>VZRU01009175.1:0-60611 GCA_013398155.1 Pedionomus torquatus
CACAGCTTCTCTGGGCAACCTGGGCCAGAGGCTTACCAGGAAAGAGTTTCTTCCCGACATCTCATATAAATCTCCTCTCTTCCAGATTAAAACTGTTATCCCTTGTCCTAGGGCTCACCTCCCTGCACAAGAGTCCCTCCCCAGCTTGCTTTGAGCCCCCTTTAGGGACTGGAAGGGGCTATAAGGTCTCCCTGCAGCCTTGTCTTCTCCAGGCTGAAGCCCCCAACTCTCTCAGCCTGCCCTCATAGCAGAGGGGCTCCAGCCTTTGCAGCATCTCCAAGGCCTCCTCTGGCTCTGCTCTAAAAGGTCCATGTCCTGTTGGTGGTAGCCCCTGAGCTGGTGGCAGCACTGCAGGGAGGTCTCCCAAGAGTAGAGCAAAGGGGCCGAATCGCGCCCCCCCCTCCTGGCCAGCTGCTGGGGATGCTTTGGGGTTGGCTTTGTGGGTGGCTTTGTGGGCTGCCAGTGCATGTTGCTGCCTCACATTGAGCTTCTCACATACCAACACCTCCAAGACCTCCTCAGGGCTGCCCTCAATCTGTTCATCACCCAGCCTGGATTTGTGCTTGGGATTGCACAGACCCATGATGTCTAGTATGTTGTAAAAGCATGTTTGTTTGCACTTTGTGTGCGAGAGCAGTCACTGCTGCCTTGTTGTGTGTTTACATGTGCACAGAGGTGCTTTCCCACTTCTGTCATATACGTACAGAGGAGAATATGTTTGCCTGTCATGGTCACTGTGCAAGTGTGGTACTTTGCTGCCTGATTGGGACTGCCCATTGTCCCTGGAAAATGAACAAGCAGCACCCAGCAGGCAGGTCACCCCAAGCCATTCATGGTAGAGCCCAGTGTGTGAGAGTTACCCAAAACAGAGCCCTTTTGCCTCAAAAGTGCTGGTGTGTGCCAGTCCTGAGTGTCTTCCCCCAGCTCCTACATTGTTTTGATTCCTTTCTAATCAGTTGGAATGGACTTTTTCCTAAGCTGGTTAGGGCAGGGTTTGGGTTTTTCTGAAGAGTTAATTATGAAATACTGGTCTAATGAAAGCAGTTGCAGGATTGCTCTGCTTTTGTCAGGATAAATCCAAGGTAATGATGGTGCTGGATGTGATAAATTATTTAGTCCCAAACAGGATTCCAATTAGAGTTTACAATTTATTAAACGAATAAAGGCAAGCAAACAGCGCTGGGTGCGCCAGGAGTCTCTGCTCAACCAAGATGCACGCTGCACAATTCCTGTTTCCTGTTTATATTCATTCCTCTAATACATATTCCTGAGAAGAGGTTGGTCTATGCTAATGAGTTCTTGAATCTTCTTTGGCACATGCCCTCCTCACTCACTGGGGTCTTCTTTACTCCCACTTGGTGGTCGGTGGACGAAATCAGCAGTGCTCCTTGGCTCACCCCCAGGACGACTTCAGACCCCAGGCATGCATGCATGGAGCCCACAGACCTCCCCTGCCCAGCACCACAAGGTCCGCAACAAAACCGGTCCAAGCTGGTGTGCTAGAATGTTGGTCAGGGTTTTTTTTTTGTGAGAAGCAGGAACCATACACACACCATCCTGCTTCTTCTAAGCCTTCAGTTACACAGGAACAAACAGAAGGATGCACACATAGAGAGGGTCACATTTAACCATGCAGCCCTAGCATTGTTCCATATGACATGAATCAGGGGAACGCATTTCACATGGATGACAGCTAGAGAGAGGGGGGAGTAAAGTAAGGATGGGTATTGACAGAGCTACTTTATTACTTAGGGTATTGCTTAAAACCCATGTTTTAAAATAGATTCAGATATAGCTAGACTAGAAAATACCTTTTCCTCAAGGAAACCTGTCTGTGTCACTGTTGAGTTAAAAGCAGCAGTGAAATTACAGCCTTTTTATTCTAGTTAGCTTTTGTCCGTTACAGGAGACTCTCATTGCATGATGCAAGGTTAATGTAAATACAAGTTCTTCTTTTTTTCTTTCTATTTGGAAAACAGTCCCCCTAAAAATGAAGTAAGCTATTTGCCAGATTTTTCAGCTCCCTTAGGGCCTGATTCCTTCTGAAGAGAATGGATGCCATTCTTAAGTATGCAGGAAATTATTTTCTGCACAACCAGAATGAAAGAGCAGTTTGTGTCTTTTACTATGAAAATCGGTAACACTTGCACCTGCCCCCTCTTGTGTCCCACAATCATATTTAGTTACTTCCCTGGGTGATCATTCTCTACTATGACTTTCCAAACTCAATTATCTCTGACTAAATAATTTAAAGCCTAGTTTAAATTTAATATCATTCTGTGCCACTGGGAGAACTAGAGAGGAAGGTAAACAAGGAATTCTAAGAAATCCATTTGGCTTTTGAACTGATAACTGATGTGGTATTGACAACATACTTTTCAAAGAACTTGTCCAAACTAGGGTGTATCAGCAGGAATCTGCATATAGAAAAAACACCCGAAGACCCTGGTAAAAAATGAAGAGGAAATTTTTTTTTTAAATAATGGCAGCAGTTTGGAAGGGAGGGGGAATTAAAGATATCCCAGAATTTGAAGGGGTGCTGTGCATGCCGCCTTAGAGACAGTGGGCTTTGCTGTGTACGTGCTCCTTGAACATGAAGTTTTAAATCAGTCAAGGTTTATCCCTATTTTACAGATAAGACAGAACAGGAGAAGTCGAGTCCTGTGACATGCTGTTTGCAGTTTTGTTGAAACCTACAGGAAAAATGTACACAGTTCATCACATTCTGGACATATGCAGACAGATAAGTCTTCCAGTAAAAATACTACTTACAAAGTATCAAAACATAAGGTAAAAGAAACGAGGTGATGTAGGTTTTGTCATTTAAGAAGTGTCTGTACAGCAGTGACTGCAGCTCAGCCTAGCTTACCTCTAAACTAAGTAGCTCAAGCCAGCTCTACAAGCAAATAGCTGGTAAAAGGTAAAAAGTCAAGAGTATTTTTCAGCTTTTTTGACCTAATCCTGAGCTGGGAAGGCACTAGAGGTGTACTGCAGCTCCAGTGATAAATATCTGTGGGTGGATGCCTGATAATTGGCTAACTACCTAGTAAGTAATAGATGAGTTTAAAGATCACTTTTGTATCTGAGGAAACATTATGAAAAACAACATTAATGTTACTTAGGTTTCTGAAAGAGTACAGTCTATATTTGCTTTTTTGCCCATTGCCCACAGATTCTAGAAATGTGTTTTCTGTCAGGTTCAACAACTATGATGGTAACTTTTTCACTGTCTAGCAGATCTCACCAGAAAGTTCTCTGCTATAAACAGTGGCAAGATGATGAATCTGTGCAAGATTTCCAGTGAGATTGCCTGAAAACTTCTTTTACTGTTGTTGTCCTGATCTGGTTAGACACCCTTTAGGTTAGGGAAGCACTGGTCCCATGCTCTCAGCAATTTTCACAAGGTACAGGTTTATATGGATTATAAGTATGGCAGGGTTTTGATTAAGTCAGATATACATGGAAGTGTCAGGTGTTTTTTTCATAGAATAAACTGGTGGCCTGTAAAAGTTCAGCCTTTAAGGATTTTCCTTTTGATTACTTTTTCAGAATGAAAGGATGGAAGAATTTTCCCTGAACTGTACAATGTTATGCTTTTTCCTGATGTCAGTGGCTTTGAGTGGGGGCCTTGATCTCCCAAACACTTTGATTTTTCTTATGTTCCCCAATTCTGAAAACCTGTCAAGCATACAGTCATGTATCCTGCCAGCAACTCTGTGGCGGTCAATGGGACTCTGCAAAACTGGGCTCTGCTCATTCAAAAACCATGAAGCAATCCAGCTTAGCAGTCAGTGAAGTGTAAAACCAGAGTAGGGGGTACAGGAAAGGCCAGTAGAATGCAGACACCGCAAGAAATGCGTGGATTTGTCATGTGAACTCAATTTCCAGACTCAAGGTGTGAATCTGTGGTATTTGGCAGCCTTATATTTTTCAGCAGATGGCCAAGCATCCTACACATCTCCATGAAATAAAATTCTGCACGCTTCTGTTTAATATTTTTGTCTACACAGATGCTTGAAATATTCCCTGAAGATGGACTATATAGTCTTTGTTTTTACAAATTCTGTTTAATTTTCTTTTCTTTTAGACTGAGGCATACTTTTTTTTTTTTTTTTGTCAATGTAATGAACAGCATTCTGATTTTCTATAGGGAGGGTTCAAGCTTCAAGCAGAAGAAAATCTTAAAAATTTGAAGATCAGAACACCATGGCATCTTCATTGAAACGTCAGACCTTCCTGTAAGAGAAGAATATAAACCTGTGTCAAAAGGAGCTGGAGAAAGAAAAACATTTAACTGTTATATGACTGTAACAGTTACAATGACCATCTGTATAAGTAACATAAGCGTCCGGCTTTTGTGATGAAACTCTATTTGGCCCTTTCTTTTTTTTAATGGAAAGATCTTCCATTACTGAATTTCTTTGTGTCTGTCCGTGTGTGAATGGTTAAGGTAGGAATAACCAGAATTCCAATTCATTGCTTTTCAAAATAAGCTACTGAAATGGGAAACTGGAAGAAATAGACCCATAGTTGCACAGCATATTAAATGAGAATGTTTTATTTCTCTCCACACATGCTAGCTATAAAAGTCTCTGAAAATCTGCCTGAAAGCTTTAAATCAGAGGAATATTGGATCTCTGTGTATCCACAGTAGTCCAACTAAGATGGTAGACACTGGCTTGGCTCCCGGACCGAAGCTCCTGGGGCTCTCTGGCAACAGCACTAAGCCATAAACACCAGATGCAGTATATCTAACAAAATTAAATATCGGCAGTTTTTTTACAGCTGGCATTTCAGAAACACAGAGTTCATTTAAATGGTGCCAGTGGTTTATCTTTGCACCTGAATCGCAAGAGCTGTATTTCTGAATGTGCTGGTGTGGAATCTCACCAATGCTGTTTTCCCTGGCACACGTGTGCTGTGGTCTCTTGTGTAGCCATGAGCGTGCAAACAGCACCAATCACTTTCCTCACTTGTCCCTTACTGCCTGCCTGGTGTTTTAGCAGAAGTGCTATAAACCACGTAGAAAGTGCTTGCAAGCAGGGGTGCATGCAAACAAGCAGAGTCCAAGCTTGCTTTCTCCTCATGTCTGTAGAATGAAGTGACAGATTGGGAGTTTTAACAAATGACAATTGTTGTGAACGCTCTAATGCGTGTGTTTGAAAGGATCGTTTTTTTAGCTGTGACAGTGTCTGCCAGAGCAATTTCCTCCTGGCTTGCAATAATCCAGGACAATCCTTTCTCTGTGTCTTAGCATAAAGACAGCACACAAACACAAGAAAACAAACAAAAAATACCAAACCCAAAAACCAAAGGGCTATTACTTGCTCCTGTGGATTGATTTTCTTCTTGCTGTACTTGGCATTTAGTTAGAACCACTTGGTAGCTTGTTTTATTTTGTTGATTTGAAGTTTGTCAAGCATGTTGGGAAACTCTCAAGGCTGGCATAGCTATGAAACAAGTTTTACAATTTGTGTTGCACATGTACTCAAGATTTTGTAATATACAAGGAGGTTACTGTGAATGGATGGATTTTGAGTCAGATGCTCAGCTCTGTGAAGATCCTTGACATGTCCTTAAAGAACTCTTTGCATGACCTGGCCAGTGCAGAGGCCCCTTACTTTCGAAAGGTGGATTTGGAATAGGGAGCAAATACTGCAAAAACGCCAAGTACCTTTTTTCGTTTGTCTGAAAAGCTTTGATGACCAGCATTGTCAGCAAAATGGTGTCCTTCCTTTGCTTCCAGACCTTGGTGTGAATAAATTCTGCCCCAGTTATAACTGCAAGTCTGAGAAGGACTTGAGGCTTGTTCAGACTTGAGACTTGTTTATTTCAGGAGGCACTTGGGGCTGTGGTGGGGGCCTTGGACACATGGTATTTTGTCCAGTGTGTGGTTGGCAATAGCTGCACTGCTTTATTTGTGCAGAAATGCAAACTGAGAATTCTGCTTTGGCTCAGGAGTTGCTTTACAGACCCTTGCAGCTTGTGGGGTGTATGTGTGGGAGAATCCTTGTTGCCCAGGATCTGATGGCTTCAGTCTTGATCTCATCATTGCTTGCAGAGACAGATGCGGTGATCTTTCCTGTGGTAATTTTAGCTGTCTAAATATTACTTGTACAATCCAAACTAGTTAGAAAGGCTTTATCTCCATGGTGGTTTCCCCCAGAAGGCTGTTCATGGAAAGGAGTAATGTGTTTGCTCCATCTGTCTGTCTTTCCCTACTGACTATTGATAGAGTTGATCCGTTTTGCTGAATCAAGATTCCCAGCCATTGGAAAATGGAACACTTGACAGAGATCCAAGCTCTCTCAGAGAATGTTTTGTGGGTCTGAATTCCACCAGGTGGGCTGTCCTCCACTGTAGGGCTGTGTGTGTTCACTGGGCATCACACTAGGTGCTTTACCTGCTCTCTTGCTGGAATATGTGCCCTGGCACTGCCAGTGCTTTCTCTTTTTGTTGCAGAATCCAAAAATGGCAGTGTTTAATGATTTACCTCCAGGGTGTCCTGCAGGATGATCATAAACCCATGCAAAGGCAGGATTTATTTTGCTATTGCATGCTGCTGACAGTTCTCTGTAATAGCTGTTTTCTTTGTCCATTGCAATCAATTTGAGCCCAAACCCTGAGTGAGTGATGGAGGACAACACTAGTAATTTGATCATTTAAGAAAACCGAAAAAAGCCACAAGGCAGAGAGGACTGTTGTTTAGTTAAGAAACTAATCCCAGAGTTATTTTAGTTTCTAAATTTCTATTTGGACAGTTACGTAAATGCATGATTTCAAGAATGTATGTCAAAACTTCAGTGCAACTTAAGTAGGGGCAGGAGCAGCACCCTAAATTGAGGTCAGATGCTTTGATTCTCTGATACCTAATTGGGTGTCCAGATTTGGATTTCTAAACAAGAGCAAACTCTCTCTCTGCTTTGAATCTTTGCTGAATGTAAAGGTATGTGTTGTGTTGTCAGGGCAGTATCAGCATTTCTCCTTGATCTGTTCCTCATGTCCAGACTAACACTTCCTTGTCAGGAGAATAAAGGATTGTGGGAATGACTGGAATTCCCACAAGTTCACTACCTAAGATTAAGGCATAGAATCAGGTTCAGGGCCTTCAGCTTCAAACATCATGGATTATGCCTTTGGGAATATTAGTGCAACACCACTTCTGTCTCTCTGTTGGCATGCAGATTTGGCTCCATATTTATTTTTGTTCCATAATCTGTTAGCTTTAGGCTGCTTGTGTCTCCAGACAAAACAAACTTGACTTGGGTTCTCTTCAAGTAATAAGAAGAAAGAGTGTCATGACTCTCCTAGGTTCCAAAGACCACTTAATTCTTTCTTTATTGCTTTTTCAATTATTTAAGGCAGGGGCTTCTTATTAGTGCATATGTTGGCTACTTGTACCATTGTACCTCAGCCTTAGCTGTGACACTAGTTGCTACAGTATTAAGAGAAATCATTTTGAACTCTGCAGCCTGCTGTCTTTGAAATGTAAAATTTCTAGTGTTTAAGACTGGAGAAAGCCTAAAGGGATTTTTACTATAAAGATGTTCCTTAAAGTCAAGGAATTCCTTGCCTGCACACAGCTTTGTTCCCATTTATGGTGGAGGCAGGACTGAAGGGTCAAATCCAGCATGCGTCTCTCTGAGATGCTTTATTACGGGACTCAATTAAGAGCAAATATTTTCCTCAGACTCTGTCTACAAGGTCTTGTCTGCTTTTATGAAATACTGAATTTACTGGTGCTGAATTTATTGCAACAGTATTTTAAAACATATGATGCTGATGCATTGCATGTGGCTGTAATTAGAAATGCGCCGAGTTCACTGTGCACAAAGTGTTGTTTTTACACTGCAGCATCCAGCTCAAGAGACAAACACAGACTGCATTTATACATGCTTAAAGGACAACCAGAGGTACCTGTGAGAAAAGCTCGACTTTGCTGTGAAATGCCACTGCACTGTGATTTCTTTCCTCTTTAATGTGAATTAGCACAGCTTGAGCAGGTGTTTGCCTGTGTAGCATCACTGGGTTGCAGGGGTTTGTTGAGAGGGTAGACCTGTGCTGAGGTGCTGTAGGCTCCCTGTTACAGCATGACAAATGACTGACGTTGTCACCATGGTCAGAAAGAAGCACTTAAAAGGGGGGATGGAAATCAACAAAGTTGACTTCTACTTTTGACTAATTGTTTTCTATTCAGCAAGTTGTTTTGCTTTTAAAAAATTATGACTATCCACTAGGTCTTGCTGGTGTAACCTTGCATATCTATGATTTCCCTAAAAATCCTCCATGTAAATCAGCAAGGCCCTGGAGAGGGAACTTCATCCCTTGGTCCCAGAGCCAGGTCAATCATGTCCAAACCACACCTCTCCAATGACAGAGGGTACTCAACCTGCCTGGGCAAGCCTGTCCTGGTGCTCAACTGTCTGTATCATTGTGAAATACAGTCCTCATATCTGTCCTCAGTCATGCTTTTTTCAATTAGTCCTTTTCTTTTCATCCTACCCACCATGTACATGCAGCTACTTAACTGCTTCTTTCTGCAGCTACCTTTTCATTTCTGTATTTTATCTTCCCCTACCTGCTTTTCTGTAAGTAAAACAAATTTAACTGAACAGATGGGTGTCTGTTTATGCTAGATGTTTATCACATTGGTCTACCCTGATTGCCTTGAGTGAAAACCTGACAGGCAGAGAACTGAAAAGATTTGGGAGTTGAATACAGGAGAAGAGTTTTGGTGTACCTTGCAAATTGCTGAGATAGCCTTCATTGATCACACCTAAAGAACATGTTATTTCTTTGAACATTAAATGCAGCAACCCACTACACTAGGACTCTGGATTTATTTACTGTCCTGCAAGGATAATTAGGAATTTACCGACCCAGATTAACAGATGCCTTGAGAGACATCAGTATGATTAACTTCATGAATACGTATTATGAAATCAAGGGCAGTGTTCTAACTTTAATGTTATTTTCCCTGAAGGAAAATATACCTAAGTAAATAAATCAGAAAGAACTTAATTCAAGAATGGAAGGAAATTCCTATAAAGCTGGTCTATCCACATTTTTTTCTGAGTGGTCTTTTCCTTTGAAGAATTACATGAGGAGTTATTTCTCTTCATTATCCCCTCATCTCCAAGCTCTGTATGGCTTTCCTAAAACACACTATCATGTGCATATGTAACATAACATAATATAACTTTCCCTAGGAGACTTGTTCCTGCTGTATAGTTAGTGCAGGTGAATTTGCTTATAAAAAGGCAAAGGCAGAGGGAGTAGAAGTCAGTATTTGTTTCTGTGCCGAAAGGGAATTTCTGAGTGTGTTATAGTATAAAGGGAGATGATTTTTCTACAAAGCTCTAAGACCAAAGAACTCTGGAGGTGAATTCAAGCAGTCCTTGTAAAGACTGGTTACTGTAAAAGTCTCACTTATCAGATGTTAAGGGCCTTAAATATGAGATCTGGGTTAGCTGTTGCTTGAGTTTTCAAATTGCTCTTAAAGCTCTTGGTACTTCCAATTTGATACTCAGCCTTGCCTCAAGGAGTTCTAGTTTAAGAGCGACTGGAAAAAATCCCTTTTCAGCAGTCTGTCCTGGCAGAAGGTGACGCATTGAGATTATTCCTGAATCCCACTGACCCTTGCTTGTGGGAATGTCTGTTGGCAGCAGATGCAGTGTGGAAGAGCTTTCAGATTGCCCCAGCTTGCACGGGCCACTGAGCCTCGGAGCCGGCGGCTGTAGATTGGAGGTAGACAAAGCTGCCGCACACTGCGGGTGCATTCTGCAATGGCAAGAGGGAGAATTTCAGCCTTAGAGCTGAAAGGACTTAGGACTGACAGTGCTTTATTCCAGCCGTGATACCCCTAAATCTCTTCCTGTTGAAGGGTGTAGTCTATCAGCTGAATAGCTTATCCTGTTACTTCCATTCTGTTCTCATTTTCTTGACTTTGTGAGAGAGAACTTCTGCTGGACATATATTTAGAATTGCTTTCTGCTGTATGCCTTTTGAAGGTGTCCTGGTTTGAGGTAAAACGAACCAATTTTCTGTTTTACAGTTTTACTTTCTTAGCTGGACCTTTTCTAACTAGCTAAACTCTGAAATTAACAGCACATTGTTCAGAGCTGTTCCGTCTCACAGTGATAAGACCTGATTATACCAAGGGATGGTATGCAGAGAGACCCTTGTTTAGACTTATTGCTGGAAGAACCAAGGTCAGATAATTTTCAGCANGTGCCAAATTTAACTAAACTTCAGAACGTCACATGGGAAATTTCCATTTTTTTTTTCCCATTTGATTGTGCAGATCAACCCTGGCAACCTCTCAAAACAGAGGACAACAAAACTGTTAGTGCCATAGAAAAATGGTGTTTTTTGCATAGTCCCAGGTGCAAATCGGCACAGCTTCCTGGAGTGTAAAGGAATGATGCTGGTTTATACCAGCACAGAGATGAGTATTACTGTAACTTCTAATTCTAATGGACTTTATCCTTGCTGTGATTGTAATGAGGATCCAGTAAGACTCTACTACTTTGATTTGTGCAAATAGGACCGAGACTAAAGTATTAAGAGTTCTCATCTCTGCAGCTACAAAATTGATAGAATTACAGTTTCTCGAACAATATGTAAAGTTGACAGTCTCTGATAGTAGGATGTCTTTAAAACTCAAGACGGATATACATAACATCTGTGTCTTTTCTTTTTTTCCACGTATGTTTCAGGAGCTGCCTTGTTATCTATCTGTCATGCACTAAGCCAAAATAGGAGCAACAGTTCATTCCAAGGTAAAATTCCAAACCTGCAGAGAACAGGAGGAAGTTTTGTTGGTGGAAGTAAAATTTTTGTCTGGTTTCTTACAGCCATTTTCTACAGCATGCTTTGCAGTTTGGTTTTTGGGTACATCCCTGAGCTTCCTCAGTAAGAGGTGGTAAGTTATATGGCTGGAGCTTGAGTGTGCCTTTGGTCACCACCTACAGTCATTATTTGTACCTGTTCTGCATGACTTCAGACTCTAGTAGTCAATGTAACCAGTAGATCCAAAGAGCATTCCCTCATGTCAAGGCAGTGTAATCTAATGGTCAGCATGCAGGACTAGAAGCATACTGGATTAAATTTGAATTGTTTCATGATTAGCATTTCGTGTGATGAAAAGGGAATAAGATTGCATTTACAGTAAATAAAAAACTTTGCCCTGAAATATAAGTACATACATAGTCTCGGTGGCTTTTCAGCTCAGTCCAGTAAAACAGTTTGTTTCCTGTCTGATACTTTTAACAGAAATTATTCAAAAATATTGTTTGTTTTAGACAACCCTGTGATTCTTCCCTCTTGCCGCTATAGGAACTGAGGTGTAGAAGTAGGCTGCTTGTTTTGTGCAGCTGAATATTTCATTGCCACAGTTCAAAGGCTCCTATGGAATGCTCTGGCCAGCATCAAAACTGGAATCCTCCACTAGAAATTCAAAGTAACTTCACTGATTTAAAAAAATCTGCTGCTGCATTTGGCCTGGGGGGTTTTCACTTCAAGTTACATGATTTGTCTCAGCTGTTTTGCTTAAGTTAGACATTTTATAATTGTTGGGCTCATCCTACAGTGATCTTGGCCCTCTTATAAAGGGCCCTCTGCAGTGACAGCTGTGTAAAGATTAATTCCATATTCTTGTCAGGAGCTCAGTTACTTTGTTGGCCCATGCATCGAGAAAACTGCTGTCAGACCATCTGATTCATTTCAATGGGATATCTTGGTTTTTTCCAATGCACTTCTTATTTATTTTATTTCTGTGTGTTGGTTAGTATCTCTGCAAAGACAGTGACCTCCAGAATAGCTGTTTCTTCTACCTTGTTCTAACCCCAGTTGCTCTCCACTGTGAACAGTGATTGCAAAGGCATTGTTTGGCTTGGTTGCAACCTCTGTATTTGTTTGCTCCCTTTGCTTGCTGGGGCTGTCAGAGATCTGCTGTTTCTCTAGGCGTCTCCCACACGATATACTTAAGGCATGCTATATTATTGTGTCTGGCAATTTAGTCTCCTGGATTTTTTCTTTAACCTTTCTTTTTTGTTTTGCCTGTTAGAACCTGTTCCTTTGTATTATAGACACTTGAACTGGATTTTTAGTGGCTGAAATATTGTTATTGCCCTAAAACTCAACCACTGCCATATCAGTGGAAATTATTGCAACTTTTCTGTCTCTCTGTGTGTGTAGTAGCCTTTTTTTCTAGCAGAATAATATTATTTAATCCCTGCATAGAGAAGCAGAGAGTGAAATCCTAGGTCCACTTGGGACCCCACCCCACTAAGTCAATGGGGCTTTCCCTTGTCTCCAGCTGAGCTGTGCTGTAATGGTCAGGTTTGTGGTCTGTAGCCAGTGTCCGGCGAGGGGAGGTGGAAAGCACAAAGCAGGATTTTCACTCCCATATTCTGAGATGAGAGGCAGAGCTGCATCTTGAGACAGCTTGCCACAGCAAGAGGTGGAAGACCTGAAAGATCAGTTTTTCTTCCTCCTAAAAGAGGAAGAAAATTATTTATGTTTTAGCTTTTGCCTGGCTGTAAAATGGCAAAAAGTTCCTTAGCAGCACAGTACTATTGTGATACGTAGTTTTGCTGGTGCATTGGAATTGTATTTGAGGTTCTGGAGATGCATGTCCATCTGGGACATGCTAAGCCCATAAAGCAACAGATAAGCTTATACTGCAGGTTTATTGAGATGCTTTAGTGTGTTGCCTGCATGGGGCGTTAATTTATTCCCTGTGAGTTGTAGTGATGTGTCCCAGAGGTAGTCATCTGGTTTGGTGACAAGCTTATTCTCCCAGAAGAGAAGTTTGCTGAAATAAGATGGCTTAAAATTTTTTCCCCCTATTCCCACCCCCAGCTGAAGAGCAGTTTAAACAGTGAAAACGGTCAAGAGTGCTTATTCAGAGAAGCAATGTTGGAAGCTGAAGATAAGAGCATTTATCTTCACGTCAAAACTACTCAGTGTCTTTGATGAACTCCCAACATGCTTTAACAAGGAGCTTAGGCTGGAGTCACTGGAATGTAAGGCGTCCAGGGGGTGGTGTTTATCCCGCTAGAACATGACATACATCAAATCAATTACACGGTGCCAGCCAATTTCCCCCTGTCACCAGCTAGCATTGTGTGCTCGAAGAAAATACGTTCTAGGCACTAGAGGAGCCTCCTCCCTTTAGATGCTGATTTAATGTGAAACGTATATTAAGGGGGAGAGAAAAAGAGGGGGAGACGGGAGAATGTCATATGTTCTGCAGCAGATTGCTGCACTGATCTTGTCAGTTAGGTAAACACAGTTGGACCTGAGGCTATGAGTCTGTGGGAGATGCTGTATTTCTGTCATGAATTGACAGACTCAGAGAAGCACAGGAGGAAGAGAGGCACTGTAACAGAGTAGAAAATGCAGTAATAAAAGGGACCAGCAAGCCATTTAGGAGCAAATCAAAGCAGTTGCCATTTTGGATTGTGCTTGCCTTCAACAGACAGAAATGTGCTCAGCCCTCGCCTCCTTCCCCAGTGAAGCGGTGATGGGAGAGGAAAAGCAGAAGGAAAAAACTGGTGTTTCTGTCGGGGCTGTCCCCACCATGATGTTTGGCAGTAATTAAGCTGTTCTGCATGGCTCATGGTACCTGTGGGTCCTGAAGGAGCCTGCAGCCTGCTCTGTGCCTTGCCAAGCCTTCCCTGGTGCCATCTCTGAGTGTTTCTCATCTGACCTTGCACCCTGAAATTACAACCTGCGTAATGCAGCACCGACAGCCAGTTTGGGAGCTGATGGGAGCGTGCTCAGGTTCTGCAGGGACCTAATGCAAGATCAGAAACTTTCCTGGAGTAGTTCCCACCATCAGGAGTGCAGCCTAAAAACCTGTTTCTGTTTAAATGACTGCTCTGTGGTGGGGCCACAGCAAGACAGCTGGCGTGGCTTCCACTAGAAGGTTCAACCAAACAACTGTTTGAACAAACAACAGTTGAAATGCTGGCAAACTCTTCCTAATTAATAGCAGGCCTTGAGCATCCCTCAGCCTAGGTGTTTATACCATGCTTTCTGGAATGATGTCAGCACCTTGGGATAGTTGTGTTTCTCCCAAACAGAACAAAGACACTAGAGAGCGCCATGGATTTGCAGATTTTTGACTTGGGAAGTGTAATTTGAGGCTGTGAGTGTTCCCTGAGGGGAGGAGGTGGGACCCAGCTGGGCTTGATGCTGTGTGTTGCTCAGGAGGTCTGGTGTGTGGAGAGCTGCTTTCCCTCTAGGTGTGTGTTGCAGCAGATGCGATGTAGCTTTGCATTTCTTCCAGCAAACTCTGTGTCTTTGGGGGAGAAAAGGCAATTTTGCTGTCATTGCTAGTAGAGGAGGTGCCTTTGAACCAGAGGACCTTCTGTGCAAACTTAGTCACATCATCTTGAACATAGCAGCCAAGAGAGGGTACCAGGAGGGGTCTGTCCAGCAATCTCCCATCTGAAGGAAATTCTCAGAACAGATGGGGTTGAAATGTCTCAGCATGTCCCCTTGAGGCAGCTTTGCAGGAGAATTGCCTTTGCTCTTGAGCTCAAAGTCTCCAGTCCTCATGAGGAAAACCTTTAATTTTCAAGTACATCAATACCTAAGCAATGTTCACTATTTTAGTATATCTGAAGGCTGAGTCATTTAAGAGGAGGCTGGAGTCACATTGGTTTGCACTCTTATTCCCACTCAGCTGAGTGACATGAGTTCCACGTGGGCTCTACCCTCCTCTTCCTCATGGGGAGGTGGGAAGGTCATGCCCTTTCCAGCAGTGATGGACAATAACTGTCCTTGCCGTTACATCACACACTATCGTGTATCTTCTCCTGTCACCCAAGGCCTCCTGAAGCTTCTCTCTACCCTAAATCAGTAGGGAAGCAATCTAGATGGCATCATGTTCCTCTTAATCGCTGATCATGCAATGGTGATGACTGAACTTTCATTAAAATGAGCTGGCTTTTTCCTTTTTCTCCAGTGAAATGTTTCCTGCAGGAAAGAAAATGAAACTTGACCAAAACCCGATATATCTTTCAGAAGGTACCCGTCTCTGTGTATCCAGAAGTGCTTTTTCAAAGAAAAACTTCCATGCTTTTTAACAGAGGTGATATGTAGGTATTTTGGAATTTTAAACTTGCTATTTTTTTTCTTGTGCTACTAAATCTAGAATGCTAAATGAAGTCTTGCAGTTATTTTTTCTCTCTCATCTCTTTTATTGTTTTGTGGGTATTGTTATTATCCTGCCATTTCTGAAAACGTTTCATAGTGGGAAAGCTCCAAAATAGTAGAACAGAAAGAAAATGTCAGAAAAGGAAAAAAGTTGGTTGTGAAAAGATGTTTAGGAGGAAATGTTTTTATTGCAGCTGTCAGCAAGAAGAAAAATAAGAGTATTTTTTTCTCATCAAAATTCTTAATGATGTAGATGTTTAGAAGTTTAATTGGAAAAATAAATTATATTTGGATACATCTGAATAGGTGCAATTTTTCCTGCCCTGTTTTGACCTTCCTCAGCACTCCTTGGCATCACTGCTGGTCATCCCTTCCCCTGAGGCTGTCAGAGGCATCTGGAAATAGCAGATAAGGAGCCTTGGGAGCAGCTTGGGAGCAGCAGCCACAGGCTGGAAGGCAGGAGGCATATGTCTGCTTTGGGGGAACTATTTGGACACAAGGAGCTGCCGCGTGCTTGGAGGATGTTCTTTTCACAGCAAAGGGGGAGCCTGTGCCCGAGTGCTTTCACAACCGCCTCTCTTCTCTGTGGGCAAGGGGGAGTCACCCATCCAGCACAGATCCAGATTTAGCAGGAAGGTGGTGTGCCTTGCAGCAGGCAGAGGATCACTGGTGGCAGGAATAATTTTCCAGGAAGTCCCTGTTGATATTTTATCTTTTTGTTTGAGGAATCCTGGGTCCATGCAAATCCCTGACATGGGACTCTTGCAATGAAGAGAAATGAGCCCTAAGCTAGAAAAAGAGGACAAAGCACTTGAGCTCAGAAATACATCAGAGTTCGGTGGAGGTGTTCAAGTAGATTTGAAGGTTCCTTCCCACTTTTTAGTGCAATGGCTGAGACACTGGTGGGACACATGAAGTATCTCTCTGAAAGCTCAGTATCCTGTTAAGTGCCCTGTATTATCTGTGCAATATCAGCAAATAATTCCTAATTAGACAGAAACACTCTCAGACTTTACACTCAGCACCTGGTGAACAGGTTGCTGGATGCTCCTTTGCACTTACACATAGCAGGTAAGAGTGTAGATATGAATTGCGCTTACATACAGCAGATATGAGTTGTGTTAGTCAGATCTCTTATATTATCCATCCATTCTTTACCCTAAAAAGTTCTGGTAAGTGTTGTCAAGTTTTAATCAAATTAGGCCAAGGGTGAAAGGTCTGAAAGATATTATTTCCTGAAAATCAGGAATCAGAATAGAAAAGGCCTGTGGGAGAGCAGTCCCAAAAGAAGGCCTAAGAAGGAGATAGTTTCTAGGACCCTGCAGCTTCCAGCTTCTTTACCCAAGGAATGGTAGTAGGAATAAAGATAATAGGAAAGAGCTGGAGGGTTTTATGATGGGAATATTGCCATGTTCTACAAATGTAATGGCTGAGGGACTGAGGCAATAATAACATATAAACCTCCAGAAAACCTGATTTAATGGCTCTGCTGCTCAGTGAACAATGTGTTTACTGGGAATGTTGGATTAAAACTGGATTTCTCCATCAACAACTGTGATCAGCATGTGCCGCGTTGTAAGTGTAAGTTTTGCCTGCATTAAATTAAGGAGTGCAGTGTTATGAATAGTTTCTTTACTCAGGATGGCATTACTCCAAGCCTCAAGGTAATTTATATCTCAGGTAGGCATGCTGTTGTTTAATAAGGCTAAATATGGAGAAATGAGAGCCTGATGTGGGACCATATTTTCTGCAAGCAACAGCAGAGTTTATGAAGGGTAGTTCAATATTCTTTGTATTGTAGGAACAAGCATAAGCAGATATTTATTTTTTTTTAATTGGATTTTGGGGCAAAGCACAGCTGGTACAAAGCTTTAGCAGGAATTCAAATGCTGCTGCTTATTAATGCAGCAAGTGATCATTTACAAGTCCTAGTTTTTTCATTTTTGTTTAATACTCTGACAGCCATAGACCTATGTGGCATTTTTCAAACATAAGGTTTTTAGAGAAAATCAGCTGTTTGTTCTTACAGCCCACTTAGAATTAAGATACTTTACCAAACCTCTGGAAGGTACTTGTCAAAGCGGGAGAATTTAGCCACAACTTGCTCAAGGTAATCTTGCATCTTCCTCAGTAAAGAATGGGTGGGAAGCAAGAGGTGGAGAGTGTGAGTATCCTTCTGGTCAACATAAAAATAACAAGCTGGAAAAAAGTCACACACGTATAACCATTTTTCCTCTCTCTGCTTAGAGAACTGGGAAAAAGTATGCTTGAAATACTTAATGAGTTATCACTTCAGCCCAACAGCAATGGAGAACCTTTTTGAGCAAGAAAAGAAACATCCTTTCCCAGTTACTTTGTAGTTCTTGGTTTAGTATTTTGGGAATAATGGTAGTTTGTGATTCTTTTTCAAGTGTATCGNGGGTTGGTTGTTTTGGGGCGATTTTTTGGTTGTGGGTTTTTTTGTTTTTTTTTACAGAGAAGAAAGAAGGCAGCACATAGAGACATTAATTGGTTGCTCCTTCCTTGCTTCAAGATTGCTGGTGGAAAAAGAAAACCCAGTGATCATCCTTAGTGCACATGGGCTTTGTAGTATTTGGCAAAAGGCAGCACACAAGATGAAAGTGTGTCTCTTGACAGCCAGCTTCGTACTGGCAGCCTTTTCTCCAGGCAACAAATTAATCCACTCAACTGTGTTCTGCATAATTGTTGATACTGTCTTAATTGGTGCCATACGTTTCTCCATGTCAACATGTCCATCATGTTAATGTCTAGGGACCGTTGTCTGCTGCCAACTCAGGGACAGCACAGCATGCTCCATCCTAACTGAACACCTACTTAAAATGTCTTAGTAGGAAATTTGACTTTATGGCAAAGGGAAAATGTAGAGCAATGTTAGGGCATGACTCAAAATTCATGGGGAAAAGAATGGGACTCCCAAATTCAGTAGCGTTTGGAGATGAACCAGCTCTTCCAGGGCTCTCTAAAGGCAATCCAGTTCAGCCAAGTCAAGTCCAAAGGCAAAGGAGTTTATTCTCTTGCTCCCAGGAAATTGGTGGTCGGGGCTGGCAAATGCTTTCTAAGCATGTCACAGTGGGATATTCAGGACAAGGCAACTGCAGAGCTAACTGACCCCAGTGCACTGGTGGTTTTGTGGATTAGGGTTAGCGTTTTGAATTTCATCTGCTAATGAGCTGGCAGCCAGGGCAGAGCCTGGAGTGCAATTGCAGTCTGCTCTCCCTCCAGCTCCTCTCTATGCTGTGGAAATAGGGGCAGGAGGATGCTGGGGAAGTGGAGAGCTGGGAGCAGCCCAGGCTGAGGTGACCACGTGTGGGCATCCATAGTGTCATCCATCTCCTGAGAGGAAACAGCCATATCGCATCACCAGGCAAAGGTAATGCAAAGGCGTTGCTGATCCTTCCTTCCCTGGCCAGGCAGTGCAAAGGCACTAGGAAGCATTACAGGATGCAGTTGCCTCTGAAGAGGCAGTCTCTAAAATTCCCAAATTAGGCACTGGAACAAAAGGGCACTTCTGCTTATCTCTATGGCCACTTCATCATCTAAGACGCACCACCATTCCTTTGTTTCAACAAGGAGTTGCAAGCTTTATGGATCAGGATCTATATGATAGGTGTCTCATGATCTATGATAGGTGTTCATAAGACCATATGAAAATGGATAGTTCTGTGTTCAGAGAAGCACTGAAACCACACACAGTGTGTAAGGTGTGAGCCAGCTGAATGAGTGATGAGGATCAAATGGTGAATAGCTTTTTATTCAGTTATTGCCACCCCTGCTAAGCACCAAATTATCTGGGATGGCAAAAACAGCCTGTGATTGTGAAACGCAAGGCTCTGGCATAAAAGGTAAATGTGCAGGCAGGGCAAATAATGTTTGCATAGGTGACCCCACGTCACCCTCCAGGTGCTAGGCTACTAGACTTTGCTTCTGCAATGACATTGTTTACTGTCCTATTGCCCATGCTCACGTACTTTCTCATTTCCTCTCTCCACTCCTAACGTTAACTGATATGAGCTACACTTATTTACATCATTTTTATGTGCCATCTCGTTTCATCTGCTGTTCAGTTTTAAGCAAAAATATTTATGTAGAAATGAGAAAAGGCTTCTTCCCTGTCCTTTTGTAAAGCCATCCCTGAATATTTAGGCTACTACTAGTGTATGGTTGCAAAGCTAATGGAAAAAAGTAGCAAAACACATGGAAACATGCTTTGTGGGGATTTTAAATTCAGACACTGACATTTGGATCTGGAGAAAAGAAAAGCAGTCAGGGAATAAGGAAGAAGTTTTGCATGGATTTTTTCAAGTGCAGTTAGAAAATAAGCATCTGCTGAGCTGTGGTGTTTTATTTAAGAGCCCTGGCATTCTCAGAAAATTATCAGTCAGTGCAGGGGCAGTACTTGTAATCAGTATGCCAAGAGAAATGTATTTTTTTTTTGAAAGCTGTGGGCTACCTTGCCCTTTGTGGTTCCCAGGACTTGGTATTGGGAAATAAAATATTAAAAATAAAAATAATGATTAAAAAAAGCTGCTTCAGCAAAGTGACATGAGAGAGAGACGGTGGTTGAACTAAAGGAAAAGCTTTATGCAAAAAAAAAAACAAAACAAAAAAACAAAAAACAAAACCTCCAAGCTATTTCTGGCATCTCTCTGTACACCTTTGGTGTGCCAAAGAAGTACATTTGCAGTGCTGAGAGCATGCTGTCTGATGCAACTTCAGGCTTAGAATCATTCAATCCCACAGCTCCCACCACAAATTCTTTCTACTCTCAGAGCTCCAAGGTTTCAGGTAACAGCTGGATGAGGTTTTTTCTTTCCTAAGCATCTTGTGGAACCTTCCATCGTCTTAGTGACTGCAGATAGGTGCAGCTGCAAAATGCAACAGTCTAAGAATATGCAAGAAAGAAATGCAACAAGTCTAAGCATGGCTTATTCCTGGAAGATGCCACTTCTGGGAAGGGGGATGCATTCCTGGGGCTGATGCCAGCTGAGGGAGGAATGGTGTCGTTTCCTTATTGCCTCTCATAGAATGCAGTGTTGGATGATGGATCTGCTGGTGACCCCAGAGCCTTCACCCTGCCCGTCGGCTCGCACCTTGCCCCCCATAAACACCTCCAGCCAGTCCACCCTTGCTTTCCTTGTAAGGGGAACAGTTTCAGTGCAAGCCAGAACCCTTGTAAATCACATATTAAAAATGCTTTATGAGCATGTGCACTAAATGGGAAACATGCACACAGAGTGCATTGTTCACAGAGGGCTATAACTGAAGCCAGAAACAGCAGAAAAAGGGGAATGAGACTATGTAAAAAGCCTGAGGGACACAGTCCCAACTCGTGCATCTGCACAACCATGGGCCCCTTCACAGGTTGCTGGCTGACTGCTGTGGCTGCATTCAGCTCTCAGAAGCCTCCTTTAATTCAGAATCATGTACAGATGCCCAAAAAGCACCTAGGAGCTAGACAAATTCCAGCAAAGAGTCTGCTGCTGGTGACAAAGGAGAAAGGATCAGTGTCCCCTGGGGCACAGAAGGATCCAGCAGAGGGGAGTAAGGGGAAAAGGCAGCAGGGCACCTGGAGGAATGAGGTGGGCTGTCTTCCAGGATGGAAGGATGGGGCTGTTCATAAAGGACCAACAAATCAGCCCTAGCCCCAGAATCAAGGGGAAAACGTCCTAAGGACTGGTTCCATCAGCAGGGTTTTGGACTGAAAGCCTGGGGCTGGGTTTCCCAGCAGCTGTAGGCGCGGAGGCGAGGAGCTGGGCTGGTGTTCCTGTGGTGCCAGGGACCTTGCACCCTGCAATTTAAATTCAGCTGGCATGGGTTTCAGGGAATTTGTGTTTTCATCCTGCCCCAGCTAAATCTTGTCTGCTTGTTTTGTTTTCAAGTGTGCAGACAAGACCAGCGACTTGTTAAATGGGGAGAAATAATCTTACATTTAATGTAATTATAGTATTTATATTTGAAGAAACGAAGTAGTTTTAATGTTTTGCTGTAAAAATGGCTTTAATATTTTAGATGGGATTTCATCCATGCACATGAGTCTCTCTTTTTCCCCCCAGGTTAAACTTGAACTTCATAAGCACCGATGATACAAAAAGATACAATTAAATAAATGTATCTAAAGAAATTAAGTGCATTACAGTGCTGCCAAGCTTTGTGCAGGCAGGGCTTTCCTCTCTTACTTCTTCTTTGGTGTTGCATCTAGGCTCTCTTCCAAAAACTATTACACCTTGTGTAGCTTTCTCGGCCTTCCCAAAGCTGCATCCCAGCATAGAGTGCTCTCAGGTAGTATCTGTTAGAGCTGAACTGGGTGATCCCCATCCCAGAGGCTGTGCCTTGCTGGATTGGGAAAATCTGAAAAGACAAGGAGGCATAACATAAATGTAAGTTACGATGTTTCAGAGCTCATTTAAACATTGTGTTGAAAGACAGGGCAGGGTGAGGGACATCTAGGCTGCCTTTGATAATTTTGTCAGCTGGTGGTGGATATTGCTGCCGGAGAATGTTGGCGGCAAGCAGTGATTCTCCTGACATAGCTGACAGCTGGGGGCTGCATGTCCCACCAGGAAGGGTCTTTATTAAGAGAGGCAACTTTAAGAAGAGTTACCTGCAATTACGGGAAAGTCTCAGCAGTGACAGCCTGGGGACCTCAAGCCAGGATCTTCGTTGACTTTGTTTTATGAAAGTTGTTTTTTGTGTGGTTAAATGGGTATTCAAGCTGTCCTATTCCCTAGGTGAGTGGAGGTCAGCAGGAACACCTGGCACAACCAGGCTGCCCACCCTGGGCTGTGAGGGGTGATTTAGACAAGGTATTAGGAAGAAGTGCTTTGCTGTGAGGGTGGTGAGACCCTGGCTCAGGTTACATGGGAAACTGTGACTACCCCATCCCCGGAGGTGTTCAAGGCCGGGTTGGACAGGGCTTTAAACAACCTGGTCTGGTGGGCGGTGCCCAGGCCCAGGGCAGAGGGTTTGGAACTGAATAATCTTTAAGGTCCCTTCCAACCCAAATGCAAAGTCTGGGATTGTGTGATTTCCAGGCAGTGCTGCTGAGCAGTTCTACATTCTGACATCAAATTGCTGTTCTCCCATGTCTGCAGCTGCCTGGGGCTGGGAAAGAGAGTCAGAAAGCCAACTTCTTGGAGCTAAACCCACCACGTTTCCTCCCACGTCTCCTCCAGGAGTCAAGTGTTAAGAGGCTGGACTGCATGCAGGAAGGGGTCTTGCCTGGAAAGGCTGTGCAGGGCAAGCAGAGTTGATCAATCTCTCAGAGTTGGTGTATCTCCCTTGGCTCAGTGCTGGCCAGAGCAACCCTAATGGTGGCTACAGAAGAGCCTCTTTTCCTGTAGCCTGCCCTTTGCAACTTCTGCGCCAGGGATCTGAACTGTCACTGTCTCCTGCTCTTCGCTTTGTGAGCACCAATTTTCAGTCCGTTCTGTAGAATTCTAGATTTGACAATACAAAGCTGGTCTTTAAAGTAACTCGTACCCCAGTTCATGCAATTCCTAGGTCCAGCCAGGTATTTCTGAGGTGTCACTCAGCTGGAGGCTCAGTCAGTCAGTACAGTGGGTCTGGTGTCTGCAATGGCTAGTCAGTGAGGATATACTGATACAGGAGGCAGGCAAGGAAAGAAACAGTGACAAATACCTTGTTCACAAGTGCCTTTTTGGGCTAACTGAAGAATGACAGGATAACAGAGGCTGCAGGAGAGTCTGCATATCCCTCCTCCAACACCTGCTCAACACAGGTCTAACTGGATGAAGTTGCTCATTGTCATGTTTACTTAATGGTTCTTCATAGAATGATAGAATTGCCAAGATTGGAAGGGACCAGATCATTCAGATCCTTTTGTCCAACTGACAACCTAACACTGACAAAGCCATCACTAAACCATATCTCCAAGCACCACGTCTACATGTCTTTTAAATACCCCCAGGGGTGGTGACTCCACCACTTCCCTGGGCAGCTTGTTCCAATGCTTGACATCCCTTGCAGTAAAGATTTTTTTTCTAATATCCATCCTAACCCTCCCATGGCACAACTTGAGGGAGTTGTGGGAGGGACGTTTCCTCTTGTTGTGTCACCTGTCCTTTGGGAGAAGAGACCAAGAGACATTCCCCCCTGGCTACATCCTCCTTTCAGGGAGTTGTAGAGAGCAAGATCTCCCTTCAGCCTCCTTTTCTCCAGGCTGAAAAAACCCAGCTCCCTCAACTGCTCCTCACAAGACTTGTTTTCCAGACCCCTCACCAGCTCCATTGCCCTTCTCTGGACTTGCTCCAGCCCCTCAATGTCTTTCCTGTCATGAGGGGCCCAAAGCTGGACACAGCCCTCAAGGTGAGGCCTCACCAGTGCCCAGTACAGGGTGATGGTCACTGCCCCAGTCCTGCTGGTCACACTGTTCCTGGTACAGGCCAGGATGCTGTTGGCCTTCCTCACCACTTGGTCACACTGCTGGCTCATATTCAGCTGGCTGTTGACCAACACCACAGCTCTCCAGCCACTCTTCCCCCAGCCTGGAGGGTCCATGGGGTTGGTGTGACACAAGTGCAGGACCTGGCACTTGGCCTTTGTGAATCTCACACCATTGGTCTTGGCCCATCCATCCATCCTGTCCAGACCTCTCTGCAGAGCTTTCCTACCCTCCAGCAGATCAACCCAACTTGGTGCCATCTGCAAACTGACTGAGACTGCACTCAATCCCCTTGTCCAGATCGTTGAAAAGATGTTAAAGTGTATCCAGTACTGACTCCTGGGGGACACCACTCGTGACCACCTGCCAACTGGATTTAAATCCATTGACCACTGCTCTCTGGGCCTCCAGCCAGTTTTCTACCCAGTGAAGAACACTCCCATCCAAGCCATGGGCAGCCAGTTTCTCCAAGAGAATGCTGTGGGAATCTCTAAAACCAGAGTTTCCATCTCCCCTCTGTACTCTGCTCCAGGTGAAAACTTTTCCTAACATCTAAGTGGATTTTCCCATCTTCTGCCTTGTGCATGTTGCCACTTGTCCTTCCCCTGTACACCTCTGAGAGGAGCCTGGGTCCATCTCCATCATAGTCCTTTACCAGTAATGAGTGAACTGAGTGCTTGAGTGGTTTCTCAAAAGCAAGATGAGTGACTAGCTCTGTAAAGCCAGCCTGTGTTCTGTGCATGAGGAGAGTGAGGTCATGCTGATGGTGACAGTGCTTGTGTTGGAGAGTTCATTATTGTGTTATCTAGACTTTAATGCTCTCTTTGTGGTATTCTAAACAGCCGCTGTTTAAAAATGCAAAGCGTTCCTTCTCTGGGTTAAAGGATACCTCTGGGTTCTGTCTTTCTTAAATTTGCTCTGCTGTGTGTGCACAGCATTCCTTTCCACTTAGCCAGGCATCATCCTAGGCTTTTAAGCAAGGCAGGCCATAAAAATATTTACATTTTTCTATAGTACTCAATCTGTACACAGTCAAACAAGCATGGCACTCGCTCAGAAGTGGTGGGACTTGGATTCAGTGGGAGCGGGCTGTCTTAAGCTGCAGCAGGCTGGATTGCCTGCTCCCAGCCTTGCAGCCAGGAGACTTTCTCATGCAGAAGTGTCTCTGTTGCAATGAAACCTCTTTGCAGGCCACAGAAAGTTAAAATTCCATATCTAGATATAATTCCAAGCAGTAGATTCTTAACACCATTTTCCTTGTAGATAAAGCTCTTCTCTGCTTTAAAGACAGATGTGGTGTTCATTCAAGACATTGGACACCGTTAAAGCCCCATATATAACAAGGAGATTATTAGTAGATACTCCTACCACTGCTTCAGGCTGTTGGGATCATGTTAAAGGTGTCTTCTCGACGGAGTCAGTCCTGATTCTTCCCCCACTCCCCTGCACACTGCTGATAGCAGCTCTGTGATGGATGGTGCAGAATCTGACCCTTGGGGCTTATCTAGCCAGGTAAACATCTGTTGCTTCCACGTTTGTTGTTGTTCCCTGTTCTTTGTACCCTGGTTTCAGAGCAGCTGCAGCAGCTAAAAGGAAAAGTGAGCTCAACTGGAGCAGCCAGGCTGTGGCATGGGCACAGCCCAGGGCACATGCTCCCGTCCCCCAGCCCTGTGAGTGCTTACTGCTGCAAGGTTTTACTGGAGCTTACTGCTTCCATGTGTCTTGGTTCCACTGAAATTCAATGGGATCCTGGCTCCACGCTGTTACAAGTGAGGCTTAAGCAGCCCCAGGGATTTTCCAGCGTGCCTGGGCACATCACTCCTGCTAATGTCAGTGTAAGGTAGCAGCCTTGGAGGATTTGAAAATCCCACTAGATGTTTACTGCAACCCTGCCTAGCCAAACTCCTCAGCCAGACTTCTCATCCTTTTGGCCTCACTGGAGATAGTGGAAATAGAAACGCAGGAATCAGGCCCCCAAACTGCTGAACTGATACGTAGCTGTCCTGAAAGACAATGAACTCTTTCCAGATGTTAAGAAAAGAAGTTTAGTTGTCTTCCTCTGTTTTAAGGAAAAACCTTGGACTGAATTTACAGCAATTTATGTGGTTTTATATGTGTCTATTTGTATATTGCTGTAGCACAGTACACATTACGCTGTCTGATGTGCCCACTGGATGTCAGTTTCCGTAAAAGCCACAATGTATTGCCCTGTTCTACTGAATGGATATATGAATTTAATTTTACATATTCTTTCACATATGTATGTGTGTATAAATACAAAAATATGGCTCTACAGACTATTATCTATCACTCCTATAGATTCTCATCTGTCATTTCCATATATAGTGAATGTGTGATCTGTCTATATCTCTGTGCAGTGTAGCTCTGTATTCATCTGGTGGGCAAAGTGTTTGTGGGTTTTACAGAAATATTTCTGTGGGTTTTGTTTCAACACAGATGAAGCGACTTTCTGAGATGACCCTCTGAGGAGTGCATTGAAGAGCTCTGGAGGGTGGTAGGTACAGACAGGGGCACACACCCAAGCTGCTGTCAAGTGCCCTGAGACATCCCACTGAAGTTGCTATTTATGTTAAATGACTTCATGCTGATCCCATTATTGCAGTAAATGCTAAATGAATCTCATGTTGAAATCTTACAGTCTTAGCTTTCTTGATAACTCTATGTTAATATTACATTAATTATTCCTGACTTACAATGCTGTTGAATGTTGATAAAGGCTGAATTGCTACTTGAAATGCTGATCCTGACAGTCTTGTGGCAGGCGCTAAAATATGATTTCCAAGTCTTAAGGGAAAAGAGGGAATACATTACTACTTCTGATTAGGGGACTTCAGAAGAAACATATTCCAGTCACATATCGTGGAGCACTTCCCTAAATCCCTCTTGCTTTCAGTGGCCGATGCCTTTGCACAAGACATAAAAGGAACAGACACTCCCCTTTTTTTATTTAAAATTTTATGGTGATTGCTAATGTGGGATCAGTTCAGCGGGTATGAACGGTTCCTCACAAGAAAGATGCTGCATGTACATGGAGCAGTCCTTCACCTATGAGAGCTGACACGTGGAAGTAAAGCTTGTGGAGCAAACACAGAGAGACCACTTCTCACTGGTATCGCCTTCCCTGCAATTTTGGATGTGAAGTTTTTGACTCTCAACTCTCTTATTACCCATTTGTGTGCACCTACCATTTACCTCAGATGTCCCTTGAGTAATACTTGCACTTTACATAATATAAAGAACATGGGAATTACATAGCAAAGTTGAAGTCTGCCAGGACAGGGAAATCACAGTGCTTAATTTCCCAGTGAATTCAATGAAATATTGGAAGAAAAAGGGTTTGCGACAAATTAACACAAGTCCCCAAGTAGCTTAGGAAGCCTCAGCCATAAATTATTGAAAAAACCCTCTCTGCTCTCTGGTGACCTCAGGTATGGCCTCTTTCAGCTGTGGGTTCCTGCACAGGCAGATGCTCTGATAAACACCCATCAAAGACTGTATTAATGCAGGGTCCCATCAGCTATGTTTGGCTGACGTCCTTCAAACTCTGTTCTTATGTGCTGTGGGAGGAAATAAGCAGCTGTGACAACTCTTGGTACCTCCATCCCTCTCCAAAATCTGGATGACCTGTGTGGCAGGGGAAGGGATGAGGAAAGGAGGAAAAAATGTTCCTAAAGTTTTAGGGGTGGGTGGGTGTGTGTACACCTTCTTCCACTGTCCTGCAGAAGCAACCATTCTGGCCTTCACTGTTAGGAAAAATATTCCATCTCCCAGAGGGTGTCTGAGGATTCTGTTTGTTTGTTTATTAAGAAAGAAAGCATCTGGCATATGTATGTAAACATTAATGAGTCATTTAAAAATATTCTCACTGCTGCACTGGTGAGGCTGGGATCTTCCAGCTACAAGAAGAAATATGAGGGAAGGGAGCAGCCAGACTCTGAAGAACTGCTTTGCAAGCATGGGGAGGGAAGAAAAAATCTGATTTTTTACCTCCTTTCTCTTCCCCGCTCACTGCCACTCCCAGGAGCATTTCCAGCTCTCTAAAGCTCCTAGGTGAGGACTTTTGAAAAGTGAGTTAAAATGACTCTCTTTGAGGCTGCTGTGGCCTCTGTAGAGAGCCTAATGCTTGCTAGTGCATATCTCCAAGAAAAGCAGTTTATTTCCGGCACTGCACAGGGCCACAAATAGACTTGCTGGTGTGGAGAGAGAAGTGTGGGTTGGTCTGACTCTGTCCTTTCTGCAGTGTCAGCTGGAACCAGTCGAATCAATTCAAACTCGTAAACACATGAGAAGTAAAACTCTTGGAAGACTTGAAAGGTTATGAGCAGCCGCAGCACAGCAGGGCAAGGAGCTCTGACTCGAGCAATGTGTGAAGGCCAGCAGACGTGAGGATCCATTGTAATGTTGGGATTAGAGGAACCTCTGGAATTTCTTTCTTTACAGGAGGCAGTTCCTTAGTATAAGAAGTTGAACATTAAAATATTCAGCAGTGTAATGCTGAGAGAATTCCAGTTTTGGGAGCAAGAATTCTTTATGCTTTAGATTTACTTCTGGGAAAGAGTTATAATCTAAATATCCCAACAAGAAAAGATACTCTTATATTGGGTTATGCTTTCAACTTACCAGTAGCAGTGAGGCTACATTACATTGGCTGTGGCAGGTGTTTTCCTCCTGTAAAGGAGCCCCCATACTCAAAGGCTGTTAGAGTGAAACTGCTGTGCCATATACAAATACTTCACTTTGTTTACTGCTTGGTTTTGTCTGCTCCTGCTTCTCAGGTGTTTACTACAGAGAGGTTAACAAGTAATGAAGTACTCTGGCACCTGGCATGACCCATGGAGGGAAGACCTGGGTGATCCAAGCACCTACTGAAACGTCCTCACCCTGAAAGATACTCTCTCCTGGTTCTTCCCCCTGTCCTAGTGAACTCATTCATCTTCCTGATTGCTTTTTGTAGACAGCTGCTGAATCATGCACAAAACACTCATGGGAGGGAGAAAAGGTACTCAACTGCAAAGGGTGCCTGGAAGGTCTCCAGCCGACTTTCCTGGCTGCCCCTGCAGGGAAGGCTCTGGGCATTCCATGCAGATCCAGCACCCCTGCTTGTAGAGGTAGTTTACATTTGAGTAAAACCGATCTACTTTTTATTTATTCTCACTTTAGATGCTTTAGTTTGATACAGCTTATTTTCTTTCACCTTTAGAAACAGCTGTGCCTTATGTTGTGGGGAACGGCTTTACTGTGGCAGAAACTGCATCAGCTCTGGTGCGCGGACACAGCTGCCACACGCAGACAAACCTCAGTGTCCCTCCATCTTCTACCAGTGTCAGGTCCCTGCAGACACCTGGGTCTGGGATGCAAAGAAAAAGCGCATTTCAGTCTGTCAGGCCTCTTTCAAAGAAGCCATGCAGCTGCTTCATCTGCCATGCTGGAGCTTAGATGATGCGTCGCAGAGACTGCTTCTGGCTTTGGTCATCATCCCACAGGCGTTGGATGGAGAACAGCTTAATTTTGTCTAGGATGTTTCATACTTCTAAATACTACATGCTCTAGAGTGCTGTGTTGGCTGGAAAGTTAGAACAGAACCATAAAAACATGTATGTGAAAAAGAGAGGAGACTCCTTCTCAACATGGTTAAGGAAAAGACAACCAGGCTGCCTCGCCTGGGCCAGCACTGCAGGAAAGTACTTTGGTGGTCCTCTCTTTTAGTGCTGCTTGGGAGGCTGAAAAAGCGCCAATGCTCAGGCAAGAGATAGCAGATATTGAGCCACAGAGCTAGAAATACAGGAGGGATGAATGAAAGAGTGGAAGAATGGGTGAATTATTCTGCAGATGGCAGCGACTGCTGAAGGGACCACAAAGTATCCAATGAAGAGGGCATCTGCAGAGAGGGTCCATGTTTCTGCAGCCAGGCTGGTGTGATAATTAATCTTTTGTGATTCTGACAGATGCCTGCAGAGGAGCAGAAAGAAAAGATCACAGCCTGACAGTGATTAATGCATCATTAGCTGTCAGACTAAGAATTTTGGAAGCGGGTAAATAAGCCAGAGGCCAGGCTGTTGATTGTGTTTGAGAAAACTGCAGACGATTACAGCGATTACAGCGTGGGGGAAGCATTTATTTATCGCAGGCACTTACTGTGTTTTGTTGCTTGTCTGAAACCACCCTGTTCACACAACAGGAGGAGAAATGGGCATATGATTTCTGAAGCAAAGCTCTGCCTCAAGCCTGGGTGATACTGAAAAGGTGGCAAAAAACACAACCAGCCCCTGCCTGTGTTGCCCTGGCCTCCTTGCAGGATAAGGAGGAGGCAGGACAAAGGCTGCAGTTTGATCCATGACGCTGCGATACTGCAAAGTCTCTACGAAGGAGAGGAACAGAGCTCTTGCTGCACACACTCGCTGCTGTGGATGACCTGCTGGAACCTGCTTCAGCCTCCATCCAAGCAAGGTCTGGTAGCTGCTGAAGGCCTGGCATCCCGGTCCAGGCACTGCTGTGGCGCCTGAGCCGTGTGTCCTGGGCAAAGGGCAGGGCCTGGCTGGCTGCGTGGGAACTGCCTGGGGGCAGCCCATCCCTTTGCTGGGTGTCTTCCCCATCAGGGCACTCCTGCTGCCTCTGCTCTCTCCCTGCCCTCACTGTGCCTCACTCCCTGCGAGGTGGCTGGGGAGCCAGAGGGCTCTGGGGAACTGCTTGTACCCCACGGGCATGGGGTGGCACATGGGGTCAGGTGCTCCCATAGAGAACTCAACCTTTTGTGCTGCTGCAGCAAAAGGCATTTTTGCTGCAGCAGCAGCAAATGCAGGCTGGGGGGAGAATGGATTGAGAGCAGCCCTGAGGAGAAGAACTTGGGGTTATCGGTGGATGAGAAGCTCAACGTGAGCCAGCAATGTGCACTGGCAGCCCAGAAAGCCTCCCGCACCCTGGGCTGCATCCCCAGCACCATGACCAGCAGGGCAAAGAAGGGATTCTGCCCTTCTGCTCCACTCTTGGGAGACTCCCCTGCAGTGTTGCCTCCAGCTCTGGAGGCACCAACATCAGAAGGACATGGACCTTTTGGAGCTGGAACAGAGGAGGCCACGGAGAGGCTACAAGGGCTGGAGCCCCTCTGCTGTGAGGGCAGGATGAGTGAGTTAAGGGTGTTCAGCCTGCAGAAGAGAAGGCCCTGGGGGGACCTTAGAGCCCCTTCCAGTCCCTAAAAGGGCTCCAGGAGAACTGGGGAGGGACTCTTGATCAGGGAGGGGAGCCATAGGACAAGGGGGAATGGTTTTAATCTGTAAGAGGGGAGATTAAGATGAGATGTCACCCTTTGCTATGATGGTGGTGAGACCCTGATTGGGGTTGCCCAGAGAAGTTGTGACTGTCCCGTTGCTGGAGCTGTTCAAGGCCAGGTGGACAGGTCTTTGAGCAACCTGGTCTGGAGAAGGTGACTTGCCCATAGCAGGGTGTTTGAACTAGATGATCTTTAATGCCCCTTCCATACCATTCTATGATTCTGTGATTTCTCAGTGCTTATCACAGTGTTTCATCTCTAGGCAGTGTTGCAGTGTGCTCCTGCTGCAGATCCCGGGCTGGTCCCCGGCAGGTTTGGGGACAGCACTGCCAGCCCCAGGCAGAATTCAGTTGCGAGCTGGAGTAGAGACGTTTGCACAGGAGCAGCTCTTGATATGCTTGGGAGCAGGTTGACAGCTGCCTATGGAGGCTGAGAGCCAAACCAGGAGGCAAGTTCGGGCATCTCCAGGGCTAGGCAGCAGCTGAATGGGAGCATAGAGCTCCCAGACTGCAGTTTTTAACCAAGGTGCCCAAATTCTGCCAAAATCTCGCATGAAGTGCCTATGGTATTTGCTGGTTTTGTTTTTATTTTAATGGTGGCAGCCTTTAATCTCTGTGACTCACGTTCTCCTTGTGTAAAATGGAGTTACTTATGCTCAACTCTTTTTGGCAAAGCATGCTGCTGTCTGTGGATGAGTGTTCCTGTAGACGACCACAATGTTTAACATATAGCATTACTCTGTGGCTCTTCCTAATACTCACATCAGTTTCCAAGCTTCTTAATACAGGTGCCTTGGGTCTGAAGCATTTATCAGTGATTTTTCAGAAGAGGGATTTGCCCAGGAGTAAATCTTCATGAAGGGCTGGAGAAAGAGGATGGCCATAAGCCCTTGGTAACCTCATATGTCATGAACAGGGTTGAGGCTGCCTGGATCTCTTCACCTCAGGCATCTTGCACTGTGCAGCACTCACTGTTCAGCATCTGGCACAGAACCAGCATTGAATTATTAGTCGCAGATGGCCATCCTGGGTTTATGGATTTTCTTCTAGGTGTCTGAATGGAAGAGCTTTAATCCTTACAGTTCTTGGTATGAAAAGCTGTTGAGAACCTGTGTCTGTCCCATAGAATCATAGAATGGATTGGGTTGGAAGGGTCCTTAAAGATTATCCAGTCCCACCCCCTGACCTTGGCATGGACACCTCCCACCAGACCAGGTTGCTCAAAGCCCTGTCCAACCTGGCCATGAACCCCTCCAGAGATGGGGCAGCCACAGCTTCTCTGGGCAACCTGAGCCAGGGCCTCACCACCCTCACAGCAAAGACTTTATTCCTGAGATCTCATCTAAATCTCCCCTCTTCCAGTTTGAAGCCATTCACCCTCATCCTATACTACATGCCCTTGGAAAAGTCTCTCCCCATCTTTCCTGCAGGCCCCCTTCAGATACTGGAAGGGACTGCTGTCTCCCGGGAGCCTTCTACGGGCTGAACACCCCCAGTTCTCTCAGCCTGTTCTCACAGCAGAGGCACTCCAGCCCTTGCAGCACCTCCATGGCGTCCTCTGGCCCCACTCCAACAGGTCCATGTGCTTCTGATGTTGGTGGCCCCAGAGCTGGAGGCAACACTGCAGGGGAGTCTCCCAAGAGTGGAGCAGAGGGGCAGATTTCACCCCCTTTCCCTGCTGGTCATGGTGCTGGGGATGCAGCCCAGGGTGTGGGGATCTTTCTGGGCTGCCAGCACATGTTGCCAGCTCGTGTCGAGCTTCTCATCTACCATCCCCATGGAGGTGACGAGTATTGCCATCCAATCCTGCTCTCCTCACTCCCCACACTGGGTGCTGTCTTGGACCTGTGGCAGCTCTCTTGCAGGCCCAGCTTCCCAGTTTCATTCCAAAGTGGTTTATTTTGTTTTCCGGAGATTTCCTCTGATAGTCATGTTGTTATTCACTGTCACTAGCACTGCCTCATTTCTTCTCCAAAGCAAACCATCCTCCCTAAATTCCCCTTCTCCCAGACAGGGCTCAATGACCTCAGGGACATCCAGCACCATTGAGAGACTGCTCAAAACCATCCAGGACTGAGCTCCATGCAATGAAAATGGGGAGCCATGTCCTTGGGCTGATGCAAAACTAGCGTAGCTCTGTTGATGTCCATCCAGCTTGTACAAGCTGAAAACATGACTTAGAGTAAATGAATCATTCTGCTGAAGTGTAGCCAGCTCTAAAGCCTACCTGTCCCATGGGGATGCTGAGAAGTGAAAGTTTCTCCCACTGTTTTTGGCTGATAATCCACAAATGAGCCACAAATCTGGCCTTGGAAGAAAGGCTGCACCATAATGCACTAGTCACTTTACCCACTATAAAATGCCACCGGTTCTGGAGAGAACTGCAGAACTGCTCTAGGAGAGCATGGCCCCGGTGGCAGAGATGGTCTTGGTATTTATACAGTTCCATAAATGGACACCGTACTTTGCAAAATAACAGCCCTTTCTTGAGCAGTTTCCAACACAACTTGCTCTAGAGCAAAGCAGGACCAGGCTGCCCAGACCTGGGCAGGTAAGTGCCAGGCAGGGAGAAGAAGTTACTCTTGATGTAGCTCCATCCCCTTAAAGCCTCTTTCTGTCATCGGTGGCTTTGCAAAATGTGTCCAGAGGGCGAAGCTCGCCTTTCCTTTTGTTTTCTTGTAGGAAAGGCAAGGAAAAGAAGAATTGCTCCATTTTGCAGCTGCAGACACGAGGCATGAAGGTTAAAGGCCAGATCTGAAACAGATTTAGACCCACGCAAAAGGAGATACCCCAAGACAGGTTTCCTCACGGGGGCCAGGGCTAGCATAGCTGAACAGCTCTCCCAGAAAGATCTGCTGTGCTGCAGGAAGATGCTGCCCAGGACAGCAACATTTCTGTTACTAGAGCTGAGGTAACATTTTTCACATTCCCCTGGATTTAAGGGGTTGTGACATCTGGTCACATCCATCTTTTGTCTTTTTTATGTTTTTTTTGTGGTTTTTTTTTTTTTTTGAAATTCCCTCTTTTCTCAGGGGAAGCCCAACTTGCAGGTTCTGGGAGGCTTTTCTCATGGTTAAGGGGCAGGGCTGCAGGACCACGGGCTCTGAACTCCACACCGAAAGGAAGAAGGAGGTGGAACAAGAGGGAGGCAGGCAGGAACCTGGGCTTTCCCTGGGGTTGTTCGTGTGTGCCATCACAGGGTTTTCCTGATACAAAATGCGTCAACAGCCATGCCAGCTGCTGGAGCAGGAGCAAACGTTGCCAGCCCTAAAAAGCTGTGGCCTGGAAAGAGCTGCTATGATCTGAAAGTGGAGTTTATTAACTCCGGATTTTTCCAGTGCAGCTGGCACGCCAACAATATGGTCCCGAACACAAAGAATCACTTGCAGACATAAATCAGGGGAAGGCATCTCCAAAGGCTCTTGCGAGCCTGAGTCATCCCCAGCCGCCGTGCCAAGTGCAAGCCGCTGAACGGCAGTGGCCCAACAGCTGGGTCACAGGCACCCAGCTCGGGGAGGGAGCATTACTGATGGCCTGATTAACAATACCACTAAGAATGGCAACTGACTGGCTAAGGAACACAGGGGCTACAGTCCAAGGGAAGTGGGGCTAATTGGTCAGTCAATGGGAGAAAAGGAGGAGGTGAGTTATAGGTCCTATAACTGGCTCAGTTGAGGAGAGGCCTTAAGGAACATTTGTGGGATTTACCCCTAGAGAAGGAAATAGGACAATAGCTGTCACCATCTCAACCATCATTGCCTGGTGACAGGATGAGGGGTAATGGGCATAAGCTGGAACACAGGAAGTTCTGTCTGAACATGAGGAGGAACTTTTTTCCTGTGGGGGTGGCAGAGCCCTGGAGCAGGCTGCCCAGAGAGGGCATAGAGTCTCCTTCTCTGGAGACATTCAAACCCCACCTGGACACATTCCTGTGTGATGACTGGGTTATCTCCAGACTTGGTGCCTTCCAATCCCTACCATTCTGTGATTCTGCATCATCGTGACTATCTGCCTGCTTTGAGATGTCAAGAAATACCTTTAGTATGTAATTTTGTCTACAGGAAGAGATGGAAAGGCTGGAAAGGTTACCTACTGCTGCTGCTCAGGACTGTCCCTCATCTGGAAATAACTGTCCCTGGAGATGAGCCAGGAGGATGAAACGTGTGTGCACCCTTTGTCTGGGCTGGCAGAGCATTAGCCTGGGAAGGGCTGAAGCCAGAGCCTCCCATGGGGGTGCCACTGTGGGCTTGCTCTTGCCCTGCTGCCTTGAAGCCCATCTAGCTGTACTTGGTCTGCTTGATCTCATTAGTGTGTGCCGAGTTTCTGGGAGACAAATGAAGAACCATGTTCCCTTTTTTTTTTTTTAACAGGGGAAGGAACATCCCTGGGGTCTGATCTTATTTCAGAATTGGAACTGGAACTTTGAAAACAAAGCTGTTTTCCCCCTAAAATGGTAAGCTGTAGGATAGTCCCTCAGTCTTGTACTCGGATAAAGGATCTAAGACTGTTGAGCCCTGAAAAATTTTCTTGATGTTGATAAATGTAGTAGTATTCAGGTGAATGTTTTTTGTGGTTCAAGTCTGCCCTGTACTTGCTGCTTTCATCTCCTTTTTAATATCGGATCATCTTGAACCTTTCCATTTTATTTGGAGTATAAGCTTTTCGTGGGGGCACTTTCCCGGTTTCTCCCACCTTGTGGCTCGTGGTGCTGATCTTTGAGTGGGACTTTGTTGGTATTTCAGCAGAGTAAACAGAATTATCAAATATATTCAGAACTTAAAATTCAAGGGAGAGCAGACTGAAAGAGTGCAGGGATGTGATAGCAGGAAGAGGCAGAATAAAAGTTCAGCTATTTTTCTTTTCTTTTTGTGTTGCAGGACAAACCTTCCCAAAAAATGAAGGTTTTGCCACATGTTTTCTATAACCAGCCAAATAAAATACTGTGTTTTAAGGCATTCAGGGTCAGAGAAACAACTCGGGCTCCAGACTAAGCATTTTTTCTTCCTACCAATAGCTTCTGCCGAATTACAGTCTTAAAAACTATGCATCTTTAAAACTATGAATATATGCTCCTGACCCCCGTTGCATCTGCTCTGCACCGCTGCAAAAATCCCAGAGCAGGCAGGAGGTCAGCTTAGCTGGATCACTGGGGATTACCCAGTTTGTGTGCAGTTGTGCAGGAGACTGGGCACTGGGGTCGGAGTATGGAAGAAGGAGGAGAATTTGTTGTGATACTGATGTATTTGGGTACATGTTGGGTGGTGGTGTGGACATCCCCCTGTTAGCACCTTGAGGGGGCGGTGGTCCCTCACCACTCTCTGGTGCTTGGCTATGGCTTTGACTGTTTTCTACATATTTGTTTTGTTGCCATATGAGAAATGCATGTGTGAAGTGCAGCTTTTACAGCTTTTTCCCATATATGTTTATGGACGGAAACTCCAGAGTGTTTTGTTGTTAGAGAGTAATCCAGAGTGAGCACCGCAGCTGGGGTATCCCTCTACCACCTTCCCAGTGACTGAACCTGTGTACAACCACACACATTTCTGTCCGGAACCCATCCCCCATAAATGTTTCCAGGCCTGTGGTTTCCTTTCAGCAGCAAGTATGGGCATTTGCCATATTGGAGGACCACCCTGATGTCTAACTTGGTGCTGGTTGCTACAAGCAGTGGAAACTTTTTCTGCATTTAAAGGGAGAAAATCAAACTGGAACGGGATGGAGTTATTTATAGAGCATGCTGTGTTTGAGTAACAGTCTTTTTCTTTAAAAATGCTGAATACATTGGCTTATATAGCTTTTTTTCACTGTTTAAAATTGTTATCTTGTTTTAACAATAATTCAGTCTTGGATAGTTTATTATTTTAAAAAGAACCTCCAAGTTTCTGTGTAGACTTTATCCATGATTATCCACCTCTGGAATTCCAATTTTGCTTATTCTCCATTTTCTCACAAATCGACAATACCCAGAGCTTTCCTCAGAGGCATGGATCCTGAAACAGAACACCAGGAAATTTGAGTTTTCATTACAATGTAATATTAAAAAGCATACTTCTTTCTTCTGTAATGGTGGAGAATAGATTGGAATTGTGAGCTGAATGTACTCCACAGGCTCGAGAACTAGAAAGTGATAAATAAAGAATGCAAAATTCCCTGAGTTTTTTTTGTTTGCTTGGGTTTTCCTCTTTTCTAAACTAGCAACAAGTTTTTGGATGCCTCATTCACACATTTATCCTTAGAAATGGGCAATTCTGGGATCCTGTTGAATATTGCAGGACGGCTGCTCCAAACTGCTCTGCATTTTCTCTCAGCATTAGTCCCTCAACTTGCCCAAGGTCCTTCTCTTTCTACCCCAATCCAATTTCTTTTTGATTTTTTTCTACTGAAGCCTAAAGAGCTTGCCTATGCGGGAAGCTCCCTGTCAGTTTACTTGTGCTACTTGTGCTTGTGTGACCCAGAGGAGGCCCCAGTTTGCAGGATGGCTGCCCACAAGATAGATGTCCATCCTGTCTGCTCCTGTAGCTGGTTGCTGCAGGATGTGAATAAATTTCCCTGATGCGCCCTTCCAAAACTGGGTGATAAATGGACACCTTTGGTAAAATACCAACCTGGTTCAAGGACTGCTGGTTGCAGTGAACCTCTGAGTCTTGCTGGCAGAACTTCCCAGCAGTTCATGCTTGGTGCTACTGCCTGATTGCCCACCTGACTTGGGTGCAAGCCTGTGGCAGTTCCAACAGTGGAAATTTCCATATAAACATGAGGAGGAACTTCTTTCCTATAAGGGTGGCAGAGCCCTGGAACAGGCTGCCCAGAAAGGGTGTGGAGTCTCCTTCTCTGGAGACATTCAAACCCCAGCTAGATATGTTCCTGTCCAACCTGCTCTGGGTGACCATGCTCTGGCAGGGGATTGGATGAGGCGATCTCCAGAGGTCCCTGCCAACGCCTGCCATTCTGTGATTCTGTGATCCTCAGATCCTCAGGGCTGCAGGAGGCTGCCTAGCCCCATGGCCAGAGGCAGCTGTGACCATGGAAAGCTAGCATGATTTCAGAGTGATGGTGTCTGGAGGCTCCCTTTTTGTTACGTGTCCTGTTTTAAATTTATACCCTGGCCATGCTGGCCCTCCTTGGCTTTTTGAGCAGGCAGCCCTGTATGCTCCTGATATTTCCTGGTAGGCTTTCCAAGGTGGCAGATGGGGAGAAAAGCTGTGACCGAGATGACTTTCCTCCCTTGTCATACTGCAGAGCAAGGCAGCCTGCCCTGAGGAACACCTTTTTGCCATGGGCTGAGCCCATGACCTGCCTGCATGTGGCACAGTATCTCCACCAGTACCAACCACCCAGTTGGGTGTGAAAAACAGTGTGCACCAAGCATCTCTGCTGACAGAGAAAAGCCCCAGGGAAGGAGGGTAAAAGCACAGGTACTTTCTTGCTCCACCTGAAGACCCTTTTGCTAGGACTCTGATGTATTGCTACTAGTAAAAGGAATTGTAATTTTTCTCCCTCTTCTCCCAGATTTCTGCAGGGATGCAGGCTTTTCCCTACCCATCTCATGCATCCTGCTGCACACCTCAATGACAGCCTCACTTAGGAGGAAAAGTGCTAACCCTGGATGTCTTCTTCCCACCAGTGTCCATCAACCAGCTGGGCGGCTGCTGCTGGGGAGGCACAGCTCCACCTTCTTTGCTCCTGAGCACCTTCTGCTGCTGCCTCTGCTTCTCTACCTGCTGTTTAAAGTGAGGACTCATCACAGATGTAAGCTCATTAATCACCTCCAAGCCCCACTTCCCTGATTCCATTTATAGAGTCTTCCTTCTCTGTTCCTTTTCACAGCCCTCACCTTAGTCACTACTCAGTTCTTGGCATCTGGGCTTTGTTTTTATTTAAGCTTGGAACTGATAAAACATGAGAAAAGGGGAAAATGTGAAAAGGCAGACCAGCATCACAAGCAAAGTTTATGTAGGGCACATTTGATGTTAGACTAATTGGCCTAAAGTTTGCAGGCGAAACACTGGCAGCAAGACTATTACATTAAATGAAATATAGACCATTTACCTTAGAAAGTTAAAAGACAGGACAGACAAACAGGAGCCCTTTCATTCTCTTGGGATTTCTTGTGTCCTGCCAGCAGCCAGGATTGCTTTCCTGTCCTTAGCACTGGTCAGTCCACCGCTGACCCTTGGCCACCAGCCTGGCTAAGGGTCCCATGGGCAGCCCATGAGAGAAGGAAAAGTGCCATGAAATCTAAAAGTCTCTGCAAGGGTATTTTTGTTCCTGAAGGTGCAGAAGGGCATTTAGTGGCCTTTCAAAAGTTTCTAAGTGTGTTGGGAGGAGAAAAAAGGAAAATTTCCAACTCAGGGATTGAGCCTGAAGAGCCTGACTCACCTCAAGGCCTTGGAAAACCTCACTAGGCACTTCCCTTCACGTCTATGAAGAGCCTTACTCACCTCAAGGCCTAGGAAAACCTCACTAGGCACTTCTCTTCATGTCTAAGCTCCTAAATATATTGTAAAATCTCTTTCTAAGTCATTATTACTTTTGTCAAGCAGTTTCTGCCCACACAGGGCTGGGAACAGAGTCTCAGCCGAGTCCCTTCTTGCTGTGTGAGACTGCTGTTGTGCCACTGCAGTGTGAGGGAAGTACAGATCCCAGGGAAGAGAAACTTCTCCAGCAGCACATTTCTAGCTGATATTGATTTGCAATAGGGCTGTCAACAGCAGCCAGAAAGCCCTGATCCTGGAAAACCATATGTTGATGGCCTAGGTTGTTTTTAATTCTTTAATCTTTTGTCCACAACCTGATGTGTTGCAGCGTTGCTGAGAGATGAGATGTACTGCTGCTGCTCCCCTTTAGCTGTTTTGGAGCATGGGATCTGGCTGGCCAGGTCCAAGAAGAGGTGGAAAGGGGGACTGTACTGTTTGAAAGATGCACCGAACTGCAAGTCAGTTATATTTATATAATTTTGCCTGCCTCTTTCTACACCTGAATTTTAAGCATCCATTACAAGGCAATACTGCTTTTAGCGGCAAGTCAATTTTTTCCTCTAAAACATATGTTCCCTAAAGCCTTTGTAATTTCCTTTGTTCTGATTGATTGTTGTTGCCTTACATGTGCTAAACACAGAGGAGAAAAATTACCAAAACCAGCAAAACAGCCCTCTCTACCCCCTCCCCAGACCACATACATCGGGATTAATGTGCCAAATCTATTATATCAAGTGATGCAACAAAGAACTGACTTAGCTCTAATCTTTTAACAGCCTCCAAACAGATATGCTGTTGCAGAGTGAGTGTAGGCTAATAATGTGAAGATTATAGTAAACCCAGAGAAGGTTGCTGTGGGGAACCTGTGGGGTTCCTGAAAACTGGGATAGATGCTGAATTTGAAGAATGATAGTGAGATTAAAAAATAAAAATTGCTGACTGCATTTTCTAAATATGGATTTTGTGGATATAAATTTTTATGTGCCTTTTATCAATACATAGAATCATAGAATGGTTAGAGTTGGAAGGCACCTTAAAGACCATTGAGTTCCAACCCCCCTGTCCTGGGCAGGGACACCTCCCACCAGACCAGGTTGCTCAAAGACCTGTCCAGCCTGGCCTTGAACACCTCCAGGGATGGAGCAGCCACAGCTTCTCTGGGCAACCTGGACCACGGACTAACGATCTGCACAGCAAAGAATAACTTCCTGACATCTCATCTGAATCTCCCCCCTTTCAGTTTAAAACCATTCCCCCTCATCCTATGGCTCCCCTCCCTGACCAAGATACCCTCCTCAGCTTTCCTGGAGCCCTTTTAGGCTGCTCTATGGTTTCCCCAGAGCCTTGTCTTCTCCAGGCTGAACACCCCCAACTCTCTCAGCCTGTCCTCACAGTAGAGGGGCTCCAGCCTTTGCAGCACCTTTGAGGCCTTCTCACGTGCTTCTGATATTGGTGGCGCCAGAGCTGGACGCAGCACTGTGGAGGTGTGAAAGAGGGGTCTCCCTCTTTCAATTTAAAACCATAAAATGGCCTCATTTGTCAAAGGATGAACTCTCCTCCACAAAATAAAGGCCACTTTTTGGTATCTTAGGGTAAAGCTCAAGCAGCTGAAGCTTGCCTTTGCTTGTCACTTGGGGGAAAAACAACTAATAGAACTTGGCTGTTACTGTTAGGTTTGCAAAGCTGTTTGAGGCGGAAAAGTTCTATCAAAGTTTGCTTTCTTGGAGGTTGTTCAGTCTTGACACCAGCAGAAGGTTAAATTATTTTCATTGGTGCTTATAGTAAAGTTTGCATGTTTGCACCCATGTTTGCAGGGTGGAGTTTGTGTAAAATCCCCCCTGGCCACTCTCTGGTCTTTGCTCAGCAATGTGCACCGAGAGCAGAGCTGCTGGCTGCTTCAGGCAGTACCCATGGGCTGTGTCAAAGTGGTTGCTTACCAGCCCGGCATGGCACAGGATTTTGGGGGTTTGTGAGTTTAAAGATGTAAGGATGAGGCCTGTCTTTGGAGACGGACATTTTGTGTTCCCAGTGTGAGTGCTAGCAGGGTGCTGGGATGCACTTTCCTCCAAGGGCACCACTCTTGGCTTTAGGAAAAGCCAAGTGGTTGCAGTGCTCTGTGAACATAAAGGTCAAATAAGTGAAGGGATGTCTTGGCAGAGGGGAACACTCTTCATACTTTCTTCCTTTCCATAAACCAACTCAGCAGCAACTTGTGCTCTGTTGGGTACACGCACGTCTGTTGTTTGAACTGATGGATCACAAGCTGCTTTTCTTTGCCTGTGTTTTCCCTTTGTGGCAGGCTATTGATGTGAAGCTCATTGTCATATTCAGGCCTGTTAACTGTGTTACTTAACAAAAGAGAGCATTCAAAAGCCTGCTCAGAGGCATATTTGTCTTCCCGCCCACCCCTTTTTGCTAGGAAAGCTGGTTTCCATTTAAAAATGTTTTACAGCATCTGCTCCCTTGAAACCAATATGAAGCAACACTAGCAGTTGCAGCCAGTTGCAACATCTTGTGTTGCTGGTTGGAGGCACATCGTGGTATGAGTGGTGCTGCTTCCCTCTCAGCAAGGGAAGGAAACCCGCTGAGAGCTGCTGGCTGGGGGCTGTTAAATCATCAGAGGTGAGCTAAAGACCCAATTTCACTTGGTTTCTTTGAAGAGGGAGCTGTACACGCTCAAGCCAAATTCAATGAACTGAAGCTTCTGTAAATCTAGATCGGAATTTGAGAGAATTCAGGCCAATCAGTTGGCTTTACTGAAAACTAAGTCAAACTTTGACTCCAAACCAGCATAGCTTTCTGATTTTTAAGACCTCTGTAGGATGCAGTTAAACTGGGATGTCAGAGACAGTTATGTCACAGAAACTCAGTGCTGATGCATGTTTTACCTAAATCCTGCAATAGCAAATCCCAATATAAAAGATCAGATCACTGCTTTGATGAAATTGAGGGCACAAATACTGTAAACTATGTATCACTGAACATCTTTATAATCATAATTATCAAATTATTTTAGACTACTTTCATGTGCAGCTGAACAGTGCTTAAAGCAGTGTACTTGGTACCAAAGTCCCGTAAGTTATTTGTATTCGTATGGTTTGTGAGGTTCTTGGAAGCTTTCTCAAAGGGCAAACTCTGTTTTGTTTGGAAGGGGAAAAGGCAAACCATGGCTGCTTGCTTGAAAATGCTTATGAGAAGACCTTTCTCAGAAAGACTTAGGAGCACTGGGCCCTCTTTTTGTTTTCTTAGAAAACAGGAAGTGAATTTTAGCTCTGCAGTTAACTTGATTTCTTATGTGACTTGCTTTCTACCATCACTTTTGGGTTCTGGAATGCTACAGAAATTATCTGAGGGCATTTTCAACACTTCAAAATTAAAATCAAATTGTTGAAATTGTGCCAGCATTTGAATGAAAATTATTTTATTTAAACAAACACTTAAGGACTTTCAGTATTTTTTTAATCATAAGAACATTCTTAACCCAAACACCTTTTATTTGTGGTTTTTCAAGAATCCAGTCTACACTGCTAAAGCCAGATGTGTCTTAGGATGTAATCAAATCCAAGATCTTTTTAGCCAAAAACTAGATGAGCAGGCAGTGCTAGTTTTTCGCACAGCACAAACATGTCAGTGGGTGTAACTGCAAATACCATCTCTGCCTCCTGTGCCCACAGAAGTGTCTGGGCAGCGATAACAGCACGGGATTCTGCTGTGCGGAGAGGGGTCAGGTGTGGGGCTGAGCATCTGGGGCCTGCGCAGCTCTCGGCAGCAAGCAGGGAAACACCGGGATTGGGAGCCAGTTGTAAAATTTGCTGCTGTGCAGATGCCCTGATCCCCAGCTTTCCAGGCAGTAGAGGTGAGACAGCCACAGAAGTTGCTGCAGATTAATAAGGGAGGATTAGCGCAACCCTTGTGTCTTTGGAAGGCTTTGGTGAGCTTATACATGAATCGGGAGCTGTTGCATGTCACCAGAGGGTGAGTCTTGGCAGCGGGAGCAGCAACTAGTCTGGAGCTCTGAAGCCCTGAAGTGTTTATGTGGAACCCTTCAAACACTCGGGATGTGCCTGGCTCTCTTCCCATGCCATGGGGTGTAGCTTGCCTTGAGATATTTCTTGTACTCTAAAGTCTCTTGGGCACAAGTTGGGCTTGAACTGCAAACCAGAACATCCAGAAGCTGCCTTGTGTCTTGCTGCAGAAACCTGTAAATACAGGGACTGGTGTTTCTGTCAGAGTCCATCTGGACCAGTATCTCATGCTGGACAGCAGCAGCTACCTAAGAGAAGAGTTCAGGTATAGGATGTATGTGTGATAAGACCATCCCCTGATGCTCTCTGCTAGCTCTGGGATTTTTAGAAGTGAAGGATTTCTGTGTAACCCTGTCTTTCTCTAAGAAGACCCCAGGCCAAGTTCCATGTCTAGGCTCTGAGTGCCATCGTTGCTGTCTGTCTGCAGGGCAGGGTTTCTAGCAGCAAGGTGTGAAAGCCTGGCCCTCAGTGCAGAGGATCCTCCCGGGGGATGATTGCTGTCCCTTAGTGAGCTCCAAGCCCTGCCAGAATAAGGCCTTGTTCCAGCCCCAGGTGGGTGTGTTTGGTTCCCATTGCTGAGCGGTAGCCGGCTGTGGGAATGGGAAATTGCATCTGTGCCTGTAGAATCAATGGTTGAGGGGTTTTGTCATCGTTTCATAGGTGAGGTTGGGAGAAGGAGGAAACACTTTCAGGTAAGGGAAGATAGCTGGTGAATGCCAGATGAGAATGTGGTCCTTCATTTTTATTACCTCTTTGACAGCCCAGGAGGACTGAGCAAGATGTTCCTCCTTTGGAGACCAGAAGCGAGACTGCTTGAGGAGTATGTACCCTGTTTTGACAGACTCTGTCCTGTCTGTGCATAGTAAATGAAGGAGCCTGAAAACACTTCCCCTCAGCAACACAAATTACTTGCTGTTATCAAATAACCGCAGAACTTGTGTGTTGGCAAAAAAATTAAGAAAATCCTTCCTAATGACACCGGCAACACATGCTTTCAGTCAGCTGCAGGTCAGGCAGCCAGTACTGTATGTGTCCTATCAGAAAGGGTGTGGAGCAGGAGGCATCCCCTGTGAGAACTGGGGTGGGTTTTTATCTTTTGGGTGCTATTGGTTACACTTGCTCCATCAACAAATACTTTTAACAAGTGCTGTCACTCCTTTGGATGTCCTACAAAGGACACATGTGAGTACCTGTAACTATGCAGCACATGTAATCTCAAGAATTTGATGCTTTTCTCCAATATATTGGATTTTCTGGTATTCACTTGGAGATTAGCCACATTACAGAAGGCTGGCTACAAGATGAATTTCCTACTAAAAATGTTCCAATAGCCCCAACTTCCCTAGCCTTTTCCTGTGGCACTAAGCAAACTCTTTAAAGAACCAGTAGCAAGGGAAATGTTCTAAGTCTTAAGAGACCTCTCCCCATGTGTAACCTTAAGTCACAGCACTGTGATCTAGAACAGCTACAAACTAAAAAGAGCTGAATAAAGCCTTTTCAGCCAGAATACTCTTCTGCAATACACGCTGCTGCAAATCTTGAAGGTGACACTGTTACCCTCAGCTGGCTCCTGCTTAACTCTCCAGCCCCAGGCTAGCTGGTGCTGGGACTGGGAAGATGTGAGTGAAGATAGGATCTCCCAGAGGCTTACGCTGATCAGGAAAATGCTGGTAGGGAAAAGGATATGGAGCATGTCCAAATAAGAAGGAATTTGTTACAGTCTGTTATTTCATTATTAGCTAGGAGATGCGAAATTTCCTTCTCCAGATGAGCACATTTAGTGTTTTGCATAAGACAGCAATTGCTTCTTGTAAGACTTAGCATTTCTGCTAATTTAATGAGTTAGCTTTTCAAATTAACCACATCAGTCATTGGAAAGGCCTTTGTCAAGTTCCACAAGCATGTTCTAGACCTCTTGATAAAGCCGGTAGCGTGCTGGACTTCCATGAGCAGAAGGACCTCCAAAAGTATGTAAGTTATTTCTGGCATGTTGTATTCTCAACACATCAAGGAGACATGGACTATTTTTACACAAATAGGGAAATCAAAATAGTTCCTTAGCAAGCTCCCATGAATGTTCTTGGGCCCTTAGAAGGAAAAAATACCCATATGAAAAATCATTGCTTCTTAATTAGGTTTCTTAGATGGATCATATTGTCACACATTCAGAAGTTCATCTGCACCAATTTGGACCTCTCATGGTCCAAATGATGGAAGGAGTGAAAGACAACAGAGAAGGAAAAAGGAAGTGCCAGGAATCAATTTGGATATTTGACTGGGCTTTTTTTTCCCTCCTTACTGGGAATTTTTCATCGAAAGTAGACCATGACAAACTGCTGTCAGTTTTGGAAGTTCTTTTTAATAGCTGCTAGTTGAAAGGTAATGTGTAGGTGTTGAGAGGAAAAGGACCTCTGGAGCTGAGGAGACCTGTGTGGAACGAAGTCTTGCTGAAAAACTCCAAGCAGTGCAGCAGTGAGACGACTGGAGTGTCCTAAGCTCTCCTGACACTGCAGCACACAAATTAGGCTACATGCTTTGCAAATACTGGAGGCTGTTTTGAAACTCCTCATTAAGGCTTACAAATGCTGACTGGGGTTTCCAGGCAAATGTAATTAGATATCACAGCTACGGCCTCCACTCGGTGTTTTATGTCTGAGCTGGCATCGCTGCGTAGGATTCTTAAGCATTAGATTACCTCAGCCAAAACCAAGCTATGACACCCACCAACGCTGAGTCCTGTGATTAAAAAAAGCACAGCCTGGTCTCAGCATTTTCCCACATAGCAAAAGGGGCTTTTTAACAGAAAAGAGTTGTAAAGTATGCACAAACTTTGCTATTTAACATGCATCCTCATCTGTAGTTGCTTCTCTGGATAGTGTTTTTACTGGTTCAATAATCCACTTCCAAATTCAGGAGCAGCACTTGTTGCTTGGGCTTGGTGGAGCCACCTACAACAAGATTTTAGCCCAACTAGTGTCAGTAATGCTTATGTAGATGAATGTCAATAATGATTGATAATTATGCCTTTTCTCGCCGCGAGGATGTATTTTCTTTTGCAAATACTTCACAGCAGGAATAATACCAGGAAAAATAAAAGGGAAGAGGACATTTTTGTGTGGTCAAAACCTCCAGCAACTGAACATTCTTACAGGTCTGTTGACGCTGAGTGCAAGAGAGACAGTGCTGCTGCGTGATGTACCTTGTAGCTACATGAAATCAAAGTTCACAATGACTTCTCTTTTTACTTTTTTTTTTTTTTTTTAACCTTGTGTTTAACATTTGCCATCTCCGCTGGCAAGCAGCAAGAAGGAGCTCTGAATGTGGTGCCAGCACAACAGCAGAGTGAGAGAAACTGAGATATATCCCTCTGATACAATTAATAGGTAACACTGGTATTTCCTGTTTTTCCTCTGAATTTCCACTCCTGAGAATTTGAGCTAAATCCCCAGTTTTCTTTCTAAGCAGAACATCTATCAAGTTAAGACTCAGCATCAGGAGGAGGTCCTAAGATGGGGTTTGCTCCAGCTTTCCCACTGAGCAACCCGTTACGAGTTGCTGCTAAAAACTGCCAGAGAGGATGGTAGTTGCTCTGCTGTCACATGGGCTGAGACAGCACAGAACCTGCTTAGCATTCTTGAAGGGAAATTATCCAGTGCTGCAACTCACAATTTATAATTGGTTGCATATTACTATCCAAAAAAGGCAATAAAATCCACTGTGTGTTGCTTGTTTTTTTTCTTTAAAAAAAAAAAAAAAAAAAAAAAAGTAAGTAGGAGTATTACAAGCTGAGCAGTGAAAATCTGGAAAACTCCTTGGCTAGAGCAGAGCTGTACGCAGTACTGTTTCTCCCTTAATTACAAGCAATTTTAAATCATCTCCTTCCTTCAAAGAAGGATTTTGTTCAGCGTTTGTGTTAATTTTAATCTCGCTAACATGATACTCTCTTGGAACCTCTCCCTTGTGTCGTAACAGCAAGCCGTGCTGCCTCTTTTGTCCCTGTTATTTGGGAAAGGCACAGCTACTGCTGCTTGTGGCTGCACCGTTGGGTTCTTACTGTCAATATACTTCCCTTTAAAGGAAAAGAAAACAGAACAAAACCCAGCAGCATCATTTTTTTTCCCCAGAGTACACGTTTATGTGTAGTATTTAAGCTAGACAGTGCAAGTACTTCATGAAAACTGGGGATTTGAAATGTATAGTGCTGTATTGTAGTGGAAAGCTTGTTATTCAGCTTACTAATTATTTCTGAGTCACTGTATTTATGAAATGTCATGCAATAATAGCCCCACCACAACGCAAAGTAAACAGTGCAAAATCAGGCAATTTATGATTTTGACATTTTAGTGTGTAAACATATTCCTCAGTCTCTCGAGGCAGGGGGGCTACTGGGAATTAGATAATGTTTTTATGACTTCCAAAAGGCAATTCTATATCTAGGCAATTCCATGATTCTAAAATATGGCACTGAATTTCATAATGCATAACACTCCATGTACACAGTCCTGTGTAAGGCTCTGCATTTTATTACTCTCAGTGGCTTCTATTACAACTGTCAGTGGCAGAGAGAAAACCTTCCAAAGACTGGCTTGTGGAATGGGGGGGACCACACAGTAAAACCTTCCAGCACACATGTCAGAGTCCTTGAGACAAGCTGTGATTGCCCACCTGGGCTGTGCTGGGACACCAGAATTCACCCCAAGCTTTCTGTGTTTTGGGACAGATGGCATAGCTCTCACTTAAGGCTTATCTTTCTGGCCAGTGCTTGTCACTGGAGGGTAAGACTGGGTTTTTGTGGAGCCACATGTGAACCACTCCTTACCTCCAGAGTAACTGTGACGCTTTGAGTCTCTATGAGTGACAAACCAGGAGTGACTACTGAGAGGAAGGAGGACTCCAAGCTCCAACTGGGCTTCTGAGTAGTCCCATGTGGTCTCTGAGAACAATGGGTGGATGTTTACCCATATGTTATTTCATAAAATACTGTGCATAAACCAAGGCCTGTTGTGCTCCTTTGCAAATTTCCACAGTGTTTGAAAAGTCGTGGGTTGTGTGCGTGGATGATGGGAGAAGTCCCTGTTGATGGTAGTGATCCAGCATCTTTCTGGCAAGGGGCAACTGGTAGTGAAACAGCTGTCTCCTTAGATCTTTACCTGTCGGCATTAAAAAATTATGAAGAGTGTGATCAACCATACATTTTGCTGAAAATGGGGAGCTGATTTACCCTTATTCACATTAGGATATATAATTTTCTTCATTTCAGATACAGACTTCAGGCTATTAAACCACAAATCTGGTTTAATTTTTCTGTGAGCCTTTATGCTTGTTGTGAGTCTCAAGGTCTTGCAAAGCTTCATGGAAAAAGAAATATCGTTAAAGACATAAAAGTGAAATAGTAATTTTAAACATTCCAGGTGAGCGGCTACTCTGACTTCCTTTTCCTTTCGTGTTCCAATTGCAAGAAATGTACCAACAGCCAGTACACAGAGGTAGGAGGCTTTCACTCATCTTTAAGACTCCATTTTATCTATCTTTTCTGACTTTTCTCTAAATGAAAACAGCTGTAAGAGTGCCTCCGGCTACTGTATCCAAGGATAAGTAGTTGAGATACATGAGAGATGCTCAGGGAATCGGTGTCTTCAGGAGAAAAAAATGTCCTGAGATCAATTTCCTGATTCAATAGTGAAGTCCTCATATCATACAAAAAGTAATGTGATTGTCCATGGCTCTAATAAAATCTTGATTTTTTTCCACAAAGCTTTCATCTATAAAAATCAAATTTATCCAGCATTAGTCTGCATTTTGAAAGGGATAGTGGTTTTTTTTTTTAAATAGATGTGATAGTAATCCTTTATGGTACATTAATATAGGAGAATAATAATTTGTTGCATTTTCTCTACACAGAAACAATCAGCTAGGAGATGTGCGTAATAATTGTCTTTGTCCTTCATTGTCACAGGCCATTAGCTAATGAATTTAAGCTGTGCTTGGCTCTTGCTCCAATAAGAAAAGTATATTATAGATCTTGCAGCCTTGGCGTTAGACAAAACCTTTCAGTAGATTTTATTTTAGTCTTGCTGAGGTGGTGCTGCCGTGGACAGAGGAATGCATCCTGGTTTTGCGGTCAGCAAGGAGGGCGACGTTGTCTGATATTGAGGTTTGAGCAAGCTAAAGTGCATCTATGGTGATTAAACCTGCCAGTGCCTCTTCATTTGCTTCCTTATGATTTAGCCAAACTTTTCAGGCCTACATTTGTGACTCTTTCAGGTTCATCTTTTGGGAAGGAAGATTTCCTAAAATGGGTTCAGCTACTTAGATGCTGGGGAAAAGAAGTAATTTGGGCAGTGTTTTAAATAAGCAATAGGAGCACGGAACTGTGAGTTGAGCAGTTTAACCAGCTTCGCAGTTTGCCCCCTCAACTAGGAGGCTGGCAAAAAAAAAATAACCCTGTGATGGAAGAAGTTCTCTTCACTGTCCAGAGAAAATCCACTCACATTCTGGCTATTTGCAGAAAAAGATCATATGCAAATATATGCAGAATTTGCTTAGCAATCGTCCCTCCCCCTCCAAAATTATTTTAGCCTCCTGAAAAGGCAACTGCATGATAAATCACAAAATCTAGGGTACAAGTCTATTCTTCCCTACTTCTAAAGGTGGGTGAACACTGTTAAGCTCGTGTTGCAGAGAGAACTGAGAGGCAGCACATGCCCGCCTTTGGCAGAGCTGGGTCTGGATGCCACTATCAAACCTTGAATCAAAACACTTCTCTATGTTTGTCATTTGTGTGCTCAGCTGGGACCCCACTGCTCCTCCCACAGAGCAGAAGAACACGGGAGATCTCTTCCTCCAGTTCCATCTTCCCTCAGCTCTCTTGGGCTAGCTCTTAAGAGCTGTTGCTGCTGTGTTGGCCACATCTGCAGGCCACCTGGATCTGCAGAGCAGAGTTTGAGCCATAGTGTAGAGAAGCAGCAGGAATGCTCTGTGGGGCTGCAGCCAAGCCATGCCGGGCTACAGCAGTGCCCCAGCCAGGCTGTCCTTTTCCCAATCTCTACCAGAGCTGGGAAATGACACACTGTTCCTGCTGCTTTGCGAGTTTAGCCTGCTCCCAGGAATCATGGAAGCGTCAGAGTTGGAAGGGACCTCTAGAGATCATCTCGTCCAACTCCCCCGCTAAAGAAGGATTGCCTAGAGGACATGGACTGCATCAGGACTGCATCCAGGCGGGTTCTGCAGGTCTCCAGAGAAGGGGACTCCACAACCTCCCTGGGCAGCCTGTTCCAGGGCTCTGGCACCCTCACTGTAAAGAGGTTTTTCCTCATATTCAAATGGAACTTCCTGTGTTCCAGCTTGTGCCCACTGTCCCTCCTCCTGTCACTGGGAACCACTGAAAAGAGTCTGGCTCTATTCTCCTTCAACCCATCCTTCAGACACTTGTATGCATTAATAAGGTCTCCCCTCAGCACTCTCTTCTCCAGGCTACAGAGTACCAGCTCTCTCAGCCTTTCCTCATCAGGGAGATGCTCCAATCCCTTAATCGTCTTAGTTGCCCTACACCAGACTCTCTCCGGTAGTTCCCTGACTCTCTGGAACTGGGAGCCCAGAAATGGATGTGCAGTATTTCAGTTGTGGCCTCATCAGTGCAGAGCAGAGGGGGAGAATGACCTCCTGCGACCTACAGGCCACACTCTTCCCTATGCAGCCCAGGATGGGCTCTTGGCTACAAGGGCACATTGCTGGCTCATGGGTAGTTTACCATCTTCCAGGACCCCCAGATCCTTCTCCTCAGAAGTGCTTTCCAGTAGGTCTGCCCATAACCTATACTGGTGTCTGGCATTCTTCCTCCCCAGGTACAGGACCCTACACTTGTCCATGTTGAACTTCATTAGGTTCTTCTCTGCCCATCTCTCCAGCCTGTCTAGGTCATGCTGGATGGCGGCACAGCCCTCTGGAGTGTCAGCCTCACAGTTTGGTATCATCGGTAAACTTGCTCAGGTTACACTTGGTCCCCTCATCCAGGTCATTGATAAACCCAAGAGTTCAGTCAGGTTGATGCCACCTTTGGGCTGCCAGAATGGTGTGCAGAACAGCAGGAGCAAGAGACAAAATCCATACTACAGTAATTTGTGTTACGCATCTTATTAGTATCAGATAAAGGACCTGAAACTTCTAAGCATCACTTTGTATCTTAATTTTGAGCTCATGGATTTCTCAGATTTGGGAGGAGAATGGATGGTGAGTGTAATACACAGCAGCTACCTGAAAAGAATCTGAGGAGAGCAGCCGTGGTTTAATTCTGCTCCTATTTGGGGATTATTGTTTCTGCACAGGCTGCAACACCACTGCATAGAAGGAATGGTTGTGGGGAAACAGTGGTCAGGTTTTGTTGTGTCGTATAGAGAGAGATGGAGCCAGACAGCTGGCAGCACAGGCTCTCTCACCTGCAAAGTGGTGTGAGAAATGAGTTGGGACCGATGCTACTGTGAACAGGCAATATTTGCTCCCTTACGTCATTTTATCGCCATAACTAGCTTTTGAGGTTTCTGTGGCCTGCAGACCCCCATTTGGTGGTACCACTTGCCTACTTGGGCAGGTGTTTTCTGAGTGCAGGAAATGTTCTGAATGCTATATCCAAAAATGTGATGCTTCAGTGTAAAATGAGCATTGCTTGCAGCAGAATGAGTGGCTAGAAAACTTGAGTGCCCTGAGGCAGGCAGAGGGCAGGTGCCAGATAGTAGCAACCACCCGGCTTTCTAAACCAGCAACACTTGCAGTCTTACTGACAGAGACTGATTCACACTAGAAGGAAATTCAATATGCATGAAAGGACTCTTGTTCTTCTTCAGTGGAGAGCATAAAAAAAGACTGTCAGACAAACTAATCTCCCTCTGATAGTTTTCAACATCATTGAACTGTCATTTCTCCTGGGCTTTGCCAGAATGGTGTGGTTTTTTTTTTCCCAAAACAGACAGATTTTTGCTAGCTTCCATGATAGAGGAATTTTTGCCAGGAAGAGGGAGGCTGAGATGCCTTTACCAACCTTTTGCTGCTGTTGTGCAGGTCCTTTGCTGAGCTCCAGATGAAAGGAAGGTATCTTGGTTGCTGATTAGGTTGCTTCTCTGAGTGCAGCCATGGAATTGCTCCCAGCACTTGCCCTGGGCTGGGAGTATGTTTTCTCTGGAGACAAACCTATTTATGTTCCTAGATCTTTAATTCCAAATCTAGTGATTCAAGATGGCCCTAGGCACCATTGCATCACTCACTGCACTTAGAAAGTAGCCCAGACTAGAGATTCCCATTTTTTTGATTGTTCCTCTATGGACCTGGAAAAGCATTCACTCCTCCTAGGCAGGCATCAATTGTCAGTAAGATTCTGAAAACTATTCAGAGAAAAAAAAAAATCTGAATGTCCCTTCCCAAGACTATGGATGAAAGATGTCTATATTAAGCAACCTCCTCCTTCAGCCGGGGACTCAGGGAGGAATCTGACAAAGGGATACATGGGTTGGTAAGGCTGCATGTCGTCCACAAGCTCTTGCAGAGGAGTTAAGCAAAAATGAGATTCTGAAGCGGGGCAGGTGGGAGGAGCTGAAACACCACCATGATCTGTCAAAATGAGTCCTACATCCCATTTGTAGTGAGCTCTAACATATTTTTTCTAACTCTGCTTCATCAATCTACTCCCTAAGTTATCCTGGATATCGATACCACAGGAAAATTTGGGTTATACCTTAGGTGCTCAATGTACCTTTTTTCCTTGGGAAAAAAAAAGTGATTTTGGGCTCCTCAGGGCATCCAGTGAGTCTGTACGGATCTGGAGAAGGCTGAAGAATGGTGGTCCCATTTAGTATCTTGGGGTGGTTTGCTCTATGTGTGAGTGAAAGCACCAAATGAATTGGTCAACATCTGCATGTTTTTTTCCAAGTGCAGGTCTACCAACAGCGTATCACAGGCAGAGTTTTAGGCTGTAAGGAAAACTGGTTGGTTTGTTAGAAGTGTTTAATTGTTGATTTCCAGAGGGTTTCAGCCCACACCCCTGCCGCAGCATGTGCACCAGGATGCTTTCTTTGCCATCGTACCAGGACCACCTGCAAGAGGTACCTCTTCTGCATGGAATGATGCAGATTCTGTGGCGGACCTCATATGCCACAGAATAAACTCCTATAAAATGACGGGAGTTTATCATTTTAGACGGGTGGAGTTGAACACAGTGGAGTGGCTGCAGGCAGGATTTTGGAAGCAAACTGCCCCCATGTTTTCTGATAGCATGACTTCAATATGCACAGTTTAAAAAGCATACAGGCAGATTAGTGATGACTCAAGGTGATACACTCAGCTCAGAATAATTTGCAACGCCTTTTAAATCCACAGGGGTTAATCTGGACATGTTGAAGAGCAGTTTCTGAGCCTGGAATTTTGTATCTTTGCTGTGAATACTTTGTTTCATTTCCAGATTAACTAGAGATTTTAATCTAAACAGGGTGGCTGCTGAGATTTTAAAAGTTGGAGCAGGAAACTTTGCAGTCAGTTTTTACAGCACAATTAATGGCTTGTCCTTTCAGAACCTATTCTGTCCACACCTCCTGCCCAACGACTAAGGTCTGCAAACACTTGTCCACTTGCATGTCTTGCCTACATAAAGAGGTCTATGGGGCTCATTTTCATTAGTTGTAACTTGGCTATCTATAAATCTTCTGCAGGATGAAGGCCACCCCACACATATATATTCCTGCTCTGCACTTGGAGATTCTTTCCATCAAGCACTAATGTCCTATTGTACGATGTCTGGGATTTCGGCTGTACAATTTATTAGATACAAATTTCCTCTTAGCCTGCTATGAGTGCTGGTTTGCATAATAGATTGTCTTTTTGTTTCTGCAGGGTAATTGCTTCTAGACAGGCTTCCAAGAAGGCAGAAGGCCTCAGGTTTGGTCTATGATGGTCTGGGCATTACTGATGCCTGTGCAGATTTCCTCTGTTACTGGTGTGCTGTGGGGATGACTGATGGTGTAGATCCAAAGTTAAGCAGGCATTCTCTTCAAAGGTGACCTATGATACTGTATTTGGGCAAAGAGGAATTTCTTGCATAATCTTTAGAGAGAGCTGTATTACATTTTATGATTTATCTGTCATTTATGCAAAGTTACAGAAAGGCTTCACATTTTTGCAGTTTGATATTCTGCATGTCCAGCTACTCATTTTCTATAAACAGGGTCTCAGTAGAAAAAAATAAAAAAATGGGCTGTACAACCTTTACTGCTTTACATTCTCACCCATGAATCTGCAATTTTCCTAGATGCCTCCGTGAAGCATCTACAGTAGGTTAAGCTGAGACTTGACATATCCAGTGACACATAGAATAGATGTGTTTATGGGAGCTGGGCAGCAAGGCTTCCCCGGCACTTGCTCCATCTCTTATTTTCTTCCGTAGCTCTTAGAAAAGGATCCTTCTGTTCTTAATCTCTGTCTGTGGAGGAAGAGTCTTGCTTTCTCACTTGCGCTGCCATACGCGTTTGAGATGCTTTTTCCCAAACCCCAGCCAGAGGTGCTCCCTGTCTTTTACTTATCTAAAATTTGTCCCTTGCACTTTCATACATCTTCACAGAGGGTCTGTGGTTGTCTAACAAGCAATTAGGTTATGAAAAAGGCATATATTAAAAAAAGAAAGACATGTTTAAAGTTGAAAAGAACTGTAGAAAAGAAGGGAAAAAATATCATTACAAAGAGAAAAAGTGAACAATTCCAGAGGATCAAGGTCACTGTTTATGACGGGCATCTTAATTTAAATTAATAGCTGGATTATTTGGTAAAACACCATAGAATCATATGGTTGGAAAAGACCCTTAAGATCATTGAGTCCAACCATTAACCTAGCACTGCCAAGCCCACCACCAACCCATGTCCCTCAGCACCACATCTACACATCTTTTAAATACCTCCAGGTGACCCCACCATTTCCCCAGGCAGCCTGTTCCGAGGCTTGACAACAAGCAGTGAAGAAATTTTTCCTAATATTCATCCTAAACCACCCTTGGGGCAACTTGAGGCTGTTTCCTCTTGTCCTATTGCCTGTTTCTTGGGAGAAGAGACTGACCTCCCCAGGGAGTTGTAGATAGTGAGAAGGTCTACCCTCAGCTTCCTTTTCTCCAGGCTGAACACCCCCAGCTCCCTCAGCCACTCCTCACAAGACTTGTGCTCAGACCCCCTCACCAGCTCCATTGCCCTTCTCTGGACTTGCTCCAGCCCCTCAATGTCTTTCCTGTCATGAGGGGCCCAAAAGTGGACACAGCCCTTGAGGTGGGGCCTTACCACTGCCCAGTACAGGGGGACAGTCGCTGCCCAAGTCTTGCTGGTCACACTGTGTGATGTTTATTTTAGAGAGGGACAATGGCATTCTTTACCTCATTAGCGCTGCAGTATGTCCTATACAAGCATAATTATAGTTTGCAAAATGGCTAAGGAGACCACACAGGAAGGGTGTTGAAGAACTGGAAAAGGTTCAGGAGACACTAAGCTTAAAAGATCGAAAACTGTTATTTACAGAAAGTGTACAGGCTCAGGCTGCTGCTTTTTATTTCNTTTCCCTTTTTTTTTTTTTTTTTTTAAGAAGAGCAAAACTGGGGCCACTAAGAGATGTACACAATTCTCAAGGGTTTCAAAAGGTTAGTGACAAAACTCACTTGAACCATTGCAAGCTGACTAATAGGAGAATTGATAGTAAATTTGGAGAAAGTACTGCTAATCCAGAGTTTTATGATACAGAACAGGGAAACACTGTCTGTAGTGTGTGGGTCTCCCCCGTCTATACCTCACCTTTTGTCTCCCATCCACAGGCCAAATGGTGCTGCTACTTCTGCATTTCAGGATTGCGACTCCTCATCCTTGACCTTGCCTGCAGATGAATATGAGATGGTCCTTACTGCTGAGTGCTTTGGGAGGAATTTCAGCCCAACAAGGGAGAGGAGATGAAGGAAAGGCAGATGAGGATGTTCCTCATCCACTCGTTTTGAGCCAGGCTGCGTGGCTTTGCCTGTGAGACTGCGGGCGTAGGGTTAAGCAGGGCTAATGAAGCTGGGTCACAAGAGAGCAAAGGGGCTGCGACACTGCAAGATCTGCTTCTTTTGCTGGCAAGGGAGGAACAAATTGTAATGTTTTCATGCCTTAAGTGCAACTGAAATTATTTACTTTCCTAACAGGCTACAACAGTAGCTGGGCTGTCTAATTCTGCAATGTGGGAATTGCCTTTTCCCAGCTGCCAGTCTCAAAGTCAGGCTTTATTTGCACAAATAAAGTGGGTATTCCACCCTTCTCTCCCACCCCCAATTATCGCCAATATCTAGCAGAGGGAATATTCAAAATGTTTTTCCATATAGAATGGCTGTTGGGTGTCACCAGGTCATGTAAAAAGACCGCTGAGTTCAATTTTTCCAGCAAGCAAAGGAAGATTAAAACAACTATTTTGTTGCTGCATACATTTTTATGATGTGCTGTATGCATATATATCTATGTAATTACTGTTGGGATGTGAAGAAACAAAGAAGCAGACAAGCTAGCTGCCAGGGAACTTAATGTTACTTGTTACAGAACTGGATTTTAAGGCATCATGCACTAGTTGGTGACATGCGTTGGGGACCAGCAGGATGGTACTTTACCCAGATCTACTGAGGCCAGTGCAAACCCTCCAATCCCTCTGCTAACACAAACTTCGGATGGGATCTAGAAAGTTTGAAATGTAGCAAGTGACAGTAAGCTTATGTGCATAGCCTGCTGCCTCAAAAATGCTCTTGCAAATTTGACATTATCCAATTAGTTGATTTCCTCAGTAACATTTTTGCAGGCTCATATACAGAAGGACAGAGAAAGCGAGATTTATAATCATAGCTATTTCTAGCAAAGGTCATTTCTTTATTGGTGAACAACCTGTCCTTAGTCATGCTGATGACACGGCATTGAAGGATAAGGGAGAGGCTGTACAGTTTTAAAGCTTAACAGGGAATAACATAAATAGAGCATAGATCATCTTTCTGTTTGGACCAGGAAGCTTGCAATCTCCCACCATCAGGGCAAAGCCAGGGAGCAGGAGACAAAAATCCAGGGAAAAAAAACCCACAAACCAACAAATATTGGGATTTCTGTAGAGGTTGCAATGGAAGATGGGTATTTCAGTGTCACTACGGTGGGGGCGGGGTGGGCGGAGGGAGCCATAGAGCATGAGCACATATTTTTGGATAGTGAGGGCGTCCTTGGGTGGAACCAGTGGTTTATGAAGAAACTGGTCAGGTTGCTCAGGGTACGCCCTGGTCTCCCCCTCAAGCTGCCCAGTGTAAGCAGCTCTCAGCATCCAGCTCCACACCATCTCCAGCACAACAGGGATAAGGACACGATCAGATATACAGACACTTCTTCAGCTGTCCCTCCTGAGGCAAAGGCGGCAGCAGTTCTGACTGGAATATGGCTTAAATGGATTATACCATACGTATTATAGATCTTTAAATAATAATCCAGCATCTGCCTCTTTATCACATGACTATTTTTCCAGCTTGCAGAAGAGAATGTCTTTGACACTGCACATAAAATGATGCATCATTTTTTCCCATAAAGAGGAGGACCCTTCTGAAGTCATGTGGGAGTTGCTCACTCAACTATTGACCTTATAAGTCAGTACTATTGAACTTGCATTTGGGTATGAGGCACTTTGGTGCAATTAGCTTCGCTTGTTTTCATCATCAAGCTTCTACTCCGCTCTGGGGAAACCCTACCTGAAGCACTTCATCCAGCCTAGGCGTCCTCAACACAGGAAGGACATGGACCTGTTGGAATGGGTCCAGCAGAGGTCCATGAAGATGATCAGGGGGTTGGAGCATCTCTCCTGTGAGGACAGGCTGAGAGAGGTGCAATGTTCAGCCTGGAGAAGGCTCCAGGGACACCTTCTAGCAGCCTTCCAGTATCTGAAGGGAGCCTACAGGAGAGATGTGGAGGGACTATTGATCAGGGAGTGTAGCAAGAGGATGAGATGTAATGGTTTGAAATTGAAAGAGGGGAGATTTCGATTAGATACTAGAAAGGAATTCTTTGCTGTGAGGGTGGTAAGACACTGTCTCGGGTTGCCCAGAGAAGCTGTGGCTGCCCCATCCCTGGAGGGTTCTGGGTTGGACCAGGCTTTGAGCAACCCGGTCTGGTGGGAGGTGTCCCTGCCCTGGGCAGTGGGTTGGAACTCTTTAAGGTCCCTTCCAACTCAAACCATTCTACGATAATACTGGATTAATTAAAAATGTGAGTGGTTCCCTAGATTTTGGCACAGATCCTGAGCTGCATTCTGTATCCAAGCTATGGTTTCCGCTGGATCGCTTGCACAAATCAAGCTTATGACTAGCAGGACCCCCCCAGCCAGGTCAACACAGGGGTTCCTTCCTGACCCCTCAGGCCAGGTGAAGGGGTATGGGGTTCTTTACCCATGCCCTTGCTAATCCCTTTTGGCCAATGATTGGTTCCATTGGGCTGTGAGCTGCCAACAGAACTTCAGATGGCTTTTGAGTTGGTCTGGTCCAGGACTTGGGGAGGTTTCCAGCTTCCAATCTGCAGCTGAAAATATTGCCCTTCTTCCCAGAGTAATTGCTTGTGCCCAAAGGAACAAAGGAAAAAGCAGCCTTATGCTGTAGTACATCTTAGGCCTTGTGTAACCTGAATCCGAAAGCTATAAAGGAAATGGAAAATGTTAATAAATAATGATGCTTGAAACACAAGTCACCGAAAAAAGCACCAGACCTTCTGCGTTTCTTCCACAGGACAAAATGTCTATCTCAGTTTAAGAAAAATAAAATCTTGGCCAAAGATGTGTTAGGAATTAGACTGGACACTACATGGTGTTCAGAAGATAAATCAGAGAAGCTTACAGATTAACTCTTGGTAATATATACAGAATAAATACAACTTCTGAAATAAAACTTAATACTTGACATTTCTCTGGTATGAGGAACCAAGGATCTCCTCAGGGCCTCTGGAATTTTAAATTACCTTGTTTGATCCATGTTTGTTGCCAGATTTCTGTCTGCTATTTTCCAAGTTTGAACCAAGCATATGTGTGCTCCAGACTGTGTATTCTTACTCTGATGTTCTGGAAATCCTGGCTGCATTTCCCAAATCCTTAGCAGGTGATTTGTGCTTAAAAAAACCCAGTAAATGGCTCCCTTTAAGTGCGTTGGAATTACCCTCTAAGTGCAGACCACCTGCAAAGCCGGGACAGAAATCTTAAAACAGATGTGTAAAATCAGGGGGAAATAAAAAAAAAAGAAAAAAGAACATTTCTGAGTAGTACAACTGTGTTTCACATTCTTGTGTAACGCTTTAAGAAGGAAAATCACTGCCTCTTCCAGGACAGCTCCAAATAGGTAGAAAATGCATGCCCTCTGGCAGCTTGGGTAAGGAAATTTGGCTGGAGACAAGGCAGAGGAATGAAGACGAATGCATTATAAGCAAAGGGCTGACCTTTCTAATGGCCCAAATATTCACCCTCTCCAAAGTAACACAGTTCAGCTTAGGCCTGTGGCTCTCCACGCAGCCATTCCTTCTCTCCATGCTGGCAGCCCCTGCCATATGCTGGCATGGACACAGGCAGCTTAGGGAGGAGAAAAAGACGGGGACAAGGAGCTTCCCAGTCCCTGGATCAGGCTTGGACTCCATTTGGTTTGTCACGGGACAAAACATGGAGAACTGCAAAGCTTCAGTTTCACAGCTGCTTCTCAGACCTCCACTGTAGTTTTTCTGTATTTCCCACTTGACAGCTAGCTATGTTTCTTACTTGGCTCCCGCAGCTTCTCACACAAATATGTTATGCTGAATCTGGAACTCATTTCTTGCAAACAGTGCTTTGGGATGGAAGACTCGAGGTACTTGCCTGGGCGTAAGGAGAGCTTTCAGCAAACAAGAAGGCAGTGAGCAGAATGGTGTCTTCTCTATGAACTGGAATAAAACCACTTTTGTGTTAGATTGGTGTCAGAACTGAGGGCTTACACTTGGCTGCTGACCCCCCACAGAAGATGACACATGGATCCAGTCTTGCTTCTTCCTCCCTTCTTTGACACAAAACTCTGCAGGACACTCCAGCCCCAGCACTGGGGAGATGTCTGTAGAGCACGTCATCATAGAATGGTTTGGGCTGGAAGGGGCATTAAAGATCATTTAGTTCCATTCCCCTGCCACCCCGTCCCTTCAAAGCCCCGTCCAACCTGGCCTTGAACC
>VZRU01009176.1:0-10416 GCA_013398155.1 Pedionomus torquatus
ACCAGCTCCTGCTCCGGCCGCCTGGTGCTGGCGCAGGGCCCCCCGGCGGTGAGGGAGGCCCGGTTCTGGAGTGGGCCGAGGCCAGGCGGGACTACGTATAAGTTTTTTTCACACGTACAACGGCATAAAACCCAACATTTGCGGGTTTAATCCTGTCTCTTCGTTGCTAGGATATAAACAGCGGGGGGATCCCGAAGAAAAACTGCACCTGGCTCATGGTAACCCACGAACTGTGCGCTAAAGGCGATGTGGTAAGAGCACGATACGGGGCGGCTTTTATGTTAGTTTAATATAACGCACCTGATGTCGTGGGAAACACGTAAAACATAAATTATTTACTTTTTTTTTTTTTTTTAATTCCAGAGACGAGCTGACACCAATTGCAAAATAAACTTCAGGTGTTCTACTTAATAAACTTCTAAGATGTGTTTGGAGAAGAATGCTTTTGTCTTAATACCAAAATCTTTGTGTAGCTTATATATAAGTGCAGCTTATATGGAACTGCTCTAATTTATTACTCTCTGGAGGCGCGTAATCCCCACAGCAGCTTGACAAGAAGTCAGTAATTATTATTGCCTCTGCAGTAGAAAACTTCCAAAAAACAACACTTCTGAAAAATCTAGCGTGCAGAAATTCTTATTTTTCAAACCCTTATTCTGAATAAGCAGGAATAATACTTTGCTGAGCAGCTGATGTATTTTTTCTTGTCCTTAAAGGCTACTGTTCATGTAATAACGTACCGTTCGTTTCTGCAGCATTTCTCCTGCTCTCTTTCCCCTTCTTATTGAATTGCCAGCAAGGTATTAACTACAGAGAGATTTAAAAGCCTTACTACCCAGAAGTGGAATAAGTTGTAGTCAGAACTGCCCCGCTGGCCTGGGCAGTGCTCATGTTGGCAGCGACGCCGGGCTGAAGGAAGACCCTCTGTTTGGTGTGGGTCGGGAAGCAGGGCTGCCGTGTGACGCCAGGCGTTTGCCAACAACGGCCCTGGGTCGGGCAGCAGCGGAGGAGCTGCTCCAGCAGCAGCGTTCCTGCCGGACAACACCGCCTTTATCCCATCCCCAGCAGCCGGAGCCCCGGGACGCCTTAGTGCAGCGGCTGTAACACCCCCTTCAGAACCATTTGGCTGTGATTAACAAATACTTTGTGTTGTCCTCCTTACCTGTTCCGTAAGCTGTGGCCGTTCTGGCTTTGTTGTTTTCATCAGCAGTCCCAAAAGTGACCAAAACCTATTCCTTTGTTCCCGTTAACTGCAGCTGTGTTGCAGTCAGTGTGCCAGCCGTGTGCCTTTTGTAAACAATAACTCCCCCAAGACAGTTAAGCTGTCTGAAGCCCAGCTGGCTGTGCTGATAGCCTTTCATTTACAGACCTGAAAGGTGTAACATGAATCTATTACACTGCATTTTTAATTTACTACCTTAAAATGCTCTGAAATGTGAAAAAATATAAATATATAGTGGGGTGAGCATGCTTTCAAAGTAGTCTGCACTGTGCTTATCTCTCTGTGCTTTGTGTCCCAAGCAAGAAGCAATTACAAAGGTCAAAATTCTCTGACTTAATTTGTAGCTCGGTTTACCATATGCGCACATTCTAACAAGTGCACAAGAAAAAGTCTCCAAAACATTTGTCTTCACTGGTGTCTGCTCCTGCAAAGCAGAGTCTGCTGAAATTGGCACCAGCAAACTTCAGGCCGAGTAGGACACAGCAGGTTGCTACTGAGAGGAAATACTCAGATTTTTCCTGTTCCTTTTAGCAGGTACATGGGATTTTTTTTTTTTTTCTTAAATGAGTGAATTGTGAGTGTAAGAAAAATGTCTTTGGTGAATTTTTAAACTGCTATACTCTAGTGTGTGGTGAAACTTTGGTAGTGCAGTATCTGGGAAAAGAGAAGGGATGTCAGGATCTTGCACGTTGTGCTTTCTGGCTGTTGGATCACTTGGCCTCACTGTGTTTATTAACCTCAGCTTTACAAACATTATATTTGTAATTTATTTCTACTGTGTATTAGGAGGTACCTCTTCATGAGGTTATTGATACAACATAAATACAATCTCATAATTACACAGTAGTATAAAACTGTTTTTTTCTGTAAGTTGTTTTACATATCACGAACAGCAATTAGACTCGTTAGAAATGAGGGGTCTGATCCTATTCCCATGGGGAGTTTTCTTGTCAGCTTCACTGGGAGCAAATCAGGGCCTCAAAGTCTGTAGAAAGTTACTTTCGATATTCCCCTATTAAATTGAGTTTACAGTAGGTTAATGATTTGGATGCAGTAAGATAATTAAAAAAACCTTTACTGAAAGGATTTTGTTCCATTAATAAGCTTTTGAAGGAAAGAAGCATTGTAGGACGGCTTTGGGGCAGTGCTGCTGTGCAGAGATGATTTCAGTCGATGTGGCTTCATTAACTACTTGTGCTCTGGCTGGAAAGCTGCTGCCTCTGGAGCATTTGCCGAATGACTTGCCTTTGCGGGGCTGCGGGGCGCACACGGGGACAGCACGCTGGCACCGCAGAGCCCGGCCAGCACGGCCGTGTTGGAGCCCGCTCTCAGTCAGGGGTCTGTGGCAGCACAGCTCGGTTCCTAAATACGCTACTTTGGGTATTTCTGTCCAACCCTGCATTAACCCGGCTGGGTTCCAGGCCCCCCTTACCTTGGGGATTTCTGCACAAGGCTGCGTTATGCAACGGTGATAGTTTCTGTTTCTCATCAGCTCTAACCCAGCTGTGGTTACCTGGGCATTTTTGTAAAATCTGGCACACAAATTACAAACTTAGCCATTCAGAAAGACCTGCTTTCGACTTAAAATAAGAACATTTATGGGGAAGATGCTGCATAAATACATTTAGATCCTTTTTGATGGTTACAGGAGAGTGTTACTTCAATGGTTTGCTTTTTTGCCATCATATCTTAGAAAAGCATATGAACTCGATTATTTCCTCAAGATGTTATTGAATATTTTCATTTTATAAGAAAAATGAGAAGGGCAGAAGAGTATGGGCAAACAGCTAAAATTTCTCAACATAGCAAATTTCTACTCGTGAATTAAGTGCAGGCAAACAAGAAGGGGGTGCAAATAGCACAGATGATTAAATAATAATACAATGAAATAAGTATTTAAACTGCCTCAAAGCAACCTTTCTGAATGGGAGATGGTAACGCCAGCCCGTAGGATTTCTCTGCATAAGGAGAGCACAGAAAAGTAGAGAAATTGTAATGGTTAAGCCGTGGGGAATGTCACATACCTTCCTCCACACTCGCTAAACCAGCAGAAATTACCACTAGCATCTCGGTTTGCTAGCAGAACTGAGGGGTCTGAAGGGGGGGATTTCTTGAATTCTATAATTACTTTGCACTCACTAATAATTCTTTCTTTTTTCCCATCTTTCTAACTTCAACATTTGCAGGTTTTTTTGTTTTCATGACTCTTACACAGTAGGCTGTGCTTTGTTTTAAACTAAGATTAAAATGGGATCAAGTACATTAGGCCATGAATTTAACCTGCTGAACCCCAGAAATTTTCCTGGAGAGATGTACTTCAGAAACTAAACATCTTTGATTTTTAAAGAACAGTTTAAAAAAACAAAACAAAACTGAAAAAAGCTGCTCAGGTTTCATCTGATTGCAGGAACACGCTCCTCCTCCCGGGCTGGACTGACTGTATCGATTCAGTTGAATGTACAAAGAAATAAACAAGGAATAAACTTTTTCAAGTTTTTGCAATGAATTTCTATCAAACCCAATCAGTTCAGCAAACAGAATTGTGGAAATCCATGGAATTTCTATGTATTATGAGCAGTGAAAAATCAAAAGCAGCTGAACAAACCTGCTTGCTGGGAACTCATTTGCTGCATTTTTAATGCTCGTTTCACACACAAGCTATTATTTTATTTTTTTCTTTTTTTTTTCCCCATTCCGTAGTAACAGTACACACTTAATGTATTAATATAAATATTTTGGTGTATTTTCCAGATGACAGCCCTGGAGAAGGCCACTGGTGACGTTGTGTTCAAGTTTGAACCGTTTGTTCTTCACGTGCTCTGTCAAGAGCTGCAAGATGCACAGCTTCTGGTAAAATCACACCAGCTAACAACGTTACATTGTTGTCTGCAGTAGTCCTCGCTGGAAAAGTAAAAGTCTTGGCTCCCGAGTGAGCTTTGGCTCCTAGGAGTAGTCCCAGATGTGCAGTATGTTTAATAACTGGGGTAGTAAAAGTAAGCTGATGAAAAAAACACAGCTTTACGCTTAGTAGAGACTTTGCTGTACTTTTTAGAAAACAAAATTGCTCCACTACAAGTCCACGTCTGAGCTGAAGCAGTTGCGTGGTACAGAGTTTTTCCCAGGGAGCCTGGGTTTCTCTGGCTAGCTGAAAGCCATGGTTATAGATGTCCCTTTGCTGCCAGCTGGGCCGTTTGGCTGCAGTGTTTCACCCGAGTCCTCCCTTCGCCTTCTACTTTTACGATGGGCTTGTTCCCTCGTTAATGTAGAAGAGCATTGATGAACTGCTTTTCTAGCACTGCCGCCTCGTAGCTGTGAGGTGCTGCAGGACTGTCTGTGGGGTTAGAGCTCTGCAGCAGGCAGCGCCCAGAGGCATTAACATCCCCTCTGCACTGATGAATCCAGAGGAGATGGTTGGTAGTGACCATGGCTCTTTGAGAACCAACCACAATTTGTGATACTTGATCTTAAAAACATTTTAATGTGACTGTTACAGCATTGATTTGGGGAGATGGTTTTGAACAAGTCTTTTGCAAAGCGGAGTTTATAAACTGTGTTGCAACCACCCATTGTCATTTCTGGCTGTGAAAGCGTGTAAGACCTTTTGAAGGCATTTATTTGTCCTGCAGCACTCAGTGGCCATCGACTCCGGCTTCAGGAACTCTGGTATTTCGGTTGGCAAAGGAGGAAAAATTGTGATGGTAAGGACTTTTCTACTCATCTGTAAGGAATGTAACAAAATCTTATTGTTACTGTCAACCCTGAGTTTTTTACAAGCCAAGATCTGAATTGTGAGGTGATTGACAGCTGTCCTAGGGCATGCTGGAGCTTATTTCTGCTTTAGTTGGCAGCAAACTAGCCATCTGTACATAAGTGTTTCTTTTCTTGTACCAAACTCCCATATTATTTAATAAGCCTCACAACATTACAAAAATGTTATTCTAGTCAAATCCTTCTCTGTGTTTTTAGGCAGTCCGGAGCACTCATTGCTTGGAAGTTCCGCTGAGCCACAAGGGGAAGCTGATGGTCTCTGAAGAATATATTGAATTTCTGGTACACACAGCTAATCAGAAAATGGAAGAAAACATGAGGAGGATTGACAGGTTTGTCGGAGCGCACCAGTCCTATTCCTGACATCTAAACCCAAAACTGACAGATGTTATGTGGAAAAAAGCACACACACACACACAAAAAAAAAAAGCCTACAACCCAGCAACCCCACTGAAGTCTAAAATACAATTTAAATTAGTTTTTTGAGGACTATAAATTGTTTAAGCAAAAATCTACATAAGCAACATGAGTTCTCAGAGTGTCTGTTACTGCATAGCATCTGGGTTTCTCCTTCTAGCAGTCACAGCGTTTGTCACTCCAGGGCAGTAGCCGTTTCAGAAGCGCTCAGGTGGCAGCGTGCGCTTTGATCCACTGAGCACTCTGTAGAGTTCCCAAAACCGGTGATTTCTGTGGCGGTGCAAGGTCACAGACACACTGGGCCTTTCCATTTGTCCACAGCTGAGGCTGGAATGGGCAGAAGGGCCAGAGCATGAGGGTCCAAGGGTCACTGAAGAGATGCTCCACGTACTCGGTGTTCATTCTTTGTGTCTGTTGGAAACCCCTGCAGTTGTTGTTAAAGGCAGCTGCTGATAGCAGGGGTCCAGCTGCCCGTTACTGCTGCCATCCAGCAGCTGCTTAACCTCAGAGCACTTCATCGTTCCTGTGGGATTAACAGGGTGCTGAGAACAGGCACTGATTGATTTCTGACACGGGCTCGCTGCAAAGAGCCAGTGACGTGGCACCCACAGGAACACTGCCCGTTGGGTTTTTTTCAGTATTGGCTAGGTCATTTCAACATTAGCAACGATCCTCTTCTCCTGGCAGGTTTGGATTACATTAAAAAAGCATTACTTTTTCAGAGTAGTTTTGCAAATCCTGAGCAAATCTGCAAAAGATAGTAATTGTGCACTTGTTTCGTTCTAGGTTCTACAAACGCTTGGAGCTGGCGTTGGACACTGCCCTTGGTGCAAACCGCCCTCCCGAGGAGACGGGGACTCGCGCTGTCTACCTGCGCAGGAGGAGGAGGAAGGCTGCCCGAGAGCAGGGGGCACGCACTTCTCCAGAGGATCGCAGTGAGGAACCGGAGCTGGAGGGTGGTACAGAAAGCAGTCTGGATATTTTTGGTGAAATTACCATATAGACTGAGCCTTTTGAAAGCAAATGGCAAACTGAGTAATAACTGTAATGCTCTTCATAAGAGATATGAATACTGCTCTAAGTAGTAACACCATCATGGACATTTACCAGAAAAAAAAAAAGAAACAGAACTGTGGGCAGGTTTAATGCCACAGAAGCAGAGAAGAAAACCTCGGAACATTTGGGATTTTTTTTTTAACAGCATTGCTGAATTAACAGTCCTTTCCATCAGTTATCCCAGCAATAACTGGTTTGCTGCAGCCTTTGGCCAAGTTCTCTGGAAGCATTTCACTGACAAAGACAAGGTTTTGGCCTTCTGACTTTTGCAGAGCAAAGAAACTCGAAAAACTGGGCGGTTGTGCTGGAAGGTTTTTAATCCCTGTAGGATCCCGCTCTGCCAAACTGTGCACGCCAACATCGACAGGCCTTTCAGAGCAGCACAAAGCCACGGTGTGGACAGCTGAAGGGCAGCACCCGGTGCAGCAGAGAGAGCAGAGGGGCAGAAGGTACGACCTGCTCTGGCACATCCAGGCTCCATCCGGGCCGCGGCGCTGGCAGCAAAGGTGGGGCTGGTTTTGCTGTTTTCCTGCATTTTGCTTGGTGTCGGGCTCCAGCCCTGCCGTGTTCCTGCGTTCTGCTTCCCCTGGCCAGACGCCATCCGGTATTACTGTTCTTTGCATCTCTTCCCCGACGCTGTGTGGTTCGTTAGCGGGGGACTACTGCTCTGTGGCCAGCTCCAGCGCTGGGCAGAAAGTGCCCCGCGGTGCTCAGAAAGGGTCTCCCACCAGCTGCAAAGCACTGACCTGCAATCCATGTCCAGTACACACCGGTGCCATAATGGGGGCATTCCTGTAGCGCACCACTGGAAAAGTCACTCTGTACTTGTATTTTTCAGAGAAATGGTGAATTTATAACCCTCAGCACCAGTGGGTGCTGAGCCCTCCCTCTCATCACCGGACAGTGGCTGACACGGCACAAGGAGGCCGTGGGTGACAGAACGGTGTATCTGGTACCACAGCTCCCTGCTCACGTTGGCCAGGTGCTGTTGTTGTTTCCGTCACGTCAGCCCATGTCTTGGGGACGTTTCCATTCCACTGTAAAAGTTTGACGTACTAGGTGGCAGCTAAAGGGAAAAGTAATCGGGGGCTTTAAATAGCCTCTGAAAGAGCCGTTGGGCCGTGTTTCCAGGCACAGGCGTGCCAGAAAAAATAAACCTGAGCCTTTTGTGCTGCTTGTTTGTGTTACTCACCGGCAGCTTCAACAGTTCAGTGCCTTCATCCTGCTCCCGGGGCCTGGGAGACCCCAGCACCTGGCTGGTGCTTGGGAAGGTGGAGGCCAACAGGGTTCCAGCCTCGCGAGAAGGTGGCAGTTGTGTCTGATGCTGACGAGCCCCTGAGCTGCACCAAAGCTCCCACCACCAAGCAGCGTCCGCTGCCGTGCAAGGGTGCAGAGCCCACCCACCGGCAGTCGCTGGCTGCAGTGGTGGGGTCACACCATCCCCCAGGTCCCTCCTTGCTGCCCAGCAGCTCCTGCCCACGGAGGGGACAGTGGGGGTGGGTTTGCTTGGAGCGGTGTGACCCGTCTGCTGCACTGGCACAGTCTGGGGGGGTCTGTCGCAGACCCTCAGCAGCCCCACACATGGGAAGATAGAGTCCAGCACTGAAAAGGTTCAGCTTGTGCAAAGAAACCATGTCGGGCCCCAGCCCGAGGGACCCCCGTGTTTCCGAGAGGGGCGGCCGTTTGGGAATTCCAAGGTTAACTCCCAGCTGGGTGCGGGATCACCCCTGTGTGAGTGGGGTGGGGGCCACAGCCGCCCCCTCTGTGCCCCCCCGGGCAGCGTGGGGCAGTGCAGGGAGTGTTTGCTACAACTACATCATTCTGTGGGAAGCTCTTTTCTTTTTTCTTTTTTTTTTTTCTTTTATTTTCAATGAGAGTACTACAGTAACGGACCAAACCTTAACCCTGCGTAACAGCATGTTCCTCTGAAAAACAGTACCAAATTTGGGGAGATTTTGGACAGTCTGAACTAGAAAGGTGCCCCCATGGCTGCCATCCCGTTACGTTGTACCTGACAACTCCAGTGTGTCCAGACCGACGGGAACCTCCTTCGCAAAAGCAGCAAAAGACCCCACAACAAGAAAAATAAACCGTCGCGTGATTCTCGGTGAAAGATGAGGGAATTGTGTTACTTCACTGCTTGAGTGGCTTTTACAAGGTTTTTCTGTGTCTTACCCCCCACGAAGGCATCAGAGGGTGCCCTGCCCCAGCCACCGCTGCCCACACTGGGGACAGCCACACTTCTCCAGCCTCAGCCCGTCTCACAAGTGCCTCCTGAGCTTAGCTGGGTCAAGCTGGGCTTTATTTCCAGCTCCTCTCACGTTCCCTTGTGACACCCAGCTGCAGGCAGGGGGTGGGTGTCCCCAGGGACAGAGCCAGCCCAGGGGCTGCCCAGTGCTGGGGCAGCAGCCTCTGGGTAACCCCGGGCGTCCCCCCAGGAGAAAAAATTGCTAATAAGTAACAAGGTTCCTAAAATGGCCAATTTCTCCCATTTGTAAGTGTGCTTAGCCTTAATGAGTAAGTACTTTCAGCCCAGTTTTCCTACTTGCTTTTGCAATGTTAAATCCTCCAATACTTTTAGTTCCGTTGGCTTTGCGCTGAGTTCCCAGGGCGGCAGACGCGTTGGTTCTCGCCAGGAACCCGCCGTCTGTTCTCACCCACGGCAGAAAATCCCTGCAAGTCGTCGCCCCTCAGCCCCTGGTGCTCCGGGGGCCGCCCCTCGGCTCGTGGCTGGGGCAGTCATGGGCACAGCGGTCACGGGTGTTTGCTCAGACCTGAAACCCCAGGGAGAAAATCAGTTCTCGAGTGCCCAAGCACAGACTGCGGAGGGAACCGCTGCTTTCCCAGGGAGCTCGGGCTCCTGGGACGGGGCGGCTGATGGCTCGCAGCCCCCACCCCAATTAATGCTTTCCTTCAGTTTCTGGGCTTAACAACGTCCTGCAACTCAAAAACATTTAGTCTCTGTTTTCTGGTTTTTGTTTTTTGGGTTGTTTTTAATAATGCTGTACTATTAGCTGTGCCGTGCCCTGGAGTTTCAGGAGGTACTTTTGTTTACTGAAATGCCACCACTTCGCAGTATCTCGTCAAGTGGATTTTTCGGGTGTGATATTAAGGAGACCGTCTAACTCCTGATGCCCCAGCAGCTGAAGATGACACTGGCGCAGTGCGCTGTGCAGTTCTTAAAAGAACCTTTGAAAGGAAATTTTAGTGTTTAAATAAATCGACAATCACGTGCCTAAATTCTCCTGCTGCCCACTCCATCTCTTCACACGAGGAGAGAGTAAATGCCGTGGGAGCTGCTGCCCGGGGCCCGCGGCAGAGAACCCTCCGGAGCGCAGGATCCGAGCTGCTGCGGCTCCTTTATAAATGCACAGAGCAATATCCAAACTGCCTGGAGAAGTGACACACAAGTGACACACGAGCTTTTACCCTGCTCTCTGGGGACAGTTTACTTACAGAAACTGAGCAGATACGACACTTTGGTCAATTTTATGCTGGGAAAAAAAATAAAACACCACCTTATTTTGTTTTCATTTTCTGCATGACCCCGTGAAAAATAGAAATATTTTTCTCAAAACCAATTGAATTTTTGTCAGGAAGAACATAATTCCTTTCCTCAGCTGGCACGGCAACGAGGTTTTCGAGTTGCTGCGATCGGAATTTTTGGAGAAGAATGCCAAGAGCCGAGAAGGCGTCGGTTTAATTGCGGGATCCCTTCTCCCGGTGGGGCGGGCGGGTCCCGGCCCCGCACGGCAGACGAGCGGCCGGTTCTCTCCCCGCGGTGCGGGGGTGGCGCGGGGGGAGCCGAGGTCCGAACGGGCCGTCCCGCCCCGCAGAGGCTGAAGGTCCAAGCCGTCTGTCGGGTGCGGGGCGGGGAAGGGCGCCAGGACCCACCGGAGCCGGAGGCTGCGGGGTGGCAGGGCCGGCCCTTCTCGGGAGGATTTCGGGACGCG
>VZRU01009176.1:19070-29191 GCA_013398155.1 Pedionomus torquatus
GACAGAGGCAGGGGACAGTGGGCAGGGCACAGAGGCTGGGAACAGCGGGCAGGGTCGCACGTCCCCCTGCGGGAGAGAGGCCAGGGTGGGAGAAGGGGAAGGCGCTCCGAGGGGACTGCGGCTCTTCCCTGGGCTGGTGGGAGCCGCTGAGCGAGGGGGGCTAGACAGGGCCGGGGGGCAGGGGCACATCCACGGACCCTGCCTTTGTCACCTAACGCCACCTCCCCGCGGGGGGATCTATTTGTTCAACAAAAACCTCCCACCAACTGAAAAAACGANTGGCACATGTGTAGCCCTTTTCCCTGGCCATAGCCCCCCCGCAACCTCCAGCGGGGCTTTGTGGCTCCGGTTACGGCAGCGAGCTGGCCGGTGGGGCACGGGCAGAGCTCTCTTGATCAGCCAGGAGGCCGGTGGCATTAGGGAGGAATGCGCCTTCTATTTCCTCCCCGAAGTCTAAAGCTGAACACATCTGACTGCGGCGTTTCAGAGCTGTCACTTAACATTATCAGCTACATCTCCTGCCCCCCCGGCCGGGGGGAGCGCTGCAGGGTGGCAGCCTGTCACCGGTCCCGAGCGGAGGGATAACCATCGCTGCACAGCCTGACATCCACAAATTGATCACATCAGTGGGCACTGGTGGTCCTTTCAAGTAGGCTCCTTTTGTTTCAGCTTTACAGTAAAATTACCAGCAGCAGTTTACAATTAAGGGAAATAATAATAACTGCGTATGCTTTCATCTGCACATACAATTACAATAAACTGCATGCTTTAATAGGATTGTGAAAAATCTGTGTTTGACCCATAGAAAAAAGTAAACATTCTTGTTCTGGATACTATATCATTATCACAACAAAGGGAAACTCCTGAAATCTGATGATTTAAACATCTGGAGAATGTTAATCACTTCAAAATGACGGATGTTTTTTATTTTAGCTTTTGACAGACACACTCCTTTCATAGATAGATGATTATTTACATAAATTACATCACCAACGTGAAAAAAAAATCCAAAATCACTTCAAAGGATAAGGAGCTTAATTAAAAGGAGACTTTTATATTTCTTCTCTTGTACAACACAGAATTAATAGAAGAATTTGCAAAGGGAAAAGCTAACTCCCATTGCTGTAAGTATGGCAGGGTCGTGCTGCGGGGGTGCGCTTTGGAGCCGAGGTGCAGCTACGAGCAAGGCAGGAGAGAAGCAGAACAACCCCCCGAGGGACGCAGCACGTCACCAGACAGGCGGGAGGAGAGGTCTAGTCTGGCTTTTTAAGCACATCTGCAAAATGCACGGGTTTGGTGCCACCCTGAGCCGCACCTGCAGCCCTGACGGGTCTCTCACTGTGAATTTCATACGATATAAAGCCACCAGCTTCGGTGGGACCTTTCTCCATCAACTCACATCCATTTCTTTTCGTATATATGTAAAACAAATAACACGCTATCTACAAAACATATAGATAACATGTTCTAACGTGCTGTACGTACCATAATGGTTTTTAGAACACATATGTGCATACATATACATACACACACACGTATAGAGCAGCATCGCATTCTCCAAGTGCAGGATGACGGGATCTGCACCGGGTCCCGTCCCCCGATGTTACACCAGGGAACAAATCCAGCATCGCAGCCGCGGGGCAGCTCCCAGAGCAGACCCGGCTGGGAGGCTCCAGCTCCCGGCTCTTTGCGAGACAGGGACTTCGGAGAAGGCTGCTGGAGCGAGCGAGGGGCAAGGAGGGGGTGGGAAACGCCATCCATGGAGAAACACGGCCACTTGGCACACGGGCAGGCAACTGCCAGTTTAACACCAGGAGTCCAGGGGACCACCGAGCAGCAATGCTGATCTGGCCCATCGTCAGCACACCAGTTAAATCCAACAACTGAAGCCCAGCACGAACTGGACACAGCACATCGCGAGGGCGTTTGGGAGCCGCGGGCTCCCTCCGCACGTTGCCGTGCCGGGGGCTGCGTCCCCCCTGCCCCTCGGCGTGCTGCCCGCCAGCCCCCCCGCAATTTACCTGATCCGCCACAATTTCCTCCTACACTCTGAGCTGATCCACACGCTGACCTCAGACAATTTGTCTTCTTTCTGGCAGAAATGTCATCCAAAAGGAAGCTATTAAGTCAAGAAGGTAATTCTGCAAGAACAGTCCACTGTATAAACAGAACTTGACCCAGGGTGACTCCTGCCCGGGCCGGCACAAAGCAGCTCCAGAGACACCATCCATGTATTTCAGGATCTAAACACATCAGTGAAGGCGAGAAGGTACGAACTTTAAGCAATGCTCGTGAGAAGTTGTCTTTAGTACTAGGAACTGAGAAACTGAAGTGTGAAACAGCCTTTAAAACCCAAAGAGATTTTGTGTCCGCGCTTCACAGGATAAACATCTGCAGAAACTAAGTTTTGTCGAGTGAGTGTTTGTCGTTTATTTCTCCCCCACAAAAGATTAAACAACGCTGATGCCCCAATACCGAACACCAGTACAAAGATTTTTTTTTTTTACTGCTGTAATTCTTTACCAACTTTAGAGGCTGCTAAAAGTTGGAAATCATTTTTAAAAGGGGAAAAAGCAGTGAAAAAAATATGAATTACTGCCGTACAATGCTGAAACAAATGAAGTGCAGGGGAGGCCTCTCTCCTTATCAATGCCACACTAATATTTTTCTAAGCCCACACCAAAGTGCTTTCCTCACCTCAGACCAGTTCCCACCACACTCAGGAACACAAACCACCAGCTCTTTCTTACAGGGACCGCACCACGCTGAAGCCTGACGGCGAGAGGTCCCTGCCAGGCCACCCCCTGTGCCGGCTGGCACCATCCCCTCCCTGCTGGCACACCGAATGGCATCGACTGGGATGAGTTCTGCAAAGCAGGAGCCAGGCACAGCCCCAGCAGCCAGATCTGTGCTTCCCGGGCAGAGACAGCTCACGCGTGGCCCGGGGGGTGAGCGATGCTGCCCCAGGCTGACGTCCGCCACGGGGCAACGTCACAGGTGCTCCATCACCACAGCCCTCCTCTGGCGTGCACAGGGCATGAAACGGTTAACTGTGGTTACCCCTGAGAAAGCACACGACTTCCCAGGCTATAAAAAGCAGTTCCTTTTCTTGTCTGGTATTTACACTTCCATTAAATAACACACTTTCCACAAGCAGCAGCATTTGAAGCTCCAGGAAGGCAGCGATATCGAATGTTTCCGTGCTGGCTGCACCTGGGTCTACATGAGCTCATTGTGTGCACCTACACCCAAGTTCAAACGAACGGTCCCTTCTGCTTGTTCTCACGGTGAAACACGAATACGTGCGTCTGACAGGCCCAGGATCTGCTTTTTGTTCCTGCTCTTGTCACCCCAAAGGGGTTCTGGAACGTACTGGAGGGTCCTCAGGATCTACAGCCTTGCTCACGCTGACCAGGACGAAAAGGCAACTCGGTGCACTGACCTTCCAGCGCTGCACCGCTCCTGGGTCCCCACCATCAGCTGGAAAGCCTGCTTCGTGTTTTGTGCCAGAAAAGTGAGTCTGTTTCTTGGCATTATTTGCACATTCTTCCCTCCTTCCACATTTTCCACTTGAAATTGCAAATTCTTTTCACAAGGGGTTCGCTTTGCCTGCTCAAGCCAAAAAAACTCTGTTTCCTGTCCAAACTTCACTTGACACAGTGCAAGGAGCGTTTGCTCGTTCAGGGTCTGTTTCGGGCTGACTCTCGCCACGCAGGCGGCTCCGCAGGCTGGCACCCAGCGCAGGCTGGCACCTGGCTCAGCCAGCGGCACCCTGCCACGCCAGCCGGGACCTGCCCCGAGCGTCCCACAACCCAGGTACCGGGAACTCCACCTTCTGGGCACTTCCCCAGGAAAAAACCCACGCCTTTGCCTGGTGGGTCTGGCTGCAAGACAACACCTCTGTCCCACACTGGGCAGCCTACACCAGAGTAGCGTGGGACCGCGGGAATGAGCCCTGGGATGTCAAACACCCTTTTTAATGGCCCACAAGCTGGTTCCCACCTCCCCTGGCCTTCTCCCTCCCCTGCAGTGACTCTGGACACCACAGAGAATCATAGAATAGAATGGTCAGAGTTGGAAGGGACCTTAAAGATCCAACCCCCCTGCCCTGGGCAGGGACACCTCCCGCCACACCAGGTGGCTCCAAGCCCCATCCAGCCTGGCCCTGAACCCCTCCAACCACTGGGCGCCCATCAGAAGGGCTTCCCAGAGATAAAAAGAATAATAATACCCCAGAATCAGTCTATTAAATATATTATTAATGTATTAACTGATTTTTATCATAGTTTACCACAGTTTAAGCAACTTAGGTGAAGTTCTGGGATTCAAAGACCTGCCTGCAACAAGAACCAGACCGTCACGTCAAGCTCACCAGACAGTCAGGGCACTAGTTCTTTGTCAGTTTGCCACTGCACTGCTTTCAACCACCTTCTGAAGTTTATTTTCAGACTTAAGAGGTTTCCGTGATCCAGTTACAATTCTTGCTCTCCATTTAAGACATTCCTTCAAACGCTCAAACCTGCCAAATTAGTTAGCACCCTCTACTTTTGCTCCATTGACAATGTTCTGGAGATCGAGGAAGCCAAATCCAGACATTTTCACACAACTTTCCATTTACACAATTCATTTTGTCATAACAAATCGATTCATTTGTGCCAGTGTCCACACGTGCAGAGATCAAAGACATGAGGAGTGACCCAAAAAACTGTTAAGCAGCAAATTTTCTGCCACCCTTAGAATGAAAATCTGTTTTCCAAAGAGCTCTGCCCATGGTGCGTGGTGCTGCCGTGCCGGGGGGGTGAGCACGGAGGCAGGAACGCCAGGTCTGTGTGAGAACATGCAGAGGAGCCTGCTGGGGTGCAGCTCTGGAGCGCTGCTGCACTCTGGGACCACCACCTGCCCGCTGGCCCACACAACACAACCCTCTTCCCGGGGTCCCACCTTTCTCCAGGACAACGGGCTTTCCAGCAGCCACCCACCCAAACCGCACCGAAGAGCCTGGATACCCCCAGGGTCAGCTGCTCGGCAAGAACGTGCTCCGTGCCCACGTCCTCTCCCTGAACCCTCGTGTACCTGCAGTGCCATTTGCTAATTTACTGCCCTCGCCCACCGCAGCGTCCAGCGGTGCGACGGGTTACGGCAACGCAACGGAGATGCCAGCGAGGCCGAGCGCGCACCGGCGCGGGGACGGCCGCGGGCACGGAGCAGCACTGGTCACTTGGCAGGGCAGGCAGGCTGCCCTGAGGCTGGAAACCTCACACAGGAGTAAAGCCCAAACTAACAGCGAGAGCTCCCCCGGCTGAACAAAGGCAGCGCAGCGAAGGTGACCAAGCGACGCGTTGCCAGAGCGGCCCGTGCCACCCCCAGCACACCCCGCTGGCAGGGCTGCTCTGGAAGCCCGGCTCCGCTCAGCCCCATCAGAGGGAGACTCACCCACAGGTGGCTGCCAGCAACACCAACCTCCTCTTCCAGGGATGGCCAGAGAAGAGTCAGACGTCTCCCTCTGATGTACCCATTCGCAGACACCGGTGAACCATCTGGAGAAGGTGAAAGAGAAAGGCTGGGAGCAGGACACAAGCACACCATGCTCCTCCAGCTCAACTGGAGGCCCTTCATCACCGGTCCCTCCCTCTCCCAGCTGTGGTCTCTCCTCCCAGCCAACACCACCTGAGGACCGGAGCCTGCCCGCCTCCCCTTCCAGCCAGGAGGTGCTGGTCACCCCCAGCAGGCACACACCAGCTCTGGCCTGGAGCCTGGGTGCCTGTGAGCTCCTGGTGGCTCACAAAACCCCAACACGATTCCCTACAGCTTGGGACTGCCAGAGCCCCCTCCTGGGCTGCCGGGCCAGGAGGCAGCATGTGGGCACCCTGTCCAAGAGGAAAGGCGATGGTGATGAATCGCACCTTCCCAAGGCTGTGCCAGTCTCCTTGGAGTCCCCATGGAGAAGTAAGGGCTGCTCCCCTGTCTGATGGCGTGGTCATAGCCAGGACTGAACCCAAGGTGGGCAGTGCCACCGAGGGTGGAGGTGCCAGGGTCTGCTCAGCCACGCAGCCTTCGAATGCCCTTGGGCAGGGTCCTGGCCACCAGCGCTCATTGGCACTAACGAGGGTCAGTGCTGGTTCCGTCGGCACCTGGAGGAGGAGCTCCCCCAGCTGAAACCTGCACGGCTGCTGCCCCTCAGGAAGACGGGCACAAAGTGTTTCGAGAAGAAAACAAGAACAGAGTTTAGTGGCAGATTTTGTGCCACTGACCGCCCTGGTCACGTCTCGCTTCAACATGTCATATGTGAAAAAAACCTGGAGCGCGTTTTCCCTTAACACGACAGGTTTTCTGTGGTGGTACACGGAGCTGGCAGAGCGTGAGGCTGCAAACTCTGCCTTCAAATACCCCAACTCTCCTGGTAGCATCCACCGTCCCTGCTGAAAAACAGGTCTCCAAACGGCCAGCAAAGCGTCCAGCTGGAGAACAGGTGAAATCCATGAGGTCAATCAGTCACCTTGGATCCCTGTGTGGAGTTAAACACACTTCTAACCACCTGTGCAGGTGTGTGATGCCAGCTGGAGTTAACCTGAGGTTAAACAAAGTACCAGCAACTGTAAATCAGAGAGAAAAAGTGATTCAACAAGAAGGTTCAGGGTATCAGAGGAACAGGAGTTACTGATGACAACAATCGGACCAGTCCCCGGGGAGATAAGACATAAGCCAACACGAACCTTTGCTTTTGAGACTCTGAGATCCATCCTCTCACCTTTGGTTTCAGCTTTTCCAGTTGACATCAGACTGAAAAAGTAACCGTTTTCCAGCTGCACCCTTCCAAAAGAGCACCCAGTGAGCGAGGCTGACAATTCCGTGTAATGGCTCCAGGTCACCCCCCCGAGCGGGGCTGTGTGTCGGTGACCAAAGCCACGGAAAGGACACGCTGCCTGAGCGCCTCGGGCCTGGGAAGGTCACGCCAGGCAGGAACACACATGCCGTGGCAGCCCCGTGGGAGCAGTGGTGCTGGTCACGGCAGGGCTCTGCAACCGCACGTCATGTTCTTGTTCCCTGGGCTCCCCACAGACACGAGCAATCCCTGGTGTCACCAAAAGCCACTCGCTGAAATGCCACTACTGGGGGAACAGGAGCTACGGAGGCATGTTGCTACCATCCAATTTAATGTAAAAACTTGCAGGAGTGCTAGACAGCTTGTTGCAATTTTGCAATCTTACAGAAAAGCACAGACATGACTGCAAACTAAGTTTGTGGAGCTCTGCGACTGCCACGGACGTTGCAGAGATGCTGCCAGGACCCGAGGAGCCGTTCCGACTGACTCTGGGGATGCTCACTGGATGCTCACTCTTCCTCTGCGGCACAAGGACCGAGCCCTGCGGTGCCACCGGGCATAAATCTCTGTCAGGGTCAGGAGTGGGGACCTGACGCAAGAGAAAGGTAACATGACGAGGTTCTCCGGGCCCGAGCTGCTCCCCGACGCTCCCACCGCAGAACCTCATCCTTCCAGCCACGCACGTGCTCCAGTGGCTGCCTTGGCCAGGAGCTTCGTGTCACTGAAGCCACACGATTTGACTGTTTCCTCTGAGCTGCCGAACCATAAACACTTCTAGGGTCACATTCTCCTTTGCATCACACTACCAGGGCTGTGAGACCGTGGTGTGATTACACCAGCAAACCACGGGAAATCCGGCCCTTTAATCACCCAGCTCTCACAGCTCATCGTAATGAACCCTCATCCAATAATTTCGGATTTCCAGCTCACTCCCCTCCAATCTGTGATTTACTGTTGCATTACCTTTCTTTTTCCACTTTTGCTAATTTTCAAGGGTCTGCAACATATCATTGTGGAGTTCTCCAGCCTCTTTGCAGAATCAAATCAGAAACATTTTTCATGCCGAGTTGTTTAGGAACAGGACGCAGAGCTCCTCCACATCAAGGGTGTCGGAGAGCTACAGAAACGGCTCACGCTCTTTCAGAGCTGGAACCAATAAAAAATTCAGGGTAGAAATTTCAGGCAGTCTGAAGTGCCAGACATGTTCTTACGTATCTTTATAAATCTCTCAGCTAAGGTTATCTAAATAACCTTAAATAATCTAAAGCTAATCTAAACAGCACAGCTTCTTCACGGATGCCAATGGCAGAGTCGATTCAGCCCTGTTCCCCTGAACATCTTCCCTCATCCTTCACTCCTGTTTAACCTAATTAGGCTCTTACACAGTACAGGCACTGAGATCCTGGGATTCCCACACCATCTAATTGTTCATTGCCATTGAATTCAACTGTCCTGGGAACAGAAGATAGAGCTTTTCAGCCCCCTGACTCTGGAATTATCTCCTGTTGTCGACTGATGGGGGTCCAGGTCTGCTGATCCTCAGGGCACGCAGCAAAACCCACTCCCTCAGCCACCTTCCAAGAAGAAATCTCCGTACCGAGTTTGACACTTCTGTCATGGGAGGTTTCCAGCACATGTGTTTTCCACAGTCAGAAAGCAGTAAGGTGGAAACCAAAAAAAAAAAAAATAATCAAGAGGCAAACAATAAAGATAAATCAATCAAAGCGGCATAGGGAGGTATAAAACTAATTCTGGGCAGCCTTTTCCAGTGCTCTGCCACCCTCAAAGTAAAGAAGTTCCTTCTCAGGTTTAGATGGAACTTCTTATGTACTGTTTGTGCCTGTTTCCTGCTGTCCTCTTACTAGGCACCACTGAAAAAAGACTGGCCCCTTCCTCTCGACACCCCTCTGTTAAGTATTTATGGGTGTTGATCAGATCCCCTTGCTGATCTTTTGTCTGCCACCAACAAGGATGTCTCTGAACCGCCCCGTTAGCAGCTCAGACGCGTGTCCTGTGGGCAGCCAGCGCGGAGCCGTGGCAGAGCTGGCCTGTCCCAGCCCCGGGACGGCGGCGCGACCCCCAGCCTGCAGCTCCAGGCGGTGGGAGCCCGGGGTCCGGCCACAGCACCCTCGCTCCCTGAGTAAGAGGAGGATGGACGGGGGTTCCGTCGGCACGTCAGGGTTTAGCTATTTGACTGAGAATGCAGGACCCGAGCAAGCAAAAGTAAACTGTAAAAGGAGTTTCCTAGGTATATAAATAAACATAAATGCTAACACAATTGTATCAGCTCATGGCAAGTTCGGCAGACAACAGTCTGCTGCATTGTCTCATTCTTACTATAGGGAGCACTGTGACCTTTAGGGATTTTAATAAATCAGCTCCTGATGACAATACAAGTCAAGGAGAGTGAAGCAGGTTTGTGATTACAGCTGAGGCCCCGGACCTGGGCGAGTTTATTTCTGTCATTTGATTTCCTGCAGATTCTCTGTGCAACTTTAAATATATTCCCCATTTTTTGGAGCTGTATTTTGCCCATCCCTCCATGCCACAAAATACAGTCACCCTTTTAACATGAGCGTTACTCTCAGAGGGTGACTGACCCAAAGCAGCAGGTAAATAGGTGCAAGTAACGACTGCAGGACCTTACCCCATCCTCCTGCAGGGGCACGGTGCTCTGTGAAGGTGTCTTCAGAGCAGATCTGTGGATATCAAAACTTCTCATGGAAGCTGGAAAAGACCAACGACTTTCAGAGCATGGAGACCAACCCTGGGCCCAGCGCTGCCCAAACCCCCACTGCCCCGTGTCCCTCAGCACCACGTCTGCCCGGCTTTGGAACCCCTCCAGGGATGGCGACTCCACCACTGCCCTGGGCAGCCTCTGCCAAGGACTGACAACGCTTTGGAGAAGAAATTTTTCCTGATATCCACCCTAAACCTCCCCTGTCCCATTGCCTGTTCCTTAGGAGAAGACTGATCCCCCTGGCTCCCCCCTCCTTTCAGGGAGTTGTAGAGAGTGAGAAGGTCTCCCCTCAGCCTCCTCTTCCTCAGGCTGAACACCCCCAGCTCCCTCAGCAACTCCTCACAAGACTTGTGCTCCAGCCCCCTCACCAGTTCCATTGCCCTTCTCTGGACACTCTCCAGCCCCTCAATGTTTTTCCCATCGTGAGGGGCCCAAAACTGGCTCCTATTCAGCTGCTGTGGACCAGCACCCCCAGGTCTCTGTCCCTCAGGCAGCTCCAGCCACTCTTCCCCCAGCCTGGAGCATCCGTGGGGTTGGTGTGACCCAAGGGCAGGACCC
>VZRU01009176.1:31009-57401 GCA_013398155.1 Pedionomus torquatus
AAGAAATTTTTCCTGATATCCACCCTAAACCTCCCCTGTCCCATTGCCTGTTCCTTAGGAGAAGACTGATCCCCCTGGCTCCCCCCTCCTTTCAGGGAGTTGTAGAGAGTGAGAAGGTCTCCCCTCAGCCTCCTCTTCCTCAGGCTGAACACCCCCAGCTCCCTCAGCAACTCCTCACAAGACTTGTGCTCCAGCCCCCTCACCAGTTCCATTGCCCTTCTCTGGACACTCTCCAGCCCCTCAATGTTTTTCCCATCGTGAGGGGCCCAAAACTGGCTCCTATTCAGCTGCTGTGGACCAGCACCCCCAGGTCTCTGTCCCTCAGGCAGCTCCAGCCACTCTTCCCCCAGCCTGGAGCATCCGTGGGGTTGGTGTGACCCAAGGGCAGGACCCCGGTCTTGGCCTGATGCTGCAGCCCCTCATCAGCTGCTCAGTGTAGATGTAAGTACTGTGAGCTTACACTTTTCACACCATATTTTTACTCAATACCTGCCAAAGACTGAAGCCAAAATGCTGTCAAGACTCTGCTCTTTTCAGGTTTGATTCCTTGAGAAAGAATCTGAGGGAAAAACATGACTCGGACTCCTTCAGACAAACTGAAAAATTACACGCTCTTACAAAGGAATAGAAGAGAAATAGACAGTGAAAGGAAATGTCATCAAACTCCCGGGATCCCAACAGCCACAGAGATGAGAACAATCCCCTGGTAACCCCGTAGCGGCACCAAAAGCAAGGCAGCAAGCTGAGCGCAGCGTCACTAGCGGGATTGCTCAATTCCTCCTGGACATTTACATCCAGTTCATGTCTTACACGCCCTACGTGCCACGCTCCGCAACAGGTAAAAGCAAACTCAGCCATCTGTTCCCGCTTTAATTACAAACCCAGCTCTTTCAACCCATTCCTGGATGACTTAATCATGCTGGGAGACTGAGCGAAGCTGACAGACGAATGTGAGCACAAGATGCGCAGTTGTTAATGCAAACCTCTCCTCTGCGCTGAGTGAACTCCTGCCTCCATCGCAGAAGCAAAACGCCCGGGGGAGGCCTGCTCTGCTTGCAGGGCTTGTGCAGGACGTTGCATTGCCACAGAGGCGGCACAGCTCACCACAGCGGGTGTATTTCTCCTTATGAAGCCCCTAAGGGGTCACACACCGTTTGGCAGAACCCGAGCTGCAGCACAGCGAGAAAGGATTTCCCCGAGGGCACAGGGAAGCCACGCCACCGCAGCAGAGGGAGCTTTGATGCCCAGGGTCTCTGGCTGGTTCGCCAAAGATAAGCCCTTCCTCCACAGCCAGCCTGTGCCCGGAGGCAGGCGCAGTGCGGCAAGGAACAGCAGAAAAGCAGAGGCACGGAAACGTTTCAGGCTCCCGTGTCCCCACCAGTGGCCCAGCCCCGGAATCCGACTCGGGAGCGGTGGTACCCTGGCTAAGGAACAGAGCTCCTTCTGAGGAGAGACCACGGCAAGACAAGCCGAGGGCAATTTTGACCTGCTTGAGAGTAATCCATCCACCACCCATTGCCCCCGCGCCCCAGCAGATCCCCAGCCCGCTGACAGCAGAGTCCCAGGCCCTCCTGGGGTGGCAGCAGGCGGCTCCGCTGCATCGCTCAGACCACAGCCCACGGGTTCAGAGGTATTTAATCTCTCCGCAGTGCGTCTGAGCTTTTTCGTTACCAACGATGACTACTCAATAAAACTTCGTAACTGCAACTTCGTATCCACAAAATAAATCAATTCTAAGTGCGCAGCCTAAGTATGTGAGCATTCTGGCAACCAACCGAAAACAGACAGGTTCCATTCCCAGCTCCATGGCAGTGAAAACCATGACAAACCGAGGAAGATATGCTCAGAAAGTAACATCTCACACCAATGCTCATATGGAAATGATTTTTTTCAAAACACTGTGGTATTGCAAACCCAGCTCAATAAACAGCAAGGTCACAACAGCACTGTTCATCATGACATCTCCTGTAAAATTCAATTTATTCAGCATTTCTGACTGCCAGGCCCCCATTAGCTTTTCAGTGCTAAAAGTTAATACGAACAGCTGAGCGAAAGAGTTATCCTCAGCCACCACTCAGTATTTCTATTGGTTCTAAACCCCAGGAATTAGGCTAGGCACTCCCGAGTGCTGCAGCCTTACCTGTGGAATAGTTGCCTCATACCGACACAGGAGGTGGCATACTTGTTACTTACAGTTACAAAAAATATCAATTTTATTAGTTACTAATGCCGTGAGACATTTTATCTGAGTGGTTTGCTCCTCAACACGAACATAAAAGCTTATCTTTGCTAAAGGACACCACGAAGAAGGTAAAACGAGTTCAGGTTGTGTGGTTACTCACAGCAGTGCACACGCAGCGCCACACAACCCGTGCGGAAAAGGTGTCCCCACCTGCCCCCAGCAGAGATGGGCGGCAGGGCTCGGCACATCTCCCCCACCTGTCGGGGGGCAGAGGGATCCTGGGGAACCCCTGAGTGCTCCTCAGACGGCTCCCGCTGTCCCACCGCCACCGCAGGCGGTTGGGGACCGCGACGCGTCGCCGGGAGAGGATCTCAGCCAGGTCAGTAACGCTGTCCTGGGGCTCAGCCTGTAAAGCCAAGGTGGCTGCTCCTTCCCTCTCTGTAAAAGTTCTCTGCAAGCAAAACCGATAAAGGTTGCTGCCTGTCAAGCGTACTACAGAGGGACAGGAGTTAAACACGGAAATCTGAGACTTAAGTTTTGGTTAGATAACGCTTTGCTGAAGTGATTTAACTTTGAGGTTGCCGGGTGTGGAGTCAGGAGTTGGCTTCAATGGTCCTGAGCACTCCCTTCCAGCTGAGGACATTCTACGACTCCACGCATGTTGTTGGGCAAAGACAGAAGGATCCACAACTATATTTAAAATCATGCAAATTTGTAAGTTCAGAAGGACATATATTGGTCTTCTTGAGGACCTGTTGGAGCTGCTCTGGATATTTCTCCGGCTAGAGACAAAGCCAAGATGGAATGCACTGGATTCACTTCATAGATAGGAACAACTGCACAAACATTTTCCGAGTGAAGGCTAAATTTGGTCCACTTGGAGATGACGTTAATGTAATACAGTGATAAGCAAAAGCCACCAGAAAAAGAGAGGCACTCTGATGTCTCTAACCACTCGTCCAGCACTGACAAGGTGTGATGGTGCCCACGCGTGAGGGGCCCGGGGGATGCCGAGGGGGGCTGAGCACGCCCCAGGCCATTGCTGAGACAAGCAGCGTGGGAAGAACCCTTCCTCTCCTCATGGGGCTTCAGCTTTTTGCACTGGGGGGATTTTTCAGCTGCCACCATGGCCAGCACCCCTTTGGCTTCCACACCCTCATACAGGACACTCTATCTGGTTTCAGTGTTTCCTAACCCAGGAAAGGACGCAAGCATGTGCTTAACCCGAAACACGAGCTGAAGTCTCAGGGAAGCAGAGGGGAGCGTTGGCTCTGCCGCAGGAGCCAGTGACAAAGCTGGGAGAGCCTCTGGAGGGGTCTGGGAAAGGCTTCGTGGTTTTGCCCAGAGACACGAGCTGTGCCTGGCTCCCCGCAGGGAAGGGGACCCGCTGCAGCGCTCTGCTGGCACCCCAGGAGCTGCACCTCACCGTCCCATGGGGCCACCAAGGGTGCGTCCCAGCGCCGGCGCAGAGGGGGCTGCAGCCCTGCCATCCCCGGTGGGCAGCACCGTGCTGTAACTCCGGTGCCTCGGGGCTTTCACTGGGCTTCTGCTACAGATCCCAGTGGCCCAGGAGACCCTGGGGAGCCTGCAGAGCACGCAGGGACAAGGACCACATGCTGTTTGAAGATTGGGGCCATTTTATGTCCAGTGACACTAGCCTGTGAAACCCATCAGAGGGCTTTCTCTGTTAATCAGAAAAACTATGCTTTTACCGTGTTTTTCACTCAGCGAGCTCGTTGCTGAGCAGGAGGACGGTGCCATGCCGCAAGAGGAACCAGCTGTGTCTGGAAAGCAGGAGACATCAGCTTCATCTACAGCAAGAAGAGCCATGTATTGCTGCCACCAGACAGCTGGTAGGTGTGACAGAGCAAGGGGCAGGGGGTTCCTGGGGCACCCGGGCAGCCTGGGCACCCGGCTGCGGGGACAGGAGGTGGTCACTCCCCGGCGACAGGAGCTGGTGACTCACACCAACTGCCCAACGAGTCGCCAGCACATCACAGCCACCGCCAGCACAATTCAGCTCATTACGGCCCCGGTACCAGCGGGGGTCTTGGGCAACCACTTTTCCCTCCAAGGTACCTCTGCCATCTAATTAATTGTCAAATAATTAGCCAAAATTTTGGCAGGCCTTCAAGTGGTTGCAGCTTTCTACCGTGGGTATGGTTTTCTAACAGCTCTCCCCCAAAGGCACGGTACAGGGTGGGCAGAGGGATGGAATCAGGGAGGCAGCAGCGTCGGGGGTGGCCGGGGCTGAGCACCCTCCAGAGACCCACCCACGGATGTGGCCGGTGGGGGATCAATCAGCCCCTCCCCACACATCGTGGCAAACACTTACATGCCCCACAAGGGGCCTTGTTCACTGATAAATACCAGATTGCCTCACCATGGCTGCTCTGGGGCCTGCATTTCCTGAAAAATGCAGCTTTTATTAAAGATAATTAAGCATTGTTTTCTTTGGGGTGAGTCACTCAGCTGCATCATGTACTGCTTTCACATTTTGGAAGATCAGGAGGATGATACCGGGGAAACATAGTCATTTGATTACCACAGCAAGAGCAAGGCCAGCAAGTTCCCATCTTAAATTTCACAAGAACATCTATTATTACTCCCATATTACCAAAGCAGAGCCCTGACCGTGTTCATATGTTACTCGGGGCTCCTCAGGAATATTGGAATAACCTTGTTGCATCCCCCTGGACAGGTACGACAGCGCTGCAGCTCAGCGGTCCAACGGGCTGACCTCAGGAGGCTGTTAGGACATCCACCCGAGTGTTCTGTAGCGAGACATAATCACTTGTGAGCAGCAGGGGTTAAACCTTGTCCTCAGTGAGGTTTATGCATCTTTTTAAGCACTTTTTCAGGAACCCCACGCTGGAGAAGCCAGGGTTCATGCACAGTCCTGTCGAAGAAGCTTGTGCATCACCAGTGAAAGGCTGAGGAAGTTAACAAAGACCTTGCTGTCATTTATTCAACGAAGCCAAATCTTCATCACTGTTTCAGTAGCAGAGGCAGGATTCACCTCCAGCCATTTGGAGGAAGGAGACACTGCTAATTTGGGGCACAAAATATCAAAGACTCCAGGGTTCCAGTTCACATCTGGAATGCTTCTGGAACAGCAGCGTGGAGGTGCTATCAAAGTAGATGCATAAATAATTTGGCTTTTGTTTCCATTAAGACTGGCAGCAACTCACTGGCCGAGGCGGGCACTCTGGGCTACGGATACACAGAGTCCACCTCCCTCAGCTCAAAAGCCACCCCACAGTCGGTGAAGGTCTTGCCCTCCATTTTTCCTTTCCGTCTTTACCTGGTTTTTTACCTGGTTAATTTTCTATTTCTTCAATGACCTTGTGCATATTCCCTGCCCAGGGCAGGGGGGTTGGAACTCAATGATCTTCAAGGTCCCTTCCAACTCTAACCATTCTGTGATTCTATGACATTGCAAAGAAGAAAGTCTGTCTTTTTAGAGGAAATAAAAATCTTAGGCATCAGAAATGATCGAGCAGCCCTTCAGGTCCTTGCAGAGGTTCTGCTGGAGCCTCTTCCTGCTTCCAGGTGGGGAGGCTGTCGTGGGTCGCTGTGGAACGCTCAGCTCCTGATTCCTCCTGCTGGCCTGTTTAGACTTCAGAAGACCTCAGGGTCTGCAAGTCTTTGAAACCACTGACCAATTGCTTTTTTGTTCTTTAAGGTGGTTAGAAAATGGAGACTGGAAGAGTAAAGAATCTTCAAGAAAAATAATTACACTGGTTCTTAATGTTTATAAAAAGTATGAAGACATACAGAAGAGTTAGATTTTTTGTGGAAAACTATGAATCATCTCTAAAACTTGACCACCTACAAAATAGATCTATGTTTGTGTCAAAGCTTTTCAAACAAGTCTGATTATTTTCCACTAGATGAAATCACAAGAATTTCTCAAGAGGTTGGTTTCCAAAGCTGATTTTTATTCCTAATACCTGCAATAAACTATTTGACCACTTTCTGAGTTCCAGGCCGCCACAAATTATCCAAGCCACAACACCAGAATAAAGCTCTTCAAAGCTAATCATTCCTACAGAGTATTTTGGCTATTTTATTCAACTAAACTTCAACAGGGAAAAAAAAAAAGTCACAAGGAAAACTCTTGTGTGCTTTAAAGCCACATTAACCTCTTCTGGCTCTCACCTGTCTCTTCAGTTAAAGTTATAACGTGAGATAATAAACTCAAACTTCCACATATTTGTGTCAAATTTGACTCGGAGTGTTGGCAGCAGCCCTGGTGGGGCACTAACCACAACCTGATTTGGCTGTCACAGATGTACAGTGATTGAACGTTCTGTGGGCAAGGGTAGCACCTCTGAGATAGCCCAGGTGTATTTAGTTTCACATTAAAGCCCAAACACCAGGCTGCTGCAGCCTTCCCAGGCGTGTCCCGACAGCGCCAGCACTCACACTGCAGCCCCGCTGCACACACCGGGGCGTCCTCCTTTGGTGAAGGCACAAATAGAAAGGACAACAGGGTCATGAATTTCTAGTTAAAATGCTGGATTTTGTTGAAGATGCACGAGTAAAGGACATTTACCAATAGGAGGGACTTTGTAAAAGCGCTCTTCTTGCTACCATCTCGTTGAACATGAACTTTGTGGAGCCACAGTGTGTGCTCCGAAGGCACTGCCTCTTGAGTTCCCACTAGTGCTATCTGACTGTCTGCACACGCCGGCCTCTGCTTTGCTGCCCCGCCGCCCGCCCGCACCCCAGGGCTGCTCTCCTGCTGCTGCCTTGGTCACACGTGGGTCACTGGTAAAAGAAGTATTTGCTGACAGTTACAGCACAGGACAGTGCCATATTCCTACGGATTTAAGGCAGGAAAACATGTTTGAAGTGCTGTGGCATCTCACAAAAGCAATCCAGTGTTGTCAGCATTGGATATTCTGTTGGGTTCTCCAAACCTCGATAAGAGCTCCAAGAGTTCCAGTGAAACTTCCCTGGAGTGCACGTCTGATAGCACAGAAATGTAATTTAAACATGTTAGCTGATCACACATTGTTTGTGAGAGACCTCTAGATGAAGTGATAGGGCACTGCTCGTTAAGTGAGTTATTATTCTGCCAATAATCATAAAAATATAATGGTGCAAGTGTTTAATACAGGCCCCAGTAGCTAAAGGAGAAAAAATTAGGCTGTGACCCCATTGCAAGGGCTGGGTGGAGGCACACACCATGGCCCCGGGAGCAGAGCAGCTTCTAGGATGGTGACCGTCCCCAGGAGCCGAGTGCCCTTGTTGTGAACTCATCGGAGCACACACGGCTCCGGGCACCCCCGTGTCACGTCTGGCCCCACAGACAGGGGCTGATGGACACCTGCGAACGGTTCCACGGGGTCCAGAAGTGACCAACAGCTGGCAGGAGCGCTGTGTCCACATGAAAACACCAGCGGCCCCTCCAGTGCCCAAGGGGCCCAGCAAGCCCCCCACCGCCTCACCACCCGTCCCTTCCCACGCCAGGGGTAGAGCCTTCTCCACCAGGACATGCCGGGACAGCCAGAGCCCCCACCGCTCCCATCACCGGGGAACCACCACCTTACCCTCTCCTGCTGTTCCCTTCATCCCTTTCATCCCGCTTTCCCCAGAAACCCCCACCACCCGCAGCAGGTACCACAGACACGGCACCTTCGATGCAGATAACAGGCAAGGTCCACACCACCCCACGGCTGGACTTGCCAACAAAGCTCGCTCTTACTCCTAAATGACTGGTTTGAGTTATTTCGTTGACTTGGCTAAAACCGCAATTTCACACAGCAAACGAAGGCAGCCAAGACAAGTATCTACAGAAAAGGTTTGCAAAAAAATTTTCACTTATGGCAAAACTGAAGAAAACCCCAAGTCCCACAGTACACACACAGAATCACCCAGAAACTATCGACTGTCTCTGCCAGAGCGCTCTGCTCTGTGTGCTGACAGTACTTGCCAAGACTTTTTAGATAAGTGTTTATTTTTAAAATGTGCTGATTCATCAAAACTGATTTTTTATGTAGGGAAAAAGGTCGGTTATGACAAATTGCCAGTTTCAATATCCAATTCAAAATCCAGTTTCAATAGTCTAAATGAAAAGTTCCATTTCTTTTGTTCAAAGCAAGTTTTGTGCTATGAAAACGTGATCGCTTCCAGTAAAAACGTCACGTAAACAAAAAAAATTAAATTAATCACAAAATGTTTTCAAATACTGTAAACAAGTGGTTACAAGCGACCGTCTTGCTTTTCCTTTATTGTCAGTAGCTCCTCACACCCTGGCTCTAGGTCCAGAAAACCAGACAGCCGTCTTAAGTCCTCTCCCACGGTTCTTCCCCTGCCGCCTTCTCTCAGCACCACCAACACCCGCCCAGGCTTCCTGCCCGCACAGTTGGGAGCAGTTTGCGCCGTGGCCAAGCCAGACACCCCGGGGCAGCCAGGTCCCCTCCCGTACGAGGGTGAGTACCACCCGACTGACCCTTCCCAGGACAGCGCTCCGCAGCCGACGCTCCGCCGCAGCGGGGCACAGGCACTCTGGACGTGGGACTCCGTTTTACTCCCTCCAGCACTGCTCTGTTCCCTGTGCCATAACCCCATTCCGTAATACTTGCTCCTTCTTTCCTGCTGCGTCTGTCCTGCTGGCCCCCTCCGGAGGGAGCAGGAGGCTGAGCCGGGCCCCCCGGGAGCCTGCCCGCCCCAAGCCCACCGCGGGGCAGGAGAGGGGGGTCCTGGCCACGCTCCAGGACGAGGGGCAGCAGCTCAGGGCAGCCCCTGGGCGCAGACACTGGCAGGGACGCAGGGCACGTCTGGGCTCCTCAGCAGCAAGGAAATGGGCACCTCCGGGACATCCCACACTCCGGGGGATGGTATGGAGCGGTTCATAGCTTTGTGAAATCACGCCGTGTTACTCAGCACTGCGCAGCGTGTGCTGTCCCAAACCACCCGCGGCAGCAGCCCAAGGACAGAAGCCTAGACTGGGCTGTGATTTCCTTCTACATTTTTAATCAAGAGGCAAGACCTAATCAGCCTTTCTGGTAACTCCCCCCGCCAGCAGCACCACAGAGGCTGTACCGGTATTCACCAAAGTTTCTTTCTACCGCTTTGCTTTAAACAAGGCAAAGCAAAACAAGGGAAGGAGTCATGGGATGTGTTTGCAGGTCCAGGTTTTCCAGGTAATTAAACTCCTTCTGCATTAAAATCCCCATGGAGCAGGGAAGATCCCTTTGTTCATGGGCAAAGGAGAACTGGGAGTTACTTCCTTGCCCTGGGTGCACGTGAGGCACCCCAGTGACAAATCTCACCCACCTACCCCGAATAGGCACCCGGGACGGGCTCCCCCCCCCCACACCTACTGACACCGGCCCTTTGCACCACAAGGATTAGAAAAACACGTGAAGGAATTAAATTAGGAAGAGGCAGCAGTGTAGCGAGGATTTCTAGCCCATAAGATACACTTTCACACACTAACAAACATTTTCTTTCCAAAGGATGGCAGTCTGGAAAGCTCAGAACATTATGTAAGGGACAGAGCCAACAGAAGGATCATAAAGTTAAAAAGTCTCTGTTAATCAATGACAAATTTAGTACTTGTTGCTACAATTACAAAGATAATAGTTCCTTTGTGTCAGTGCCTCTGGTTTTGCAGCTGTAAAATAGCTTTGAAATTCAGCATTTCAAGTAACAGAAATTAATAGGAGGTCATTTCTACCAGAGAAATTTTAGGGGCCCATCCTCTCTAATCATCATTAAAAACTAAATCCACAGGAGAAGAGGCACTTTACTGATTGTCAAGTGGAAGCTATTATTCATTTGATGAAGCTCTTGGCACAGTGCCATTTATTCTGCTGTAGAGCCTGCTGGTTGCTCTACTTCATCTCATGCAATCAAGGTTGTTTCTGCCTGCCAAGAGTTATTTATAGAGTGCAGAAAAAAAAAGAAAGAAAAAAAAAATCCAGTATGTTTTCTAGCTTCAAAAACAAGTTTCAAACTTTCTAACAGAACAACTGCTTCCCTGCTCCCCAATGGCCCTCTCTCATTTTGAGCCCCATTTGTAGAAAAACAAAAGCACATTCCTAGATTTCGTCTTTCCTAAAACATGAAACAACTCCCGTGCCGTGCACATCTTCACTGAGGAGTCACCTGATTTTCTGGAGTTCGGGTGAGCACGGCCACGTACCTCTGGCAGCCGGCAGCCAGCTGCTCGGCGCGTCACCTCTCCCGGCCCCGTCCGCACCAAAGGGGACGTGCAGAAGCAGCAGCTCCTCTGAGGATCACCTTCACTCCTGCAATTCACCTCCACCTAAAGGGGGGATGCACAGGACATTTTGTTAGTGATGGGAAGGCTTTGCCTGTCCTTGCTGAGTTGCTGGGACGAGGAGGAGGAGGTGGTCGGGGAGGATGAGTTCTGTCCCGAGCTTGAGTCTCCGGGTTCCAGATCATACAGAATCTTCACAGCCACACAGGGCCTGCACCGCGCTCTGGAAGGGCTTTGCCTCCCCTGAGATGCACAAATGACAATAAACTCCTAAGCAAAAGTTTAAAGACTGTTTGTACCCTCAAGGCCAGCCTAAATCAGGAATCTTGACGTTCCTGAACTGAAATACACGAAATCAGAAACAGGCTACAAAGCGAATGTAGTGGATGCCACTAGTGCCACCTCTGTGTGTCGACCCAGAACCAGCCCTCCACAGTTCCCGTAGTTTTTAAGAGCAGTCCCCTACAAAGCTCAGACTAAACATTTTAAAAGGGGGAGAAAGTGTATTTCTTGCACGGAAAGAGAAGTCTCTCAAGAAGCAGAACAAATGCTCAAGCAGCAGAATTATCAGCAGCAACGGAGAAATTTTGCAGCTGAATTCTGGTTTGTTCACCTCCGTCAAACAGAGGGCAGACCGTGGCCATTTTCACTCCTGCAAATATCGTTGATCCTTCATTTCCAGAACCACTGGCCAGTCCCTCTACGCAGGTAGGGCTGTCGGGGTTTACTCGCTGCGGTCCTGATGCCTGTACTCACACAGAACAGCACCTTCTTCCACGGGTGTTGTCCCTGGTGTCACACCATTATTCCATGAACACACTGGGGCTGGTTCGCCCTTCCCCGACCCCCACAGGACTTTGGACCCAACAGAGGAGGCACAACCCCTGCTCGAGCCTCCGTCAGCCCACAGCAGGACCCTGGCTGCTCCCTCGCCCTCCGCGGGCACGCTCCCTCTCCGGTGCCCGACCCCGGGCCCTGGCGGGTGGCAGGGGGCAGGGGGGCTCGGCCCCGTGATGCCCTGACGGGACCGGGCAGCGGCCGTCCCGGGACTCACACCTTTCTCATTTGGTTTGCAAACTTCCTGTGGCAATTAACAAAGATGATTAAACTGGACCTGCTTCTCAGCTGGCATTATTACTATCATTTAATGAGCCTCATAGACAAAAAGCAGCAATCTGATGCCAGACAGTCATTTCCTAGCTAACACACCACACAAGCACAGAAGGGCTATTTTCATAGAATCATAGAATGGTTGGAGTTGGAAAAGACCTTGAAGATCATCGTGTTCCAACCCCCTGCCCTGGGCAGGGACACCTCCCACCACCCCAGGTTGCTCCAAGCCCCATCCAGCCTGGCCTTGAACCCCTCCAGGGATGGGGCAGCCACAGCTTCTCGGGGCAACCTGGGCCAGGCTCTCACCACCCTCACAGCCAAGAAGTTCTTCCTAAGATCCAATCTAAATCTCCCCTCTTCCAGTTTAAAACCATTCCCCCTTGTCCAAAGAGTTCTATTCCTGTCCTTTTGACCCATACAAAGTTCGGTATCGTTCAGTGGCTCTTTGGCTGAACAGAACCCCCAAGACAGACAGAGAGCGACAGACAAACAACTGCTGTGGCGAGACTGCCAGGAAAGCCCCTCGGGAAAGGAAACGTTGAGCGATTGTTAGCCAATTTCCTAGGGATTTTGCACATAATAAGCAAAGTACATTAGGAGCTCTTGATTTAACAAAAAACCCTGAATTATGCATTTGTGTAATGACAAGTACTGTAGGCAACATTTACACGAGTATGCAAATTTTATGTAGGATCTAGTTTGCATACGGTGAAATGCCCATCCCCCACAGAACCCGGGGATAATTCCAGGGAAGGGTTTTCAGCAGGTACTACCTTCTGCTGCTCGGTACGCGCTGCACAGCTTGATCAAAGAACATGCTTTTCCAACATAACCAGCCAAACTATTGTTCTAACTAGAACGTGAAAAAAAAGGATGCATAATTCACTGGAAAATCCCGTGTGGTTTGAGGATTACATCCCCAAGCTGGTTTTCCCATCGGATGACATGCCAAACCCTGGACACCAAAATGGGTTATGTTGAAGAGCAAATACCAGTCATTAACTTTCCTGTGGTTTAATAATTACACCTCTTCCTGGGGATGTGATTAAACCACACACAGCATTAGAAAACAGAGGGAATTAAGTCAATATGCCTCAGAGCCGAGGAGTAAGTGAATGTGTACAGCAAAAAAAAAGCTGGATCAGATGGCTGGATGTATATTTTCAAGGTCTGTACAGCAGTGCAACACACGAATGCAATAAGAATAACATCATTACCAGATGTAAGGGCATTCCCCCCCTCCACAAGGGAAATGCAGCATTGCATTACAGACTGGAGGGGCACCACGATCAGCAAGACCTGGCCCCCCACCGCGAGCCGGCTCCCGGGGCACAGGGATGGCTCCTCAGCCCGCTCCTGGTCTCAGCACTGGAGAGCAGGAAAAAGCACCCAAAACGCCTGTCAGGGTGCTGCTGCTTCTGAAAAGCCTGAGCACCATCCAGCTGAAGCCCGAGGACAGAAACGCCAGGCGCAAGAGCGATCACCCTCACCCCGCACACGTGCCAGGCTGAAGTCCAGCTCAGCGCTCAGCCTTTCAGGCTCTCGTCAGCTTCACCTTGACTTTAGCCCCACGGTGCCAGACACACTGCTCATCAATCCAGCTACGCCACAAGATGGTTTGGGTGGCACCGAGAGGTGACATAAGCCACAAGAAATTGCATCTGAAGAACCGCGTGAAAGAAAGACTCCCCCATTTCTCCCATGTTTAACTGCAGTACCACCAGGAAATTCACTCCACTTCTTGGGGGCAACAGAACAGCCCCGGGGGACAACCTCTCTGTTCCTCTCCCTGCCTGAGAGGAGGCTGTGCAGCACCCTCTCGGTGGGACACTGGGGCTTACCAAAGCATCTGCAATGGAAACAGGGAATTCAAAGAGCAATACTGGTGGGAGAGCTCCCCAGCCCCGCCGACACTTGCCTAATCCTCCACGTATTCTCCCAGCCCCAGACCTTGCCTTGGGGACTGAAGGCTGGGGCGGCAGCAGGGGGGCTGTGGGTGGGAGGACCACAGCGCTTGGCTCACCTGGGGCAGCTCCACCACGTTCCTCCTGAGAGAGAGCAGCTGGTGGTTGTGGATCTGCTCTGGATCTGAACCAGGGACCCAGAGGTACTGAGCCACCCCCTGCTCCTTGATCTGAGCAGAAGCTTTGCTGCCAAATGCTTGTGGACCTCGGCGAGTTCAACTCTTGGTTTTTTAAAACACTAGAATTACCAAAAAGATAAATGTCCTAGCAGCAAAGTTGCTTTAAAAAAATAAATTATGAAAAGATAGTCATGTGAGAGGCTCTCAGTGTGCTGGTCTTCCCACTGCATTACTTTCCCTCCTCCGGAGCAGAGAGCATGTGTAACATCTGGCAGAATTTGATGCAAGCAAAAAGTAGCAAATTCAAGCAGGCAAAAATTAGATAATTTGCCTCTAAAAACTTTCCAGCCTCATCAGCCCCACTGTTAATACACAATAAAATGTATCTTCAGGCTGAGCACAATTTCTAGGTGGGGATAGCTCTCCTGACGCCCAGCCTCTGCCCACTGCCCACGCTCTCTGAACACTCCTCTGCAGGGGACGGCAGAGGATTTGCTCTGAAGCCATTTGCAAGCAACAGGAGGGAGCCAAGAGGTTTGCAAAGTTCAGGAGGATGCTGGCTCAGGAGGCCAAATGAATTGGCTTTGGTGGAGTAACATGAGGGAGGAATTTAAGACTAAAGCTTGTCAGTTGTGAGTCATTTCGGCTCCCATGCCCCCATCTGGTTTTGGACCTCGCTGTAAGCCCCACTGCTGAAGGCGGCGCCTCTGGGAAGAGCGTGGCTGTGGTGGGCCAGGGCAGGCAGGGCAGAGTCCTGGGCTGGCCAAGGGTGCCCCCAGCTCCCGGGGCTGGGCAACCACAGGAGTCACAAGGGTCTCTTTTCCTTCAATAGTTTTGGGGGGTTCTCTGAAATACCCAAGGAGAAGAGATTCCATCTTTCAGTCATCTCAGAAATCATCTTCCACTGAGTGGGAACACCTCTGGAACTGAACTGTGACTATTCCCTTTCTTAACAGAGGATGTTTCCCCCCAAAAGAATATTTTGAACAAACAAATTTCTTGGGACACGAACACCCCTCACCCAGCAGCTCGTGGCAGCTGGGCTGGAAGGAGTCCCGTGTGCCTCTGGCACAGCCAGGAGGGACTAAGGCAGCAGGCCTGCAGAGGTGCTCCAGTGTCAGCAGCTGAGTCACCAAAATGCCCCGGGACAGTCTTGTGAAGGAGGTTCTACCCCGCACACCCTTCTGCAAACCCCACCAACGCCAGCGATAGCTCCAGCCGCCCTGCACGGGGCTGGCTGCCCGCTCCTGGCTGTGCAGGACCATCACAGCCCCGCACATCCCGGGGAACCCATCCCTCTGGCACATCTCCACGGATGAGAGCACCACCACCTTCTCTTCTGAGAAGGGGCTGCATCTGCACACAAGCTGAAGTAATGCTTACGGGAAACCTGGACAAAGGGCTGGTTTATGATACCCATTTATGATCAATATATTTAAAATAAATTATATTTTAAATTACTTTTTACTTCTTTGTCCGGTCTCAGCGCAGACATGACTGAAGTCAGGTCACTTCATTTCCCTCACAAAAAGAGAGCTCACACACCCTTTGGTAATCTTCACTTTATCTTGCTTTTTTTTTTTTTTTTTTTTTTTTTTGGCACTAGGACACAACTTTTTTGGTTGGATTAATATCTTTTTGTTACAGGCTCTTTACTTATTCACAGTGTCCTCTTCAGCCTCTATCCAGTTGAGTCTGGAGTCATTCCCCACAACATTTTTTTCTCCGTCTGCCACACAGATTCCAGATAGTTTTTACACTATTGATTTAAAGAAATTCCAAAGCTTTTCCACATGCAAAGAAACCTAGAGACCAACACAAGCAGAAATATCTGCACCCTGTAACTATTATTAGCATTGCTCTCTGATCTCTATCTGGAAAGTTAGGAGTCTCCCATAATGGCACAATTACTGGTACCATCTATCTCCTAGTAACACTGGGGAGATCTCTCTCACTGTTGAATCCAGCCCCGAGGGCCTACGGCACACACCCGGCACCACCCCAGTAAAGCCTCTTGTATCGTCCTTTCTCAAAATTGGGGAAAGATTTTATTGTGTCTTGGTGCATGCAGCCACCAGCCGTGAGAGGATCACCACAGGGAACTGGACGGAACCGCCGGCAGGGGAAGCACCGTGGGGACTCCTTGTTTCATGGGGGGCAAACAGAAACCAGCAGTGCATCTGCTGTGTCTTTTATTCAAACTGTAGGGGTTGTACCAGGAGAGAAATGGGTTACACCCCTTGCATCACTCGTGCATATTTCACTTGCAATGATTAATAATTATTCTTCTTTGCTTCGGATTATCATATTACGTATCTGCTGTTTATAATAACTACTTTTGGACAAAGTTTAAATTCTCAGCAGTTGAATAATTGCATTTATAAGTCTGGAGAAGAGCTGGTCAGCAAGGAGGCTGCCTGATGCAGACCACACCAGAAAACTTGCCCTAACACCTGAGCACATGGTCCTGGATAACAAGGATGTTGTCCCTCCCTGTCGTTGTCCATTCAAGACAGGTCTTACTGAAAGCCCTTCAACAGTACTGCAGAGGGGTCTCCTTTCCCAAGACCTCCTTTCTCTAAGGACTTGGCTCCTCACAGTCAGGTGGAATTATAGAATTTTATAGACATGGAGCTTTATGCCTTCTTTAAATGCTGAAGGTATGGTATTTCGTGTGGAGGGCTGCTATGAAGAGCTATCCCCAGCAAACCCAGCATACCCAGCGCTCACAAAGGATAACAAAGCTCAGCTGGATGGGAAGCCTTGTCTTGCTTCAAACCAAATCCCCTCCCTCATAACTAGCCTAAGGGCAGGCACTGAAGTCAGCCACAGGACACAGTTCCAATCATTGCTTTCCCTCCCAGCCCAATAGAGAGTAATTTCTCATGTAAACTCATATTAAAAGAAAAAAAAAAAAAAGCCCCAAAAAAAGCCATCTATCTCTCATCTGCTTTCTGTTTCTGCTGCTTCTCTGGTGAGTCATCCCCACACTCCTTGCCAAAGCCTCCAGCAACCACGGCAGATAGGAGCAGAGCTCCCTTCCAAGGGCAGGCAAAGGGGAGGCAGGGAGAGCCTGGAGTGATGGTATGTTGCACTGGCACTCGACTTCTGCAGCGCCATCAGCAGCTCGGTGTCACCCCGCAGCCCGGCAGGTAACAAGGTATTAACGAGCGCAGGAGGCGTTTGCAGGGCATTGCATCTGAAAGCCAAAAGGAAGGTCAGAATGGAAAGGGGAGCATATTTTGGAAGGATAGGCAAAGATGATCTCAAGCACCCCCTTGCAGTCTCCCTTGCTATAGTTTTGGAACAAGGGAATCTCTTTTATTATATATATTCATTGAAGTGCGTAGCACAATGGGCCCTAGTCCTTCCATCTTAAAAGCAAGGAGGAGAAGACGATCACACAGCTCAGCAGAACCACTTAAAATACAAAGCAATAAAACCCAAACTAGACCATTAGACTTACTTGGCCTTGATACAGAAAGGTCTATAATGGGCAGCTTTAACCAGGCCAGTTGTCCCACGTAGCAGAATTCTCACCATTTTTCAACTGGTTTTAAACAGCAAGAATAAATACCACACACAACTTGAATTCACTGGCTGTCAGCTGAAAGGAGTAACAGGAAACATGACAGCTTGGGAAAATATCTGGATACTCCTCCCAGAAACACAACATGGCCCGAAGCAGAAATGAACCCAGAAGGAATTGCCCGTGATGATCTGTGCTGCTGTGTTCAAAGGGCTTTTTGCAGTAGGTCATTACAGACCCAGTTCAGCTCTATCTCCATTTTATTTACGCCACTTTCTGCGTGATGACACTCCTCACAGCACACACAAGACCAGTATAGGACCAAACCCAGAAACTGTTCCTGAGAAAGCCTGAGCTTGCTGTGCTGCCACCCTGGGGGCTGCCAAGCCCTGGGGAGAGCCACCGCGAGGGGCTCCTGCACCCACCAAGGAGCCAGGGAAGGTCAGACGGGACCTTAACACCTAAATGGCTGGAACAAGGAGAACACCCCGCAAATGCTTCATTCCTTTGAACAGTTTCTGATTGTTCGTGTGCAGCAGCCTGAAGTCACTCCTGTTCTGGACGCAATGTCAAACAAAAACATTGGTTCTGGTTCTGTGTGTCCTGAGTAAAACATAACATTTTGTGTTTCACAGAGCAGTTTTTTGGGCTATTTCATAGTTACACTTAACCACGTCTTGCACATACTCATTTCTCCCGAGGTTTAAGGAACTCCGCGGTACCTGTGCATGGATACTCTCATTTTAAGCAAAGCCACACTATTGACACAAACCCCGGGAATGCAAAGATTGAATGTTGAATTTCACCAGGTTCGACTATTTGAACACAGCAGAATTTACAATGTATGCTCTACGGGAAGGGACTTTGCTAGCAAATTCTGGGATTAGCCTAAAGGAAGTGTGAGACAACAGATTTTAACGTTTTAATGAACATGTGATTGCCTGGGGAAATTAAAAATTAAGAAAGAGCTCCGTTGTTGTGGTGTGTGCCAGCCCGGGGCTCTCCTCCTGCGCCGCTCCTCCACCCCGCTGCTCTCGCTGCGTTTACTGAGACAAAGCTACATCTCCTCCTGCAGCTCTCCCTGTGCCCCACACGTCCCCAGGGACACCAGTGGGGCCGGGAGGGGGCCCGGGGAGCGCGGGGCCGTGGCTGCGTGGGCAGCCCCTCGCACAGCCCAGGCTCCCGCCGCGGGGCCGGGACAAAGCTCCGGAGCCGCTCTGGGCACAGCCTGCCCGCACCTCCCGCTTCACCCTCCCCTCACAGCACCCCAAACCTGGGGGCTCCATACTGCCTCGAGGATGCCTTTTGCTCTGTAGTTCCACCCACAGCTCCCTGGGGGACTGTTATATAAATATTGACAGAGAATTACACATAACAAACATATTTGTCATTTTTGTTTCCCCCGGCACCACAGCTCTGCTCCAGGACACGAGGTGCCCCTTTGGGCGAGCGTGGCCATCGGCAGAGAGCACAGGCAGGACTAGGAGGTGTGTTTTCCAATAGGGTCGGTGATGGATGCCAGCCCGTATTTAAAGGATGTGCCCACATCAGGCTGACAGCTGTGCAGGAGGGAGCGTGCAGAAGAAGGTCCCTGCCCAGGGAGGGGGTGTCCCGGCCCCCGGGCACGGCTGCTGCTCCCCGTGGGGACACCCCAGCGCTCACCCGGAGAGCCCGCGGGCTGGGGCTAGGAGAGCACTGCTCAGTGTCTTCTTCTGACTGTGTTCAAACAAAAAGCAACTTCTCCTGGCCTGTGCTTCCCAGGGAATGGCACACAGATTGGAGCCTGAGGCAATGCTAAAATACACCCAAGGAGCAGCAAGCAGCAGCAAGAAGCAGTGCTCCCAGGTCTGCTCAGAGGGATTCCCTCTGCCTGTCACCGCCAATGCAGCACAACATGAGGAGGCACCACAACGCCCGATTCGGAGTATCCGGAGCGAGACAGAGCCCTGACCCAGACACCGGTCTCAGCCCAGTAACAGCCTGCGGCTGAAATGACAGCAAGTGCTCCCCAAACAGCTTTAATCCCCAATCCCGGCTGCCACATCAGCGCTGGGGACCATTCCACATCACGAGCGCCCGGTGAGCAGCCCCGGGAGCCGGGTGCCTGACAGACCAAGGTGCCTGATTCCCCAGGGCCTGGGACGGCAGTCTGGCTTACTGGGGTCTGCATCCTCTGCCGTACAAAAGGGGAGACGCGCTGTACTGACAGGAGGTGGCTCAACCCATGTATCTCCCAGGCAAAACAGAAGCCTATGTTATTTCTGTCATTAGTTATAATTAGAGAACTCTAATCAACCCCCTGCCTGCCCCAGTGCTCAAAAGTGTTTGAATCTGCAATTTTACTTGTGTTCTTCATTAAAGACGAGGGAAAAAGGAAAAGAAAGTAATTTGTGAAATTCCCATCCATATAAAGGATTTTTTATTTTAGGTTTTATCTCCAACATATGTACCGTTTGATCTTTTCTATAGGAATGCAGTTCTCTCCCTGTACCCTCTCCAGGGTAATAACTCTCTCTGTGCATAAACTTATGTAATGCCTATTAAAGACTAGACATTTCTCATCCCTCTTTAGCAATAATTACAGGACTTCGGTGCAGAGATAGAGAAGAAATATTAAGGAAAGATAAAAATCTTCAAGACAACCACAGGAGGTATTCGTTGCATACATTTTCTGTTGCAGAAGGGCAAAATTACTCAAAAAGCTTTAGCATCTTGAGTCTCAACTACTTCCAACAGATGGTGCTGATGACATAATTACTAATGATTAAATTCCAACTCCTATTAGTGAAGGATTTTTAAAGGCACAGGTAAGCAGCATCAGGCTCAGACGGACACCTCCACTGGGGCTGCCCGGGTGCCACAGCTCTGAATTCCACTTCCACCCTCTCCACTGCTTGCCTTCTACGCTTACAGCAGGTTCCCCACAGACACTGGACAAAAGCCCGTTGCCGTGCTCCCTGCAGGAGGCTAGAGCATTACCCACCCCGTCCTCACAGGGTGTCACACGTCTCGTAGGGTGCTGGATTTCAGAGCTTCTTAGGGATTGGGGACAGTGACAATTCATCAGCCTTTTTCACTCTGTCATATCACTGCCCAAAAGATACCTGCCAACATGAGCTATAACACGAGTAAAGGCTTCATCTAAGCCCCGTGTTCCAGTCTCACAATCGATGAAGTGCACTCCCAGCAGAGGCGAGGTGGCCTGCCCGAGCTCCTTCACCTGCAGGACATGGGTACGGGAGCGCGACTCAGCTGAGTTCAGAAACCAAGCTGCACGTCAAGGGGCGTGAAAGAAGGCAAAAAAAATGCAAAAGGGTTCTGCTCTGAGCAAGACCGCAAATCTGCTGACTGCTAGAATCAAGACTCTGTGGCAAAACCTGCTAGTCAAACACCCAAGGGGAATAGCCTTGTGTTCCCCAGAAACCCAACACAGTTTACTCACAATCTTGTCACAGGCACAGCTAATTGCCTATACGCTTTAAAGATGCAGTGAAATGTAGTTAAAGTTTCTTACTTCCTTGTGAAGAAAAAGTGTCCCTTTGGACCTAGAGTAGAACAGGCAGAAGCCCCAGAACAGGTTCTGATGGGCTCTCTTGATCAAGAACCCCACGTGTCAAACGTGGCCCAACTGCCAGCCCTCAAATACCCCAAGCACGTGCTGAGCTCAGGCTGGGATCAGGCTGGGATTTCATGGCTGCCTGGATCCCATGGGTTTCACCGTTACAAAAACTGCCCCGTACTACACAGACTCTGATCTCCTGGACATTGTTCCATGCCTAAGGAACCCCTTCCCAGAGTGGAAAGTCCATGGCCCTTCTTTCCTTGCCTAGTGGGATGTCCCCCTCCTTATGCCCTAGTTTTCATGGAGACAACCGTAACTCCAGAGTGCGGAGCCAGGTCTTGTGGTAAAGTGCTCCTCTCCTTAGCAATCTGCATCCACACACACCTCCATCTGCTTTGCTGCCGCTGGAGCAGCGTGGCCCAGAGAAGCCACTTGCACAGACCGCTGAGTCCCGTGGAGCTGGTCAAGCCTTGTACACGCAGACCTGTGGCAGTGTCTCAGTTCTAGGTAGTTTATAGAGCCCACCATCAGCAGCAAGCACATTTCCAGTTAATTCATTCTGATTTCCCATACCAGCATTTCCCAGCAAAAATTAAGAGTAAAAACAATTAACAAATAATCATCATGACAGAATTGCGAGGAAATACAATCTACTTACAAATTAAAACTAAGGACAGATTAAAAAAGGCCTCCAGTGCAGCCTGCACGGGCACACGGGCATGCTTTTCACTGCTGTCAAGAAACAAACCCATCTGCCCTGGCCGTGCCCATGCCCCTGCGGGCACAGATAACCCGGACACGGAGCTGCCCCCCTCCAGGTTCTCAAACACGTCACTCAGGACACCTTCCTGCAGCGCTGCTCCCAGCAGCAGGATCAAAGGCACCCGTGTCCCTGCACTTCCATCATCTCTCTTGGTACCCATTTCTTCTCCATCGTTGCCATCACAACCGCTTGCTGTGCTCACATCTGTCCCGGGTCTGCTGTTTTCCTCACACGAAGCTGCACGCTATTTGCTTCACTTCAGCCAGAGCTGTGGTTCCTCCTCAAGACCACCACAAGCCCGCTCCGCTTTGTGGGGCAGCCTCTCGGGCACCAAGCGAAGCGGCAGTGGGCAGAAGCCCCCTCCCAGACCAACCTCCTGCGTGCACAAACGTCTGAGCTCTTTTTCTAAAGGCACCTGGCAGAACCTGAAACGTCAGGCAGAGGAAAATATCTTTAGCATTGGCCATCTCGCCGGAATTTCTCCCACTCCAGGAAATGGAAAGTTGTTCTCTCTGCACAGTTACCCAGGGAAAAATGGACCAAGTATTCCGCTCGCTTTCCTAACAAACCAGGCTAACTGGCAAAGTACAGCAGTGTGCGTTCATCCCATGCAGGCACGAGCTCCCCACCTGCAACCCCTCACCAGCCGCAGCTGGCCCTGACGGAGGAATGGACAGCCCTCTCCCCAACTCCTACTGAAAACTGGTGGCCAAGCAGCAGAAGGATCGTACCAGTAATCTTACTGATGGAGAAAGTGCCACAAAAGCCTGCCTCCAGCACGGGGGCATCCCTCATGTAAGGCAGGGATATGGAGTCATCGGTGAAAGCCCATACCTCGCCCGGGCACGGTGTCCAGGGAAACTGTGGCTCCTGAGAAGTCTCAGGGACCTACGAGGCATTGAACTCTTGCTGAAACTGCAGCAGTGACATTAAAATCTGATCCATCGAGCATTATACATGGATTAGAAATGCAGATTTTTGCACAGTTTCTTGAATGTCCCCCACAGGTGGCCCCTGGTCCTGCTGTAGCTCTTCTGCCCCCCAAGAGGCCTCCAGCTGACACGGTGACATGGCATCACGCCTGGCTCTGCCTTTGGGCAAGGCAGTGTCAGGGGTACCACTGGGGAGCCCCGTCCCTGTGCCCTGCACAAAAGGGCACGTCCAGAACCGCTGCCTTTTCACTGCGGGTCCCTGTGGGCAGGACTAAGGCCGTGGCCAGCAGTGGCACCTGTCGGGAGCCGTCTCTCCCTGTGCCCCGTGCAGGTCCCCAGCCCTGCGGGCACCGAGCAGCCTCTGGACACTCACGGCTGCCCGCAGCAGCCTCCGGCTCTCCACAGAGCCTCCATCTCTTTCCCCAGTCCTCTCAGACGTCATCCTCGGCCATTTCCAGATGACAGCCATGGCCTGGGGCTGGGTTGTTTTCCACAGGGTGTGTCATTCTTGGCACTCTTTCCAGAGACAGAGGTTTGAGATCCACGTTGCTCAGCCTCAGACAGAGCCTGCCGCTCACCCTGCCCGGCCCCGATGCCCTGCCCGGTGCCCATGGCTTTCCTGACAAAAGCCAGCTCTCCCGTGGTCTCTTGTTCTCCCCACGTTTCGTTCCCAAACCTGGCCAGAGCAGCCTTCCCCGGCTGCCCTCCCCTGCCCCGGGCTGGCCACTGGCCACAGCACCAGGAGAAGCCACAGCGGGGCAGGGCTGCCAGGGCCGAGCCGAGGGTGACCCTGGTGTGGGCTGACGGACGCCAGGCCTGCGGGCAGAGGAACGGGTGGGTGGGTAAGACCCTGAGAGAGGCTGCCCAGGGCCACCAGGGCCCTGGCACGGCCGTCCTGGCGCAAGGAGAACCCTCCTTCCCCTCCTCTCCAGCCTCCTGCAGTGCCCAAGGCCACCACTGACCAGGCACTGGGGACACCGGGCAGCCCAAGGGTGTCACAAGGAGGGCACCACCAGCAGGAAGGCCACCACTGACCATGCCTGGTGCCCAGCTCTCACCAGTCCCACCAGCAATACGGCCACCACTGACCATGCCCGGTGCCCAGTTCTCCCCAGTCCCACCAGCAATACGGCCACCACTGACCATGCCCAGTGCCCAGCTCTCCCCAGTCCCACCAGCCCCAATCCGTCACTGGCACCTGATTTTCAGCTGTTTCCCACTTCCAGCCATCCCTCCCCACGGCACCTCAGGCTCTCAGCTGGCAGCACTGGGAGCTGGTGCCTTTGGACCAGTGCTCCCAGCGTGGGGCCAGGCTGAGCCTGGCTGGAGCCGTGGCCACACCATTCCTCTGCCGGGCTCATTGCTCATACAGTTCCCCCAGCCTGCCTGTGGCACAGCCGCCGTGGTGCCCAGCTTCTGCTCTGCAAACAAAGGGGTGCAGGCATCCCCCCGTCCTCGGGGAGAGCCTCTGCGCTGAGCAGGATCGGGGTCCCACACCACCGGGACAGGCTGGACGACCGCCGTGACCGAGCCCGCCTGGGGTGGGACGTGGCCATCGGGAAAGGGACAGGATGCAGGAGTTCTGCTTTTGGATCTGGGGAGACCTTTGCCACCAGCAGTTAGCCCCGTGCTCCCAGTTGCTCCTGGCTCAGTGTTTGGGCTGCCTGGCTAATTGTGGCATGCGAACGGCAGGCTGCGCAGATGTCAGATGTCACGCTCTATCTGATGAAGAGGTCTCTGCCTCGGGCTGTTTATATATAACCTACCAGAATTTCCTGCTGCATGATGAAATAATTAGGGGGCCCTCATGCAGGGAATAACGTTGCAAGTAGGTTGCAAAGGCATTACACATACGAAAAGAAAATCCTAAGCATTTTCCTTATCTGTGATATAATCTTCCAAGACTCCTTCTATACATTCAACTTGTTTGTATTATTTCTTTTAAAGTTCTTCATGCAGATGCTAAATGAAGGCTTCAGAAAGTTTAGCAGTTGCTTTCCTTTATGCTCAGGTTACACAGTGGGAATGGTGGCACAAGCAAACAGGAAAAAAGGGAGATTTATTTGTTTGTTTTAAATCAAGATTGCCTTTTGCCTCTTAAGGCAGCAAACTCTAAACTGCGGATAGTTTAACAGAAGTTGATCCTGTCATCAGAAGGAGTCTCATTTTTGTGGCTCTTCTTTTTTTCCAATCAGTTTTAATTCCCAACTGGTTTTATCCATGAGGAGCATGTCTGCATGCCCTCGGCGGCTCATGCACTCATTGATCTCAGCCTCTCCACCCCCAGCTCGCTGTGCCGCAAAACCAACCGGGTCGCTCCCTCTGTTTCGGTCCAGAACCCGTGACTATCAAACTTTCAGGTAAAACATAGAAACCTGAGGCGAGGCCCTGAGCTTGCATGTCCCGAATACACCCGGGGCAGGTGACTGGGCCGTTCTGCTGGCTGGCAGTGGTAGGGACACCAGCCCTGCCAGGAGCTTGGCGGGCACCTCTGCCCAGAAGCACCCCCAAAGTGGTGGCTGCTCGCTTGTACCGGGGCCCCAGTCCTGCCAACCCCAGCTGGGTTCTCCAGCTTGGCCTGCTGGGCACACCAGGTCTTCTGAGAAACCCCCTGGTGTCCACAGACCAAGTTTCAACCAGGTTGGCAGATGAGAGCTGGAAGTCATCTTACAGGAAAAAGGTTGTTGCATCTTCTGCACTGGGGAACTGACTCTCTAGGCTGGGAAATGTGGAGAGTTTGAGAGAGCTGGGGCTCTTCAGGCTAGAGAAGAGCGGGCCCAGGGGTTCTTACCCATGTGTGTAAATGCCTGATGGGAGGGAGGAAGAAGAGGCAGCCCACTGCCAGGACAAGAGGCAATGGCCACACACTGAAACATGGGAAGCTCCATCTGAACACAAGGAGACATTTTTTCACTGTGAGGGCAGTCAAACACCAGTGGACACTGCCCAGAGGAGCCGTGGACTCTCCATCCGTGGAGAAACTCAAAACAGCCTGGTGCTGCCGACCCTGCTGGAGCAGTGGGGCTGCACCAGGTGGTCTCCAGAGAGCCCTCCCAACCACACCTTCCTACGAGCCTGTGAAAACAGCCACAAGGCTGTTTGCTGGTGTGAAAACACTGATATGCCTAGAAAGTCTGCCTGGAAGCTCATGTAACTGGCACTTAACTACTTCTAATGCAGTGAAAAATGTGATGCTATATTCGCTCAGTTTGGAGACACACACAGAGCTGTCACCCTTCCCTGCCATTCTCGCTGCTCCCTGACTTCATGGGATGCTGTCACCCTCGGGACATTCCCTCTGTCTTTCTCAGAGTGATTACCTGCTTGAATAGATATTTTGTTTAGAAATGTAAATATTTTCTTTCTGTTTTTCCTGTTTCCAAAGCACATTGCCATTATTTTACTAGGGGAGGCTCAGAAATGGCATTCTCATTGGTTTTGAGAGCACAAAAATATTAGATAAATCCTGCAGTTCAGATTAAGAAAATAAATGAAAATGAATTTTCAGAATAGCTGTGTAAGTCATAGCCAGCTAGCCTGGATTTTGACACATTCATCTGGAGGGAGCATGAATTAGTCATAAGCATATCATTAAATAATCAGAAATCTTTCCAGGCAGTTAATCAAAATGGGGTATTCTCACAGAAATGCAGTAGTAAGCAAAGATATGATGAAGAAATACGTAGACAGAACAAATTAACAAGTCAAACTTTTTTCTAAATTTCTGTTATCACAAATCATTAAATAATTTTGGGTGGAAGAAATCACAGAAGGCGATCTGGGAGCCTTTACTGACAGCAGGGTTGCTCTGAAAGCAGGTGAGGTTTGAGTGTCTCTCCAGAGGGCAGCGGATGAGAACCAGCCCCACACCATTTACCTGCACCTCCTCATCTTTCTGACAAACCTCCCATATGAACCTCTGTGGCCTCCACTTACGCAAAATACCAGTAGCAGGCAAAAAAAAAAAAAAAAAAAAAAAAAAAAGGAGAAAA
>VZRU01009177.1:0-20621 GCA_013398155.1 Pedionomus torquatus
GCTGCGGGTCGGTGGGTGTTATTTGACTTAGCAAAGGCCGGTGGTACGAAGACACCCACCCCACCACCGAGGAGCTGAACTTCCCAGGGATGGTCCAAGAACTGGCCTTGGATGTTGGCGAGCTCGGGATGGGGTGTCGCGGGGTGGATGGCTGTCGGTGCTTATCCTTGCTGGCTGGCTATATTTGGTCGATGGCTCGCTCAAATTATACCGACGTCGCGATCTGTTTTTCCGTGGCCTTCTGGCTGGGAAGGCCAAACGTTCTCCGTCCAGGCTGGTGATGGTGCTGGTTCGTTAGGTCAGGTACCGCTGGTCGGTTGGTTGGACCGTTTTTCCTACCCGTTAGAAGGAAAGTTACATGTCAAAAATGTCTAAAATAGATGAAAAGGCAAACTAAATGCCCAACTCAAGGAAATATTGGAAGGAGCCTTCTGGAGATTTGCAAGAACCCAGAAGTAAAGAGTTTGGGCATTTAACGCCGAGTTGAAATGAGAGTCCTCTACACAAGTAGGATGTTTATATTGAAATTGCTGTTGTCTGCTTGTTGCTGGAGCTTAATTATGTCCTCTGTAATTTTAAAAAGACGGTTTGAGTGCTGAGCTGATGGAGTACTGTGGAGCATGCTGAGCCGTGGAGTAGGCCATGAGGGTGCATTTGAGTGGGGCACCAAGGTTTAACGGTGGTCAGCAGCGAGCGTGTGTCATCTCTGCCTCACCCCAGGAAGGAGATCCTCGAGAAAGAGCTCTCCTGAAAGGCTTTGGCATCTCCCATTTCTAATTTCTACGTTACGTGTCTGGTGGGAAGCAGCAATTTTGTGATGGGATTGGAAAGAGTTTGAGAAGAGCCGTAATTTGCTGGGGTGGAAAGTATGAGAGAAAAATATAGTTGGACCGATGCTTGACAACGTTGTGTAGAAGAATTGAAGGTAGCGGCCATCGCTGTCGTTCTCTCTAATAGTTTGTTGTTAGTTTTCTGTTAGCTTGTAAAAACAAGATTACTTTGGTTTTAAGCGTGTGAAAAAGCAGTGATGTCACGATCATCATCAAAATCGGCAGATAAACGTTTAAAGAATGGGGATTTATATACTCATCCTTTTAGATAGTTTACTTACGGGCAAGAGTTGAACAGCAAAAGACTGTCCAGGAGTAAAAGACAGGGTTTTCTTTTTTTTTTATGCCAGTGCTTCTTCTCTCAACTGGAGATGCCATTGATCTATTTTCATCTGTACACACAAACCTATAGCGGCTTCAGGATTACGCTCCCGATATCCGTGGAGCTGGGTATCCCCCTGCAACTTTCATGGCCTAGAGCTGATGACTGGTGACCATTTATTACGGGGGTTTAACACTTTAATTCTTTGTGTTTTAGTATTAAAAATAAGTATGATTTGATTTAATATGGTTGCTCGGTGAAATACCCTAACGGAATCCTAAAGCTGGGCAGAATAATTCAGGGTCTTGCCTTACTTTACATCCCAGAGATAGAATTGCTAATAAACCCTTCAATTTCCGTAGACCTCCAGCTCCTGAAGCCAAGGCTGTGCTGGGAAAGACAACCGCTGCTTTGGGGGGATTGGGTGGGGAAGGTCCCTGCTGAGGAGCCACTGGTGGGACTGGGATTCTGAGTTGTGTTGGAGGCAGTTCCTGCAGCGCCCAGCACAAGGGGAGCCGAGGTTAATTTGGGGTTCCTGGCTCCCACAACAGCCTTCTAAGAACTCAAAGAATTTACTCAACCTGTGTTAAGGAAGACTGTGCTTTATCTATAACTGAAGGGCAAGACAATTTTGTTTCATTTTGGGTTTTGACCTAAAATTAATAATTATTTGCATGTATTCTAGGCTGGTGGCTTCCCAGTCAGAGAGGTTGTTTTGAATTAGTGAGGAACCCACCATGGCAAAGTGTAGGCGGTGCTAGACATAAAGATGCTCTTCAGGCCAGGCTTAGATTTGTCTCTAATAGTCATTCCTTAGAGTTTGCTGTCTTACCTTCCTTTGTAGATGAATGTGTTTGTTTAGACTAAGTAGACGGATGTTTGAAGGGATTCTTTATGATGCAATACTCTCAATAATTTAACTTTTCTTCACATGCAGTCTTTCTGTTCCTCTTTGGCTGTGGAGGGATCAGCCTTTCTCCTTGTTAAAAAGCACTGAAGATCTTGGCATAAGTAACAGTCCACTCAAAATTGGGATGCTTTGGGTTTTAGCTGGGTTATTTATTTTGGTTTGACAGTAGATTATTTTATTTTTGTTTTCCTACTATTATTCGTGGCGATTCCTTGTATTTGGAGGATCAGTAACTGGAATATGGTCCATACCTACAAAATTCGTTTCTGAATTAGCAGCGAGTGCTTGTCGAGGATGGTCCTGCTGGAAAGCAGCAGCCCAGGTGGGTGGCCCCTCGTGCCCATCTGGAGCCCCACTAATGTCAGTGTGTCTTTCTATGGGCTTAAGAGCCCACACGCACAAAGCAGCTTGCGAGAGAGGAATCTCATCGATTAATGGCTCAGGACACAAATTTTGAAAACAACTGAGCTTCCTTTTCAAAAATACCGTGAAAACTTTAGAAAAAGCAGTGAGATCGTTTTCTTCTTTTGGGCTTGTTCAGTTGTTTGGGAGCTTGGTTTTGTTTGCCTGGTTTTTAAGGAGCCTGTATTGGTTTCTGTTTTATCCCCGTGGAAGTGAATGTCAAAATTACCATTGATTTCAACAATAAAAAGACACAGGATACATTTTTGAATGCTCTCATGTCGTTAAGGACCTGCTTATTCTTTTTAAGAGCTATTTGAATGTTTGAAGCCACAGGCTTTCACTGGCTTTTCTTTGTAATTATTTTTGGAACTATTAGGTGGATTAATACTGCTCAATCAGTTTCAAGGAGGCCTGCACAGGAACCTGTCTTAGGAATAACATTTTGGAAGAACATTGGAGACAGATAAAAATTAAAGCATCCTGAAAGCTATATAAGTAGGGTTAAACCAAGAAGGTTGCTAATAAAAAGCAGCAGTTAAGAAATTAATGAAGGTCTGATTTCTTTCCTCTCTTCAAATTCCAAGTTCTTTATTAGAGCAATACCTTTTTTTTTTCTTTTTTTCTTTTTTTTTTTTAATGAATTGTCTAGAAAGGAGTTCAGACTTTGCACTACTTTTAAATCAAGGTAAAATTTGTTGAAACCACTTAGATGAGGAAATTATAAACTGTATTGAGCACGTATGCATATATGTTTAGCTATAGACACAAATGCATGTGGATATATAAAAAGTGGAAAAAAAAAAGATATTTAAAATAATGTTTAAAATTAAAGCAACTGTGGCTCCAAAGATCTGTATTTTCAGCTTTTTAACTCCCAAGTTGTTGTTTTGATCTGGCACGAGGCAGCAGGAATCAGTCATTACCCTGAGATGGCTATTCATAGACCTTTGTGATCATCTCGGTTTATCTGCAGCCTGACAGGTGTTTCCATTGCAAAAAAATCTCCGTTCCCTCCTTTCCTTCCCGCGGGAATGATGAGGGAACAAGTCGTGGAGAGTGGCTCCGAGTGTTGGCTCCTTGGGTTGGAGCTGAGGAACGTTGTAGAGGGCAATACAGAGAGATGGAGATGCAGGAGGCACATTTGTCACCTTGTTGTTTGTTTGGGCTTTCCTTGGATGTTTTTTTTTTTTTTCTGAAATCTTGTTTCAGAAGCTTTACATTTACTTTAAAAATTAAATGGTAAAGGGTCTGGAAATTCTTTTTGAGTTTTCTAGTAACTTTCTTTATCAAAGGAAGGATAAAGGATTTCATTGATTACTCTGTTTAAATTCTTCAATGGGCTGTTTTCATTTTTAATTTATTTCTTCTACCAGAAATATTTTTAGAGTAAGGAAACAGTATTTTAAAAATTATCTTGTCTCAATATCTGGAAACTAAGACCTATAGAAGCAACATGTTAATTACATTATTCCTAGATGAAATAAAATTGAAGCCCAGGATTACTAAGAAATATATGTATATATTCATATAATTATTTTATTAGGCTATGTTTTTAGGGACATAAAAATCTGCATTTTTTTTTTGGTGCCTTACTGAAGGAGGAGTGATCTGAAACATAAATAGCCTCTTAAATATTTGGGCCCTTGGTCTGCGCCATCAGTAGCATGGCCTCACTAAGAAAAATTCCCGAGTGAGGGAACCGAAACAGTTGTCAACTGTTTGCACAACAAATCCTGTTGGATCAAATGGTGATATTCTCAACATTTAGATAAAGAGAGGCTCGCAATAACGTTGCCTTGTACCCCTTTGCCAAAGGAAACAAACGCAGCCTAAGTTAGGAGGAAAGCAAAAGTTGGCCAAACGGAAGGTAGGCCTACGTATCATAAATATAGATTAGGCTAATTTTTCCATTCGCGCTGCCTAATGTTTCAAAAACGTGTAAATTAAATTTCAATTTGCCAATTTTAGACTTCATTTTTAAGCTCTGCTAGATGATTGCCAACGCGTTATTCAGGGTTATCCGTTCTGACGAACGAAAGCCCTTCTAAAAATGTGTAAAACAGTCGGTTTTGTCTTTGTCCTCTGGGCTTTTACCTGTATTATCTCACATACACTTTTATACATATATATATTCATACATGCAGATATATTTATACACATGTACGTGTGTATGTATAGATATATATGATTAGCCCCAGTAGAATAAGTAGAGATTTCATGTGTTTTGTTAGGGCTGAAGCTGTAGCATTGTCAACAACAAACAGCTGGCACTGCCTTTGTCTTTTAACTCTGTTTGCACCGAATCGACTTTTAAATTATGTATATTTTAAATTTGTTTAATTTTTACTTTGATGCAATGAGGATTTATGCATCTGTTGGGGTTTTTTATTTTATATATAAGCTTATTGTCAACTTCAGGAGGTAAATTGTGTTTATTTTGTATGTCTGTAGAAGACAAGCACAATAGAAAGTTTTTGCTGGACTCTCTCACCCAGCCCCTAGATAAGAAGAAGATTTTGTTAGTATCTGCTATTTTTGTAAGAAAACACTGCAAAAGTGGGAAAATGACATCACTGACTGAAGAAACAAAGTATTCAGAAAACTGTAGCAAGCTGGGTTTTTTTTTAGAACAGAAGTTCCTTTTGTCTTTTACAGGCTTGGGGGCAGGAGGGGGGATACATTGTCCCCTCAATCTTTCTGGGGAAGAACCTCAGCTAAAGCGAATTACGAGAAGGGTCGGAGTTAAGAGGTAGATAAGTTGGGATAAATTGGTGATGTGATGTGATTTTAAGTTGTTCTTGAATGTGGCTACTTAAAATATGAAAATAGTGTTCTAAGATCTGCTGGTATTCCAAAGTTCAATCACTTTTCTTGATGCATTTTGAAGAGAAAAAGCCTCTGGAAAATACCCTTCTGTTTTGCAACCACTTGTTTTAAAGTTTTCTGGCTTTTAATTTTTTTTTCTTATAGGAGCAGATTGTGTTTCCCCTTTGAAAACTTAAAGTCATTTTCCTCAGAAGACTCCCATTCATACAATCTTAGGAAAGGTTAGGCTTTTTTTGGGTGTGTGTGTTTTTGTTTTTAATACTCTTTCAAAATATTTTTCCTCCTTTAACATTTTGTCGCACAGGAGTTCTTGCCGAAGGGATTCTTGGCCGTTTTAGAAACTGTAATCTAGTTAAAAGGTTTGTTTATGCTTCCCATCTCTGTGCTGCTGATGGTATTGGAGCGCGGGCCAGAGCCAGGCAGCTATAACTGTTTATAGCAGGCAAACTTCAATTAAAGCTGCAGCTTTCAGTTTACTAAATACCAATATGTTCATGGCAGCTGCAAATAATTGCAGAAAGGACGACAGTCGAATGGTGGCCTACGATTTCTCTCCTTCTCCAGAAATTCTGTTTCACTTGTTGTTCTTTCCGCATTTCGAAGCCTGTATAACCTTTCAGACACAGAAACGCTTTGCTCTTTGAAAGAAGCTGTCTGTGAAAGACACAGATCTATATTTGGGACTGTAGCTTTTCGAGGCAAAACATTGATTGATCTCGGTGGAAGTTTTGTCCTCAATAAGGGCTATGGAATATGTTCCTCTCTATTGGAGCAGGTATCGGGATTTTGGTACCACAACCATAGGTTGTTGCCCAAACTCCAAAAGTACCACTGACTTTTCTCTACTAAGGCAATTTAGACGTTGAGAGCAGTGATGTCCCACCTTTTCAGGGTAGCAAGAACATGCTATATTTAGTGGACAATAAGTCAAAGATTTGTGTGTTTGGTTGTGTTATTTCATTTTTTTTTTTTAAAAAGGTGAACTAATAACATAGATTAACTATACTTTAAATTTGAGGCTGATGTTTGGGTTTCAGGATTATGTATTTCAAAATATGTGAATTGTCAGAACCTTTTAAACCACGCGTGGTTTTGCTCAAAGTCTGCCTCGGTGTTATTAAGTAATAAAACTCGTACGTGTCTGTGGGCCATCTGAACTGAAGAAGCAAACCATATCTGGCCTGTAGGCTATTGGTTCCTCACCTCTGTTTTAAAATTAGTAAAATCATTTGCAGCGTGATTCATTTCTAAAAATGACTTGTCCATCTGTGCTGAGCGTACCAGCTATAAAGTTGCAGGGCTCGCTGGGGTAGCGTTGATGCTTTGCTTTGCTTTGCTTTTTTTTTCTTTTTCCCTTTTCTTCTGAAAGTTGCATTTCTCCTGTAATATCTTTGTTGTGGTTTTTGTATCGGGCTTCGGCCAAGTTGTTATTCTTTGATAAGTAGGTTTGTATTAGGCACGTAATTCAGGGAATTATGATGCTGCTGTGTAAGGCAATTTTAATTTTTGGAAATATTGATCAAGAATTTGTACTCTTGATATTCTGTTATTAAAAAATCTATATATGAAATTCTTACACAAAGGAAAAAAATAAAGGGTCTATTCTGTTTTCACTGATGTCAGTGCTAAAATATTTATTAACTTTCTTGGGTGCTGGATCAAGCCCTAAGCCTGAATTTTTCATGAATTCTAACTTCACAGAGGTATTGGGGAATGAGCAGTTCTAACCACTTAATGATCACAAAAGCTGGTCGTTAGGGCAGCTCCTTAATCAGCCTGTATGTGGATTCCTAGTGGATCACCTTACCTATTTAGCTTTCTTCCTGTGCTTGTGGTTTTCCCTGGTCTTTATCCTCCTTTTCTTGAAAACTTCACAGTTCTGAAGCAGTCTTCACCAGTTTTTTTGTAACTCAAGTCGTTATCTGCTGTAAGAATTCTGCTCAGAATCTGCAGGCACGTGGCAAGGTGGAGCTTAATGAGCATATCCTTGGAACTCCAACAGAAAATTAAGATATATGTATATATATATATTTATTTTTTTTTTTTTAATGTAAGAAGAACATACAAATACTTAATGCTACTAAAGATATTCCTGTGAGTAGGAACTACATCATTTATCTCAAATAATAACCAGCAAAGCAATAGCTGTTGTTTTGTCAGAGAATGAAATATATGAACTTTGTAGAACCTGTCCTTTACATTTTTGTTTATTTTATTTGAAAATAGTTAATGGACTTCCTCCAAATATCGATCTACACTGAATAAAAATAAGTTTAACTTTCTTGAAGTTTTTTTAACTTGTGTGTTCATTACAACAACCTGAGACACATTTATCCCACAGTGGAACCGTTGAAAGTATATTATTCTGATTTATTTTTTTTTTACTGTTGCATTTGCAAGATGCAACAGAAGTCATATTCAGCTTTTGCTAGTTATTGCAAATAATTATAACATTTTGTATGCACTAGGGTTTGTTTATAGTATCTGGATGTCTAGAATGTTTCTGAGTTTTTACAGAAAAACATGAAATACTTTTTAGTTGGTGTTTTGGTAGATGGTGGTGAAGATTCACGTGTAATATATGCAGACGTTCATTGTAATGGTGGGGAAGGGAAACTCGGCCATTGCTGACAACTGGTAAAACTTAGATTGAAGTGATATTAAAGCCTCTCCAATTATTGTTGTCTTGAAAGAAAGGTCTTTCTAGAGACTTTTATTTAATGTTCTAATGCAGGGTCCAAAAAAACCCAGCTCTTGTGGGTACCAGAGGGCTCTATGGACAGGTGGTATTTTCGGATTAGTTTCTGTGAATCCTTATGGTCATCAAAAATTTGCAAATAATTACTACTTCTTTAATCTCTGCGTTAATCCTGTCCTGTGTAATCCGTAATTGTTTTGTCCTCAGTTTGCTTAGACTCTCCTGTTGTTTACTTTTGCTTTACTCACAGGCTTTATTTTGCCCTACTGGAAATACCGAGGACCTTACTAACTCTTGGTGAGTCTAAGACATGACGTTTGATGCTCGGCTTGGTGGCCTTGTGTCGGTAGCACAGCACGTCTGGGACACCACGAATAAACTTGAAATTTAAGAGAACGCCGTTACTAGGTAGAAGTATTGTTATTTTTTTGAGCAAACAAAGGATGGCTGAGCCCGCTTTGCCGGAGAGGCGGCTTCCCCAAAGCTGCAAGGTGCTGCCTGTGGATAAGTCTTCCTGCTGCTCGCCGTGGTATTTGACGTTAGGTGCACTTATTTTTATGGGAAGATGGTGTTTTGTTCTCTGTAAGAGCAGGGGGGTTTGTAACTGAAAGCTTCTGGAGAGGGTTTGCGGTGTGGGTGGAGGAAGGAAGCGAGACGTTAGGAAGGAGCAGGGTTTGGGGAGAGGGGTTGGCGGTCGGGAGCCGGGCTGTGAATGAATGGTGATGGGGAGCAGAAGGGGGATGCGGCCAGGAGGGAGGTGGATGGAGGCAAAGCAGGTGTTGGGAGAAGAGCTCAAGGCTGGGAGGTGGTGGTTAGGGGGTAATCAGGGCTGTAATGAAAACTGGGAGGCCTTTGGAGAGCAGGGCCCATGTGGCTGCATGTAAAAGTACTTGCCGCGGTGGAGGGGAGGAGATGGGTAACAGAGAGTGATGGGAAGGGAAGGTGGGGACAACTCATGGAAAATAAAACCTGGTAGCCTCACTGAAGACACTAGTATGAAGCCCTGTGGCTTATGTTTTTACACAGAGTATCGACTACAAAGTGCTGCTTAATCACAGTCTTTACGTACAGTAGAGTCTCGGGTTGATTTGAAAAAGGGAAATAAATAGGCATATAAATAATTTCATAATATTGTCACTGTCGCTGCCTAGACTTGGAAGAGCTTAAAGCTGTTGAAGTCTAGATCGTCATTTGGACACCAAGCCCCTCTGTTTTCAAACGATAACTGGTATCGGTGGAGAAGAAGTGCTTTAAATATCTGAGAGGGCTTTGGCCTGGATGTTTAGGTTTCCACGAGTTAAGTCTCCAGGCAACTAAATACAGGGCTCCGGTTCGGCTTTTTCTTCTTTGTCCTGCTTCAGTTCCGTCTGGTGGCTGTAAACTCCGGGTCTTGGTTGGAGGAAAGCAGCGGAGAATTCTGCCCTTCCTGGAGCATAAACAGATCCCTCTGACAAAGACCTCCATGTTTAAGTTTTCATTAGGCAAAGCATCCCATGGTTAGATTCTGAAAAGGGTGACTGAAATGCTCAGCGTGCCTTCTCTGCCTCGCCATTATTTTGTTTACTTTGACTATATTCTTTCTTCCTCCTCCCTTGAGTAAACAATTCTAATCCACTGCTGTACATGCAAGTCATTTTTGTTATTTATTTCTGAACCTCCCTAGGTGGGTTTTTTTGTCGGTTTTTGTTGTTTTGTTGTTTTTTTTTTTAGGCATCCTTTTGCCATCAGATGACCAGAAGTAAACACAGTACTGCTAGTGAGGGGAAACCACTGATTTATATGGATTATTCTAATCCAACATCGTGCAAGCAAAATCAAAAAATAGTTTGACTACCTAATGATTCAGAAATGCAGAAGTGTTGCCAAAATTTTTAGCATTTGTTAGCTTTACACTTGAGCAAATGCATTCTGGTAGAGAATTTAACTTCTTTTTTTAAACTCTTATCTTCGGAGTTTTAGGGCCATGCATTTATTCCAGGAAAAGAAAAGCATGTGTTTTACAAATAATAAGAAACATAATTATTTTTTTTTTTAATTACTTCTGTTTTCCTCTTCAGATTAGTATTCCTGGACTTATACATACAGGGACAAATGTTGTTTCGTTGTCTGTAGCCAGAAAAGGTGGAGAGTTTTTTTATTGAAGGGGAGCTTTAGTATGATTTAGCATTTTCTGGTTGGAGATAATGGTTTGAAGTACAGCCTGTGCTATGGAAATAAATTCCATATACCTTAGTGAGGAAAGGAGTATCTCTTGAATAACATTGTTTTCTGTGTATTTGGAATGCTTAAGTATTTCAACAGAAAAGGGAACTAAATTTTTTTAGGAGCCTGAGCAGTAGGAACCAGATGTGTTGATTTTTGTCAGTGTTAAACAGGCTGCATTTTAAGTATTATGCTCTGATCCCTTTGAATTCAATGACTAAATTATTTCATGTGCCTCTTCTGGACAGTGTTTTTCTGCATATTTGTCAATCATAACTGGAGCCCTGGTATTACTGTAGTATAGAATAATAGTAATAATGAGGGATTTATTGTGGGTTTTTTCATTGACTTCTGTGAAAATTATTTTGGACCTAATACAGGAGGATGATTTTACATAGTTTGATAAACAATAGAAAGAGAAAAGTGATAATTTAGGATGAGCAGTGGAAAAGGCTTCTTATAATGAGAGAAACTTGTTTTCTAAATTTAATTTTTATTGGGTAGCTTAGATTTGAATTGCTGATACTATTCTATGTTAGCTTCTTAGCTTGGCCACAAAGGAATATCTTTGCGCTTACAAGAAATAAACTTATTTTTAAAATGCTTTTTTTTTTCCCAGTCAAGACTTTAAAAAAAAATTAAAAAAAATCAAACCTGTCCCAAAAAACTTTTATGATGTTTTTTCTCTAAACTACAACAGCTGCACAACATTGTTTGAAATAAATATCCTGATACAGTTCTGCCAAAACCAAGAAAAAGAGATTTTTTCGATCAGCTGAAATAAAATTATCTGCAAAGTACCAATGAGTTAGTTATCCCCGTGATTCAGCATTCGATGAATAATATGTTAATAAATAATTGCTTTCAGTTAGAAAACCAGATTTGAGGGGATTTTTTTGTTTATTTACATTTTATGTAGTAATACACTGGTCAACTTCAGGTGAGTTGCTGGAGAATCTAACAAAGTGAAAATGCCTGTTCTGCTTGAAATATAACTTCTCAGCACGTGGATTAATCTCTGATAATCTCTCTTTTTTAGGTGTTTTTCTCACTATTAATAAAATACAAAATTTTAGAATCAAATTTATTGGTTTTGGATAAAAGTGAGAAAAATCATTCATTTCTGCAGTGTTCCCATATGAAGTATTAAATGGGAGATACTGGGAGATGTTAAATGTGCTGGCCTTATTTTCATTTATAGCCAGGGAGCCTGATGCTCTCTTTACATGACTTTTACCATGACTTTTTACATCTATTTTTGTGCAGAACGCCTTTTCTGTGAAGAAAAGTAACAGTCATACGTTCTGTCATCTATTATTTATTCCTTGAAGGCATTAAGTATTGGGACTCGCTGCTACTGTTACGATATTAAGTGTCAATAATGTGGTTTTGGTAAGAAAACTTTTAAAACAGTGTCTGTAGAGTTGGGTTTCTGTAGAGGAAGATAATTATTCTCCTAAATTCGAATAGCATATGTTTGTGTGCGTACGGACGTGGCTTTTTTGCTGGTGGTGTTATCCCTTAGGCTTTGCTCCCCTTTGAGATGGATGGGACTCGTACCTCTCCGAGGGGTGAGCTTCTCTCTAACGATGAAGTGCCACGGAAAAAGGAGTTTATGACTCGGGCAAAACACTTTCTCCATTTCTGTAGAGACTTGTGTGGTTAGTGTCCAAAAACTTTTTCATAAATACAGCTATAGAATGCCTAAGGCTATTCTATTCATCTTTTCAAGGGTAAAGGATTTTTTTTTTTCCCTTTCTTTTTGATTAAATTTTTTGAGAAAGGAAGCTGTCAGAACTAACTTTATAGTTTCTCCTTTGTTGAATTGACACTCCATAAAATTTTATTTTAGCAGATTTGATACAAGGAGGAGGAAAACGATAGACTAAGTGCAAGTAGGGCACAGAAGAAAGTTGTAGGTTATTAAATCTTTTCAAGGAGGAAAGGAAGTAGTTCAGTGTGCTCGCAGAGGTTCCTGTGTCAGCATTTGAGAAGCCTGGAAGAGATTATCTTCAGCCAACAGTAGGTAACGAAGGACAGGATGTGAAGGGAACACTGAACTACCAACACGAAGGAAATTGGAGATATTAGCCTGTTTCAGAGCCGGGTTTGCTTTAGATGTCTTCTTGCTCTTGAGCTACAGCGTGAGAGAGAGTAAGTTTTCAGCACTCAGATTAAAAAATGAATGCTGATGTCTTGAAATAGACATTTTTAATAGGCTTTTGGCTTATTTTTTAGAGTGAGTTAATCATTATGGGGAAATGGTAGCAACACAACAGGTCAGTTGGAGCAATTCAAGGTTTTGCACACCTGATTGGTTTGGGGGGTGGTTTTCCTCTTCGTACTGCTGTCTACATTCATGGACATTTTACTGAGAATTGGCCCTTTTCTTGAAGGCACGGGGAGTATTAATAGAATTAGTTAAGGGTCGTTTGGCCACAGGGTTCAGGCTTTAACCTCTCAGCTGGGTTCTCTCTGGCAGGTGAGTTGGGCATTGAGGCAAGTCTATTGCTCCACCTGTGCCACGGGTGCTGTGCTCTGCACCCCGCCGGGTTTTGTCTCCAGCACTGAATTTCTCAAAAGGACATTAATATTTAGGAATAAAATAAAATAAAATTAGCTGTCCTCCCAACCCTGTGGATTGGTAATGCTTCTGGAACGTAGGCTGGAGCAAGCGGGGTGTGTACATATCAGAGAGGGGAGCAGGTGGAGCCAGGTAGCTTCTGCTGAAGCTGTCAAGTCTGCGAGATCAGTCCTGTCCTTGCCAGTTGAGACTTGCATTCGACCCGCATCTGTCATGAGCGTAATCCTTTATTCGGATGCCATTCTCACAGAAAATGGCTTGTTATTTTAGGTGCGGAGCGTTGGCCTGGCGAGGTGCTTGCCTGATACCGACACTGTGAGAATGAGGGTCAGTAGCAGCAATAATATAGTATAATAGCAGAATAATGTTGTGGAATTGCCTGTGCAGAGATTTACACAGGTGTGGACACGTATGGAGCCTGCAAGAGCCCCACACCTTCTGCCTGTCACCCAGATGTGTGTGGTTATATCTTGCAGTTGCACTTCATTGTTGCTGACTTTCTGAAGTCGCAACCGCTATATAACCTGGCAATTATTACACCCTGAAAGATGATGTTTGTCCTCCTTAAGCCCTCTTGCACAAGTGCTTGCCCATCACTTTGTTTTTAAGCTCAAATACAGCTGATTGAGTAATATCCTTCACTTTTTTGCCTTTTTCTAGCCAGTGCCAAACCCCGATGCTGCCACTGTGGGACGGGCTGTGCCTGCTTGGGCCTGAACCGGTGTTTGAGCAGGTTATAACCAGAGATTTTCGGAGAATTATGGACAGCTTTCCACCAGCCTCTTCAGACTTCTAGGAGGCGCTGGCTCCTCCCAGAGGGGAGTTATTACAGCAGGCTGGAGAAGTCTGTATTTTCCATAGCTGGCTCCTGACGTAAGGTGGTTGAAACGAGATGAAATCACACAGATATGAATTCTTGAGAACTTTTATAACGTCAGTCATACGCAGAACTCTTCTGAGAGTATACCTCTTGTCCTTTGTACAGATGGGGAAATGAGAGAAATACTACAGCAGCCTGAAAGCAGGTGGATGTTACCCAGGCTGCAGCGGTGTGGAAATCAGACCTCGTGTTTTGGGAACTTGTCATTTCTGCAGTCGTGGAAATGCTCATTAAGTACGTCCCATTCAATACACAGTCTGTTCAGTGCCTTACTGGCAAATAAAACAAAGGTATCTGGAGCCATAGCTGGTTTTGGAGAGGGTGGCCTTTTCTCTGTTAATGGTGCCTATATCTCTTCGTGAAATTTCCCTTGTGAAGATGACTGTCTGGTACCACAGGTCTTGGTTAGCTTTATTAACTCTCTTCATGTAACAAACACTCTGGCTGTGATGATAAGGAGAATGTGCTGTTCTCTTGTATAGCCTTTGGTTTCATGGTTGTTTTTTTTAATGTTCTGGTATTACAAAGCCTTAGACCTTTCAATAACGGCACGAGAAGTTTGGGTGCAGTTTCCTGATTCTTCTTACAAAGCTTGAAAATGACACTGTATTTTTCCGAAAAGCCAATTAAAATACAACAAAGCATTAAGCTTGCCAAGCACACACAGAAAAGTATTCCGGTTTCTTGTCCACTGATAAGTTCATCGTAACGCTGTAGTCAAACAAAAATGGGTGTAAAATTCTGCCCTTGGAGAAATACTACAAGGAGTCTAGAATAGTAACTTCTTCTGTACCAAGACTTCTACTGGATTTATGTTTTCTACAGTTTTTCTAGCACAGATAAAAGGGCCCAGATCAATGATAGAATCTACCAATTTAGACGTTACTTTCTATTTTTAAGTAAGTGATATCTTAATTTTTTTTTACCATAGGGGCTTGGGAGCATCTTGTGAAGTAACATTTGTCCTTTAACCATTTTGGATTATAAGGCCAGAATGAATACGGAAGGGAGGCCATGCTGAATTTATAGAATATCAATCTGGGCAGAACAAAAGGATTCTTTTTATCTCCTAACTGAAAAATACTCCTGATTCTTCCCCACCCCCAACAGAAAGAATAAATGAACAAAGCATTCAATGGAACTAAGACACCAACAGAAGCAGAAAAGGTGAAAAGCCACAAGCAGTGAGGGAAGAAGAAAAGGAGGGTCATAAATGATTTGGTGTGTGCTACACAGGTTGTTAATGCTGTTAATGATTGAACTGTTTGTTGGGGATTATAAAGGGCTAGTAAACTACTCTGCTCGGGAATGTCACTGAATCTGACCAAAATGAGCGAAATTAAGGTTAGTGGGGTGCCAAACCAGGACTAGGAGACTTGCCAGCAGAAGTCCTTCTCCCTGCTGAAGCCCCTCACCCCCTGGTCAGGGTGAGGAGCCTGAACACAGGTGGCTTCAGGGTCCTTCTTCAATTAATTCAACGACTGGACGTATTCAGATTAACTGAGATACTCCTCTGATGCTAATATCTATATGGCACTATTAAGTTTCCAGTGTGATAGAGTTACAAGGAGCGTAGAAGTTTACAGAAATATGCAGTAATGCTTGCTAAACTCGTTAATCTAGTTTGGGGGTTGGGTGGTGGTTTTTTGGTTGGGTTGTGTTTTTTTTTGGTTTGTTTGTTTTCTAGGGTTTTTTTTTTTAGTAAAGGCAACCTCCCTAAAATCAACTGAATAGTTACATCTTTGTTATTTGCCCTTGCTTTGAATCCATCTTAGTTGCTACGGAGAAGATCAGGAAAATAGCGTCACTGTCACCTTTGCAACTAAGGGCATCCAATGTATTGCTGGTAAGATCCCTTATAACAAATATAGTTTAAAAACAAAGTCACTTCCCCTGTTTTACCCCATCATAATAAAGATTTCAGCTCCCACTCACTCAGCTGTGGCTCTGGCTGCTGCTCCTCTGGTTTGTTCTTTAGGCTGACTCAGAGTCTTGGGTTGTGTCCCCGCGGCTGGTGACCTTAAAGAGGACTCGGGGGAATAACTCGGAGTTGTTGCTTGTTTTTGTTTCGCCTTTCCAGTCTGAAATCGTGCCGCTCCTGTTCACAGACCTATCGTACAGAATCTGATCACGAGGTCTATATTTAGAAATGGAGTGGGAACCTTTCGGACCGCCCGTAGTAGAGATGGGGAAGGGGAGGAAATATCCAGACTTGTCATTTCCCCACAGAAAAGGCTCTTTGGTTTGTAAACACCTTTCCAGCGTTGCACAGCAGTAAGATCAGCCTGGACCCATGTCCCTGTTTTAAGTAAGCAAATGTTTATTTCTGATGTTTCTCCTAAACTCCCTCATTTTTAATAGCTGTTGGCCATGTTCTGGCTGGCTGGCTGTAGAATAGGCAGTTGGAGTTCAGCTGAGTCATGTGGATCGTGTGAAATGCGAAGAGGTTTGGATAAGCAGTGCTAGTTTTCAGCGTTAGAAGAATAGTGGAATAAGGAGCAGATAGGAAATCTGGAACATCTTGGCCATCGTAGGAATACTTCACCGTATCAGATTGCACCCACATGCCCTCATTTGTGCAAAAATCGTTAATCCGAACCACGTGGTTGCGCGTGCTTTTATTTTACCTAATGATGATACCAACTCCGGGGCAAAACGTGTCTGCGAGTAAAACTGTTGGCATATTCTAAGTGGGAATTCAACCACAAGCCATGTATCGAGTTAGCCCAATTTACATTAATTAGCAAAATTCCTCAGCTGCCAATCAAACCGCCCTGAGCTGCAGTTTTGGCTGTGAGTTTCTGCTTTCTGGGGCTGACCCAAGTATCGGACCTCCAGTGAGGTAACCGTTGGCCGCTCGTTATTGCAGTGATTTGAGCTGACTTTTGCTGCGAAGGTGAGCGATGGCTCGCAAAGAAACTCCCGGTGCTCGGAAGTTGTTCCTGCAGCAAACTGTGTTGGGATTTGGTCTGCACATTCTCGGCATCTTATCTTCTGGGGCTGCTTTGCTCCTTCATAATGTAACACACGGTCTGGTAAATACAGAAGTATGATACAGCGGCGAATCCATCAGTGAAAGGATAAATGTCGCTTGGTTTTGTGTGTTGTTTTCTCTCTCTCACTAGCTGTTCAAAAATTGATGTGAAATGTCGCATTAAACCTTAGCGTACGCAAGCAGAGATGGTCACCCTGCTTTGCTGCGTTCAGGTTCATCTGTAAAAAGGGTTCTGGGAAAATAATGCTTATCCTCTGCCTTCCCCCCAGAAAAATACACAGAAATCTGCTTAAAAAAAAAAAAAAAAAAGGAATATTTGCAGCTATTTCTGGACACTGGGCAGGAGGGAAAGTGGATGTGGCTGAATTGTCTGTATCTAACATTTCAAGGTATCGGTTTTGGTTTTGGTTTTGATGGTTGAACATGGTTTTGGTAGTTGATGGATGAATTCCTGGATAGGGGCTGTGTCTTCCTTGAAGCAGCTTTTCTCCATCCATCGGCTCTTGGGGAGAGAGGTCTCCATGATGTCATGAACAGGTTCCAAATTAGGTTCTTGTAGGTCCTTCCTCGGTACTTCTCCCTCTACCTGCCTTGTTCTCTTGGGCATCCTTAGCTTGGTCCAGAAGATGGCACGTCTCACAATTCAGCAGCGTGCAAGGAAAATGCTTTGTGCTGCTCTGGACCTGGCAGAAGGTGCTGTGTTAGCACGTATCCAGGATAATAGACCTTACCAGGGTCGACCAAACGCTTTCTGAGCTCCAGCGGTCAAGCTGGAGAGTGTCTGTGTTGTCCCAGTCATAGCATCATGTTTTCTTATTTTGTGTGGGTATTTAAAGACAGCAGATTACTCATCTCTGCCTTTTTTTTGTTGTTGTTGTTGTTGTTGTTCCTGTACACCAAAAGAAGTTTTTCTGGTGTTCAAGTAGATTGTCTCAGTTTGGAGATTTTCCTTCTAAAACCAAAGCTTTTTATTGCAAAAGAAATGTTAAGGAAAAGTTTTCTGGAATCAGGATGTACTGGGTACCCACCCACAGTTTAAAAAAAACTTAGTGGCCAGGGTAGTGCTGTTCAGATACAGCAAAACAGTGTGTAGAGGTTGTAAGTGGTAGAGAGTTGCTGTTGCCTGTTCTAGGAGAACACGGAGGAGAACAAAGGTCTGACTTCAGATTATAGCTAGAATTACGAACTCCTGAGGAAGCAGGCTGGAAGTTCTCCAACTAGTAGTAGTTCTCCAGCCTCCCAACTAGTGTTTATTGCCCAGGATACATATTTGTGTTACTGTCTTTATAAAGAGACACTGCAAGACTGTGTCTGAAGTTCACCTACTTGTGATCGAGGATGGAGTAGGTTCTTCTGAGGCTACAATACCACCACCCCAGTCCCTCCGTTGCCCCAGCAGAGCTGGGATGCGATCACGGCGTGATGTTATCGTGGTTGGTAAAAATAACTTCACCTGTAACACCTTGAGTCGTAAAGTTCTGTAATTGCGTGACAAGATACAATTAGATCCCGACACGACTTTTCAGCCGCCGGTGGAGCGTTTGGTTCTGGGTAACGGACAAATAGAAATTTGTCATAAGGACCCAACAGTTTGGGTTTAGAAAGACATCTTCCAGCTCAGTGTCTCTCGCCTTTTCCAGAGGTGTTCTGTGCTGGAACCTTTGTGAAACTAGAGGTTTGGTGGCTGCTTCTTATTACCTGGTGGGTCTGATTCTTAACCACATCCATACTTCTGATTAAAAAAACCCAAAATGTGATAAGTTGGCATTGTGTTGTGGTTCCTTACTTAGCTGGAAACGTATCCCACTGGGGGAATGACTGGATGCTGGCTTTTTGTAAACACAGCTTTGGTTGAGATGAAGCAGGTTTCTCTAGTCTCTGTAAGGAATAGGGAGGGATTTTCCTCTTTGGTAGTTTGTTTATTTTCCTTTTCAGGTGTGCTAATGAAGTAATCCTTGTTCGTCCACCTTCTGGGGTTTATTAAATACTGCGTAACAATTCCTCTGGATGACTTCTTTACCTAGAGCTGTCTTTCTAGAGGGCTTGGATGAAAACTGCTGTCGTTACTGGAATCTCGTGTCCTTACTCTGGTGTGCTGATACTGTGACTACTTCTTCAGTCCATGTGGACAAGAATAGGTGCTGGTTTTATTACGAAGAGTTTACTTGAAAACAGTCTTCTTCCCCTGGTCTGCATATTGCTGGTTTTTAACCTGGCAGTTCCCTGTCAATCTGTTGCGTGACTCTAGTCTCAGATTTGGCTCGTGTGAAATCTCTTCTGGTTCTCGTTGTAACCCATGAGAGAGATGCCCCAGACGGACCCAGTTCTTAAGACTCTGGTGTAACAGCACATCAGCCCATTTTGGGGTTTTTCCATGGTAATATTAAGATGATAGAAGTCGTCGGCTGGGAGAGCTTTGTCCCAAACAGCCCATGATGTCTTCAGGAACAGTGAAATTCGCATTGAACTAATTTTAATTTTCGCTATATAAATTTACCAAACTGTAAAGGGAGAAGAGGCCTTCTTATTCCCTGTTATCATCCTTTCTCGGAGTTGTTGGACTTTCCTGGCCCAGAAACTTCAACGGCCTAATACTTTAAGGAAAGGGCTTAAGCATCTTGGCATTCTTCAGTGTTTGTCAGTACACAATTCATCAGTGGGAGATAGCAATTACGTGTTTCGTGCATGGGATCATTGCTGGGGACGGGAGAGAGAGAAGGAAATAAAAAAGCCGTGAGTGACTTTCTGCTTTCGTCAGTGCTCTTGGTAGATTGTGGAGAGCAGAGCCACGTCTCCAAAGGAAATGGGAAGAGCTCTGAGAGACAAATCTCCTATTTTCAGCCAAGCGCTCGAGTGAATTTGTAGGAATCGTGCGTCTCGTCTGCTTGCCGAGAGCCCACCTCTGCCGTGCTCCTGTGGGGTCTTCGCTTCTTTAATCGTCACCCGGATATCGGGAAAAGAGACGGCAACAGGTATTGGGGAGGTGTGACCGTGGCACGTTCGGATACACTCAAAACCCGCAGCAGAACAGGCTTCGACACGCTCCAGCTGCTCACGGGTGCTTTTTCATCGCTGCTTGTACCCAAGCTTGTGCGACTCAAACTAGGTCACGTCTGTCCGTCTGTCTGCAGTTACACCCCTGTGTACCTGAAGCTGGATTTCCTCTGCCCGGCAGGTCCTCCCTCCTCTCACCCCACTCCAGAGAAGGGAGAATCCAACGAGAGAGCCGAGCAAAAGGCTTTCTGCTTCCTCTGATAACGTTAGAAATTTATTAATTTATTGCTGTGATTCTTCCTGAGTTTAACAAGTGGAAGAAACGACGCTTTACTGGTTTTAGGAAACTGGGAAATTAGCGCGAACACGTACGTTCGTGAAATATTTAATTACAAGTTGTCAGTGACGGGGTTATTTTAGCGCAGGTAAATTTGTCTGGAAGGCTGAGCTGCCCTGTTTTGTACGGTCAGGGTTGTTCTATCCCTGCTTGGACTTCTCTGAAGACTCCAGGTGCGAGTCCCAACCCTAAGAATGCATTTCTCACGTATAATCCACACTACTTCTGGGTGATGCTGATTATGTCCTAAAATCAAAAAAATATATTTCTAAGCAAAAAGAACTAAGTTTTCCTGAAGTCCTTTCATATTCACAGTGGCAAATATCCAGATATCTTTCTTCTTGCCTACTTCCTTTCCCATCCTCCGGTCTGCAGGTTTATTTGCCTTCAAGAAAATAAACTTTCCCTTCCAGATTCAAATACGTTTCTCTTTCTAGAAAATATTGCTGTAAACACTCTTGCTCTAAATTTCAAAACACTCAAGTAGGAAGGGAAGACCTTCAGGTCAAAATTATAACCTAAAATCTAACTCTGCTCTGTTTGGGGCATTCATTCCTTATTTGTGTCTTCAGTTTAAAATATGCAATTTATTATTATTACTATTAATTATTATTATTTATTATTCTCTATTATTAGTA
>VZRU01009177.1:31338-42906 GCA_013398155.1 Pedionomus torquatus
CTCTTCCAGTTTAAAACCATTCCCCCTTCTCCTATCACTGCACTCCCTGACCAAGAGTCCCTCTCCAGCTCTCCTGGAGCTCCCTTCAGATCCTGGAAGGCTGCTATAAGGTCTCCTCGGAGCCTTCTCTTCTCCAGGCTGAACAGCCCCAGCTCCCTCAGCCTGTCAGGGGGGGTCTCACAACTGCAGAGTAGAGGGCGAGAAAACATTTTAAAAAACCCAACAACAACAAGTCAAATGAGGGAAAAAATGCAAAATAAGACCAAAACCCCTTAACCAACCATTTGACAGCTTTTTGGGTTTTTTTTTTTTTGTTGTATTTAAAATTTCTAAGTGAAACAGAACACTGCGTTCAGGGGGTTGAAGATGTGCTGATACGGAAGCGGGTGTACCCGGGGTAGCGTCCTGCAAAGTTGCACAGTATCTAAGTAGCTCTTTTCAAAGCAAAGTTGTTTTCCTGCAGAATGGAAATAATGACAGACTGGTTACCAAATTTCAAATATTTACGAAGGAGAAAACCTGTTTGTTCATGCATCGAATCTTTCATTGACTAAAACTAGAAATTTTTTGTAGAGGCAAGGCATTTTCAGATCAACTTTTAAGTTCTGTAATTTAATAAGCTTTAGGAACAGGGTAATTCCCTATATTGTGGTATTTCTGCTGTTAATATATTCTGATGTTTGTGATTGTAAGAGGTTTGATTTAAATGAAGTGCAAGGAGTCACTCCATCTGCCTTCTAGAGAAACCTGCCTTCTCTTTAGACGTTCCTCTACTTGTAAATGATGCCAAGTGTGAGGCTGCTGGTACAAGATATTTCAGACCTTCTTATAAAATCTCCTGATAATAAGGAATAATTGTCGATTACTGGTAGTCTTTTTTTTCTTTGTGAAAAGCTTCAACTTTTCCAAAACAGCTCTGGACCGTGGAGGGGTTTGGACTAGATGATCTCCAGAGGTGCCTTCCAAACCCGTATCGTTCGTTCCTTCCGTGTGACTCCCTGACTTTGTAGTTGCAGCGTTTCTCGGATTGCTTTCCCTTGAACAAAGCTGTTTCGTTTCTGAATAGCAGGAAACGTTGATGAATGAAAATTCTCCGCTCTCCTCGCTGTAGGTGCGTGCGCTTGCTCAGATGGAGCTGTTTTCCCTTCGTGCAGAACCGCTTCAGACGGGTCGTTGCGAAGCTTCCAGCCTCCTTAAAGCTGTAATTTATTTAAATACTATGAAAGTCGTGTTCTGCCCCTCCTGACAGTTCGCAGTGACTGATCTCTCCTTGTGATCTTGAAGTAACAGAAACTGGAGTTCAAGGTGGAATTGCCGTTCCCAGTGTTCGCGTGGTGTCACCAGAGGGTTTTGGAGTGAAAGAGCTCAGAGTTACATGGATTGTCATCGTTGGCAGCCTAAATCCATGCGGCTCTGCCATCCCACGTGCCATTCTTGGGTCAGCAGCAGGTGGTAAACGGGTTTGTTGCATATTTTTGGGGTGGCTTCTGGTGTAATTTTCAAGGATTTGACTCCCCTTGAAAAACAAGGGCAGTGGAAATGCGATGGAACTTGCGCTTTGTCATCTCTTGAGGTTGTGTTTTTTAGTTCCCCTGGGGGGTTGCCACCCAGAGCTCGTGTTTTGAGCTTTTTTTAGGAGACTCTTCTGAAGAACAACTATTTCTAGGGTTTCAGCAGTATTTTAGCAGTTGATGGACAGGTACTCTGTGATTATTAGGTTTTGGTCTGGGGAACGTTTGCCTTTTTCCTGATCTCGTCCTTCCTGCCATACCTCTTCTTGCAGCCTTATATGAAACTTCTTGGTTAATTTTAGTCCTACAGCTTCTTTTCATTGAAAAGCCCATTTTTAAGGTATCTGGTGTCTGTATAGCGTCTGCCTGAGGTGTATGAAGCTTTTATAATTATATATGTATAAAATACATATGTGGACTTACAAGTCATTTATTCTATGCTCCCAATTCAGTATCGCTGCTAGATAATCTTTATTTTTGCCTGTTTGTAACTTTCCCCCCTCATTTACCCAATGTGCCACGCTCACTTGATGTTCAAAGCCTTGACTTTGCAATTTTTTCAACACCTCTCTTCCATTTGTTTACCTACTCTTTGATATACCAGATAATGCTAATAAATACAGTTTCTCTATATTCCCATTAATCTACTCTCTTATTTACAAGTTCCAGCACACGTTTATGATCTACATATTTACATATTTTAAACAACTCGTGTGCTATCTCTCAAAATACTAATTAATGCAATTATTAGTCCATATAATTACCTTAGCATTTACTATTTACATTGATTTTTAAACAGTTAGGATAACGGAGGTTCTTTTCCCAAATACAGCAGTAGTTAGTGACTTCTTAACCAAATTGTCGGATACCCCTAAAAAAGCGGTCCTGCAAACCTTAATCAACTTGAAAATAGTACCAGTGGGATCTAAGCTACTTTTCTCTGGTTCGGTGGGGTGGTTTTTTTCGCTCCCCTTAAAGGCTGTATGAGTTGAAGTGAGGAAATAGGCTGCTAAGTTTTCAAATCTGAACTGACTCCCTAGACCGAGGGTGGAGTTTTTGACTTGCTGAAACTTGGTTTTAACTGATGAAGTAGTAACTATGTTGTGCTTTACACAAGAGGAATTTTGACGTGTGAATGTTTTACTGGGGTTGAATATTTTTACACTTTACGTGTATAATATATAATTGCAAAATTTTCATTTAAAATTTTAGTATTCTGTGTCACGTTTACTTCTCTGGGATTTAGTCAGCCTTATGGGAAGGCTGGTGTTGTACTACTACGGCTGTGAAATCTTAAGGTGGAGAAGAACCTTCCAAGTACTGTGACATTCCTGGGCTTACTGCCTCAAAATTTGTTGTGCTTTACAAGGGAGTAGGGGAAGACTCATAAGTGAGGCTTCTGCCTATTAAAGAATCATAGGATGGTTAGAGTTGGAAAGGACCTTGAAGACCATCCAGTTCCAACCCCCCTGCCCTGGGCAGGGACACCTCCCACCACCCCAGGTTGCTCCAAGCCCCATCCAGCCTGGCCTTGAACCCCTCCAGGGATGGGGCAGCCACAGCTTCTCTGGGCAACCTCTTCCAGTGCCTCACCACCCTCACAGCAAAGGATTTCTTCCTAATATACAATTTAAATTTCCCCTCTTCCAACTGAAAACCATTACCCATTATCCTGTCACTAAAGTTCCTCACAAAGTGTCCCTCTCCAGCTTTAAAAATAGTCCACTGCTTCTTGAAAGTTAACTTTGTATTTTCTTTTTTTTTTTCATTTTTTGAGAATTTTCTGTTCTTTGTTTATAGCTGGGGTCAAGGCTTTCTTTCCTCATCTATCCATCCATCTCAGCTTTGTAGGATCTCGGGTACCTGCTGCACAGACCCTTAACTAAGCCATAGTGGTTAGCAATGAAAGAGTTTTTATTCTTCGGAGCAATATTTGCCAGATGCTTTGCCTGGGAGATGAAAATAAACATGTGAAGGTTTTTCAGGCATTCAAGCAATTGTATGGGCTCAGCTTACCTGTACACGCCATTCTAACTTTATCCCTGCAGCAGACCAAGGATGTTGCCTTGGTTTGTCACATTCTTTTCATTAAATCCTAGAATTGTTGAGGTTGGAAGGGACCTTTAAGATCATCTACTCTGACCATCAACCTAAATGATGAGAACTATCACTAACCCGTGTCTCTAAGCACTGTGTCAACTTGTCTTTTACATCCCTCCAGGGATGGTGCCTTGACCCCTTCCCTGGGCAGCCCACTCCAAGGCTTAATAACCATTTACATGTAAAAATTGTTCCTGATATTGAATCGGACCCTCACCTGGTGCACCTTGAGGCTGTTTCCTCTTGTCCTATTGCCTGTGACTTGGGAGAAGAGACCGACCCTTCCCAGCCACAGGAGAGAAAGTCTCCTTCTCAGTCTCCTTCTCTCCAGGTTAAACACCCTAGCTCTATACAACTTACTCTCTGGACCCCTCACCAGCTCCATTGCCCTTCTCTGGACCCTCTCTAGCACCTCAGTGTCTATTTTGTGCTAAGGGGCCCAAAACTGGAGACAGTGCTCAAGGTGGGGCCTCACCAGTGGTCTTTTGTAAGGTCTTTTGCAGTTACATATTCATATTTTTTTGTGTGAGAACCCAGTGCCTGTTTGATGCAAGCTTGCCCGCAATTTTGTGGAGGAAAATAAATGATGTACATACTGTGTTGACGTGCAGGAGTAGTGATGGAGCATCTTTCGGCTTTTCCACCTGTGGCACAATCCGTTAAGTGCTCAGAAGATGAAAGTCAGAGGATATAATCGTACTGGACATCAGAACCAAGAGTGCATTAGGCCAAGAGGTTTGTAATGTGAGGGACTATTACCAGACTAAAATCAGGCGGTTGTGATATTTTTAGTTTATAAGATTGTTATTGATGTAAAATAAGAAAATAAGGGATGATGATGATAACTGACTTCAGTGGAGAGAACACACCGGTGAATATGAATGTGATTTAATTTGGGGGATGAGTGGATGAAGAAATTTCAGGAACACAAGCAACCGTGGTCAAAGATAAGAGACCGGTTTGAAATTGCAGTGACAGCAGAGCTGACAAAAGGAGGTTGAGGGGGGGAGACCTTCTCCCTCTCTACAACTCCTTGAAAGGAGGGGGTAGCCAAAGGGGGGTCAGTCTCCTCTCTCAAGTCACAGGCGATGGGGCAAGAAGAAACAGCCTGAAGTTGCACCAGGGGAGGTTCAGGTTGGATATCAAGAACAGTTTTTACACAAAAGGGTTATTAAGCCTTGGACTGGGCTGCCCAGGGCAGTGGTTGAGGCACCATCCCTAGAAGGATTCAAAAGCTGGCTTGACATTGTGCTTAGTGATGTGGTTTAGTGATGGTTGTTACCAGAGTTAGGTTGATGGTTGAACTAGATGATCTTAAAGCCCCCTTCCAACCTAGATGATTCTATTAATCTAAGAGCAAAGCTTGAAGAAGAGGGGGAAGACTAAGAAGAAAAGTCATAAAAACAAAATTAATAAGTCTCAGGTTTGTATGGAGGTGAAGGGGCAGCAGCTATAGGTCTCCTTGCTGTCCTGTGGTTGTTCCTTGGTGTGAGGATCTCCGTTACCCTCTCCAGGAGAGCTGGGCAGGGTCACATTTGGTGCCAATCTCTAGCCCTTCCTGTATCCCATCTGTGACATCGGATAGCACAGGGACTTAGTAAAAGTGGATGTGTAGAGATATACTTCATTGGTTATCAGACCCTCAGGTACCATCAGGCATCTAGAAATGAAGCTTGGACTTGGTGCTATGTGTTTTTAATGGTTATTCATGGATCTGTTGTCCAAAAGTACTATTTCTGTTTCAAAGGCATTTATAGTTCTGTCCTGCACGACCTCCTGTGGCAACATTAGGGATGCTCTGCTCACTCAGTGTATTAAGAGTATAAGAACAAATTCCTGCTTATAATCCTTAAACTGGGAGGTTTTCAGTAGATGGATAGGTGTCTGACGAAAGCTCTGGGTACAGGAGACGGTCTGGGAGGCTACTGGTGCTTGTGCCCATTCTGGCTTTTCTTGCCTGCCTGAGATTCTGGTGGAGCAACCACGTGCTCTAGGAATAGAAGTCAGTGTTTTTGAGACATTCGGGAAATATCTGCTGGGTATTGTTGGAGAAGAGCGTTTGGGGAACCAGGAGTGGGTTCAGTACGTGCTGGTGATGCAGAAGGAGGGAAATGAGAGCACCCAGGGAGACAAATGAGAGATTTACATCGTGGAGCTATTTTAGACTCTGTTATTCTCCATGGGGAATTCCCATTCAGCTAAGAATGGCGCCGTTCTTGTAAAGTATTTCAGTGGGGCTTTGTGATAGAATTTTATATTAGAAACCAGAGTTAAACTGTAGAATCCAGAAAATACTACAAGGGTTCTCCATCTCGTCAAGGCTTTTAAAAATAAATGACTGTTAGTATTGCAGAAAAGGGGACCTGTCAAGGTAGAGTGAAGTTAACACAGGAGTTTAAGGACAGCCTTAACACTGATTTTTAAGTGTTTATATTAATGATTTTGACACTGACAAAGATTCAGTCCTGAGGAACAAAGTTTGCAGGCAGAGCAAATACAATATGAGACCCAGCTGCCTCATCCTTGCTGCTCCCTAACTTTTGTATTAGCAGAAAATGAGTAAAAGCTTGTGTTTTACCCCATTCCCCTCTTCCTCAAGGTGGGTTTTTGGTTAAATTTTGGTTAAATCAGGTGCTTGGCCTAGCTTTGCTGTGGTTCATTGCACGGCCCAGTAAATGCTAGCATTACCTGGGGGCAGGTAGGGGGAAAGAAGGGGTGGGTTTTCAGAAGGTGGTGTCACATGAAGTAAGGGAGTCTGGAAACATTGCCTGATGGAAAATGAGCTACAGCTTGGATGGCAGCTCATCTGGAGGGTTTTGAATGTGACTCTGTTGGGCCAGAAGCCCTTTGACGGGGAGAGAGGTCCAAAGAGCACTTCAACGCCCAACCCAGGTCTGGTGCCCAGATGGACAGTGGTGGAACAGGCTGCCCAGAGAAGCTGTGGCTGCCCCATCCCTGGAGGGGTTCAAGGCCAGGCTGGATGGGGCTTGGAGCAACCTGGTGTGGTGGGAGGTGTCCCTGCCCAGGGCAGGGGGGTTGGAACTGGATGATCTTTAAGGTCCCTTCCAACTCTGACCATTCTATGATTCTATGAAAAAACAAACAGATTAGTTTGAGATTTTCTACTTGATAGCAAAGATCTGTCAAAAATGCTGAGCAGCTGGATAGTTTCAGTCTGAATTACTTAAAGCAGAGGCAAAAGTGGGGCAAAAATGCCAGAATGAAGAGTGTAATGTTCAATTTGACTTGTTGTTGTTGGGTTTTATAAAATGTTTTCTCGCCCTCTACTCTGCAGTTGTGAGACCCCCCCTGACAGGCTGAGGGAGCTGGGGCTGTTCAGCCTGGAGCAGAGAAGGCTCCGGGGAGACCTTAGAGCAGCCTTCCAGGATCTGAAGGGAGCTCCAGGAGAGATGGAGAGGGGCTCTTGGTCAGGGAGGGGAGGGACAGGACAAGGGGGAATGGTTTTAAACTAGAAGAGGGGAGATTGAGATTGGATATTAGGAAGAACTTCTTTGGTGTGAGGGTGGTGAGGCACTGGAAGAGGCTGCCCCGAGAAGCTGTGGCTGCCCCATCCCTGGAGGGGTTCAAGGCCAGGCTGGATGGGGCTTGGAGCAACCTGGTGTGGTGGGAGGTGTCCCTGCCCAGGGCAGGGGGGTTGGAACTGGATGATCTTTGAGATCCTTTCCAACCCAAACCGTTCTGTGGTTTTATGACTGGAGACCAGATAAACGTGATACCTTGCAAGAGCCTCAGTGTACGGAGGAAGTCAAGGTGGTGGTGGGAGGACGATGTGCTTGTGGTGACTTGTGGTTATGGGATGAGCAGAGACAGAAAAAAGAATGTTGTCTTGCGTTACCGTAGTCTGTGGTAAAGCAGCCGATGTGGGAACACACATACATCTGTACAGTGGGATTTTTTTTTCTCCCAAATATGGAAGCAACTTCACTTTCTAAGCATATTAAAAAGAAAGATTGTGATGATGATTAAATCATAACATTTTTTTGTAGTACGTGGTAGAAGACCTAAGAAATCCATAGCATCTCTACCTTTTGCTAAAGACAACAGCGTGACTCAACAACAGACTGATGCTGTAGCCTCAGCTGCATGAAAGGACCCAACTCACTTTCAAAAAAACCTTTCCTTTTGTTTCGAAAGAAGAAAGAAAAAACTTGCTGAGGTGTGGAGATCGGTTGGCAGTATCTCTTTCTCTTACAGTATACGGAATTCAGAATATCTCAGGCCTTGACAACCAAGAAACGAAAAGTTATGGTACAAGAAAATCCAGGTTTAAATCTTCTCCTGCTGAGCTGGCAGTAGGAACTGAAAATTATTTGCGTGCTAAGGTGTAGTCGTACTGAATAGTGGAAGGAGCAGTTGAAATATCTAAATGGAGCTGTTGGATTTAAGGAGATTTATTAAACTTTCTCTCTTCACCTCTTGGACAGTCTTTCTGTGTGTTTCTACAGTAAATGGGACCTGTTTTCTATCTGTAAGATGAGCGGGAGATGGACTTGTGGGTTTACTGGTATTTGAGTTGGTTGTCATCTAGGGAGAGGGGAATTAGAAAAGTGAATTTCCACCTGGATGGAGGGTATGGAGAAGGCAGAGGCAGACCAGACCTGGAGATGCACAGGGAGAGGGAATGGACACAGGTTGGAAAAAGGGAGATTCCAGTTATATATAAGGAAATAAAGTCACCATAAAGGTGATAAAAATCTGTTTCCAAAGGTGTGTGAAACTTGATGCATCAGTGGCCATGAGTGCTCCCGGTTGGACCTCTTTTTAGCCATAGCTTGGACTGGAGACCTCCAGGGGTCCTTTCCAACTGGCCTGTTTCTGTGATTCTAATCTGTAGGAAGTACAGGTTTTCTGTGAAATAAGTGAAACACGAGATTATAGGGCAAATATACTCTGCCATAGGTCAGCATACATTTACTGAGGGTGACTGGCTCGTGACCGTGATGACTCCAGTGTTTTAAGGACCTCCTCCACTGTTCTATAGTGTCCCCCGTAGCTTTATCTCCCCACGGGCACCTCCATGTGCTCTCTGTCTGATAAACTACCAAAAGAATCACAGAATGGTTAGAGTTGGAAGGGACCTTGAAGATCGTGTTCCCAACCCCCTGCCCTGGGCAGGGACACCTCCCACCACACCAGGTTGCTCCAAGCCCCATCCAGCCTGGCCTTGAACCCCTCCAGGGATGGGGCAGCCACAGCTTCTTGGGACAACCTCTTCCAGTGCCTCACCACCCTCACAGCAAAGAAGTTCTTCCTAATATCCAATCTAAATCTTCCCTCTTCCAGTTTAAAACCATTTCCCCTTGTCCTATCACTCCACTTCCTGACCAAGAGTCCCTCTCCAGCTCTCCTGGAGCTCCCTTCAGATCCTGGAAGGCTGCTCCAAGGTCTCCCCGGAGCTAGCTCTTCTCTAGTCCCGTGTAATTGGTGCCTGCCTTTTGCCAGAATGAATTACATGAAGAAGTCAATCCAAGTTACAATTAGTGGAGCAAGAAAATGGATCATTTTAAGGGCCAGCTCCTGGTTGTGTTAGTGCTGAGGGAAGGGTGAAGTGTTGGGCAGAAACGAAGCAGTTGAATGTGAAAATGCAGAAATCTGCAATCATTTTCTGACAGATCACAAAGTTACCTTTACTCTGTGCTAATTATTGTTTCTTGTTCTGAAACGGTATTGCTGTAACGCTGGTTTGGAATGGCTGGGGTTATCTATGGACATACAGTCGTTTCGTAGAATCAGAGAATGGTTTAGTTTAGAAGGGACCTTAAAGATCATCTAGTTATCGAGGCTGATCTCATATCAAGCCCTATCATTGTATATTTACCTTGCACAATAAAAATGTTTAGGGTTTTGGTTTGATGACATCTGTGGATATTTTCATACATGCTTTTATTTGCTGTCTGTGGGTTGCCAAAAATCGGAGGATTTCAGGAAATATCCAGTTTCTTAGAATTTTCGTACCAAATGCATCGTGGCGTGTGAGAGCTAGACGCAAATATCAAATTTTAGGACCCTGGTGCGATCCCCTGAAAAGGATGTAGCTGGTTGCATGACTTAGAGCCAGTTCTTTGTGGACACTCACTCCAAGGGATTGCAGCCGGATGATTTACTGATGCTACTTCTGGGCTAGAGTCCTGCTTTGCCTTATTTCTCGGAGACACCTGAATGCGCCTTTGTCTGGTCTCTTAGGGAAGTAGTTACAGAAAGGCTAAGAAAAGGGAACAGGCAAGACAAGACTTAACAGCCCACGTATATCTGAGATTGTAAACAACTAGGAGAGAAAAAGGAAATATTCGGGGTATTGTAGGGGCTTATTGCTAGAAATAAAGCAGTGAAATGAAGAAAGAGAAGATTAAGGCTAAATGTCATGAAAGAGCCTTCTGCAACAGTAGTGGTTTTTCAGATGACTCTTCCAAAGAAAGCAAAGAATAAAACCATTTCAGGACAAAAGCCCTTTTTCTTTCTTTTTTTTTTTTTTTTTTTTTTTTTTTTTTTTTTCTTTTTTCTTCTTATTTTTTTCCTCCCTGTTTCTTTCCTTCAGCTTAACCACTCAATGTAAAATAATCTCATATGGGTACAGAAAAGAATGTATTAAATTTTTGAGGCATGAATATGTGAATCTCGGCATCCTCGGGAGCTGCTGCGGAGCTTTCCAGACCCGTAGGTGCAGTCCCTGCCATCGGTACCGAGTTCTCAGCTTGTGAGTCGACGGTGTTGGCTCTGTGCTTCACTGCCTTTGGTGGGACTTCATGGGAATGAAGATGCAGGTAGTTCAGGATTTAGTTGTAGGTAAGTTTAAGAAAAATATAAAATAAAAGGTATGTAAAAACTAGACTGAAGTGGGTAGAGAGGGAGGGAGGGAGATGGGAAGAAATTATTAAGCGTTTTTGGAAGTGTTTTGACTTTTTTTTTTTTTTTTTTTGACCGTTTATTAATGCTGCTGCTTTATTTACCATCTGTAAGACCTAGATGGTAATTCTGCTAGTAATTTGTAGTATTTCACTTGAGATAAGAATATCTCTAAAAGAGCAAGAAGCAGGTATTATGTTTGTAGCCTGTTAACCACCAACGGGAGGTGAAGAAACACCAAACCAAAATCCTGCGTTTAAACTTTTAAATGAGTTAAATAGATGACAGTTTTTAACAATAATTATTTTGGCACGGGTACTCCTGGCTAAGCTTCCGAAAGCTTTTGAGGTCTTTCCTTAAAAACAATTCTAGTATTATCTCCAGTGTCATAAAATTCTTGCAGATCAAAATTGCTTTGGTGGTTTAAACTGGTGATTTACGCTGGCGTTAGCACCGCTGCTGTAGAAAGGCAGCCTTCTCCAGCAGCCAGGCTGGTTGGAGGAGTATCTGCCCACTTCCTCTTGGCCCTTCCTTCCTTCTCCACGTGAAGGTTTTCTCCCCTTCTTTATTTGCACGGGTGAAAGTGCTTGTGGTGGTGTATCTGGGGGCTAAATGGTGCTGATAAAACAATATTTTTTTTGTGCTTTATTTTGAGATGGTTAGCTGGATTCTGCAAAATGTCCTCTGATAGGTTCAATTTTTTGTTTCTGTGGAGGTTTCTTGCTTGTGTTCTTTGTTGTTTGCCGTAAGCCCGAAGAATTTCAGCGCTGTGATTTTCAGCAAAGCTCTGCAAATATTTGTCTCGACAAAGTTGAAGTACTGAAAGGGCCAGGTAGGAATGACGCAGACCAGATCTGTCCCACAGAAGCACAGAATGCTGTGGGGTTGGAAGGGACATCTGGTGATCATCTGGTCCAACCAACCCCACTCAGAGCAGGTCCCACAGGAACATGTCCAGGTGGAGTTTGGAATGTCTCCAGAGATAGACACTCCACCACCTCTCTGAGCAGCCTCTGCCAGGGCTCTGCCACCCTCAAAAGGGAAGAAGTTCCTCCTTGTGTTGAGGTGGAACTTCTTATGTTCAAGTTTGTGC
>VZRU01009177.1:46360-81231 GCA_013398155.1 Pedionomus torquatus
GGTGGGGGCGGGTGGTGGTGGAATTTAAAAAGGCAAAAGCCTGCTAAGACTTTTCTTTCTTAATGTGTCTGGGAAGTCTGCTTTTCAAGAAGGCAGCACGGTCAACAGGGAGGAAATAGGATTTTCTCTCTTATTTAACTAGGGAAGGAAGAGGAGCAGCCACAGGCTGCCCAGAAAGGTGGTGGAGTTGTCTCTGGAGACATTCCAAACCCACCTGGCCATGTTCCTCTCCGACCTGCTCTAGCAGGGGGTTGGATCAAATGATCTCCAGAGGTCCCTTCCAACCCCATAGCCTTCTGTGTTTCTGCGAATACAGGCGTAACTTCAAATAAACTTGCTGTTAAAAAGAAAAAATAAACAAGGAAAACCCATTATTGCATTTGAGGAGCATTCTGAAATTTCTGGGAGTGATTTGCAGGTTCCACGGGACTGATCTGTATGTACCGGGCATATAATTGAAGAGAGACATAAATTCGTTTCTCTTAGTAATATAATCATCTCACAAGGTATTTTTTTATTAAATTAGACCTGTGTAACTAAATTGCTCCTGATGCCTTTTGTGGATGCTCCTAAATCATCAGCTAAATAGCAGCTGATCTAAGTTTGGCACCAGGAAGAAATGAAGTTTTGGAAGATGATATTCATTGCTACTGCCAGTAATCAATCAGAATTTGATGCTTGTATATGGACTTGTTTTAAAAGCATTGTAATTATGGCAGTGCTACAAATCTTATCTTAATGGAGAAGAAGAAAAAAAAAAAAAGTAAATATGACCCATACTTTGAGCTTAAATGTTCTGTGGATGTCACTGGTAGAGTGAGGACTGTTTCGCTTAATTAAAGTAAATGGCAGGATTATTTTTTTGTAGTAAGATTAGAAGCAAAAGCCAAGTGTATAGTGACTTACCTGCCCAAGCAGAGAATTGTTTTCTTCTCTTACTTCCCGTTTAAATCATGTTTTTCATAACTCTTCTTTGTCTTTAGAAAGACCTTTCCTGTGTTCTAGGGGTCTCTTTCAAAGCAACACCGGGACAATGCGAGGTGGCGGTATTTAGGGCACGTCCCCAGCTTTCATCTGCTTTTCCTCACCTTTCATGTCTGTTTTTTCCCCTCGTTGGAACCTGCGGTGCCTCCTCTTTGGTGTCTCCAGCAGCTGGTTGTGGATTTGTTTCGGGGGGATGGGGGGGGGGGGCAGTTGACCCTTCTGTCCTACTCTTTTCCAGCATCAGGGCCAAGGGAAAGCAGGAAGAGAGACATGAATTTAAAGGCTGGAAAAGTGGGTGGCGGGCTTATATATTCGGATACATGCATTAAAAGCATTTTAATCTCACATAAAAAGTTCTGCTAGATTCCAGCGTGATGGTGAACACGCGCTGCTGACCTAAAGAACTATTCCTCTGCTAAATCCTGTGATTTGGGTGGTGGGGGAGGATGGGGTGCAGCTTGTGAATTAATTTCTTTCGAGAGAGAAATCCTTTGTGGAATTGCAGATGTTAAAATACGGACAAAAAAAAAAATGATTCTGGTCCTGGGAGATTTTCCTACAGTTCTCAGCGGTTGAATATTGAAGTCAAAATGCAGGCAAGACCCTCGAAACCTGCTAACTAGGATGCTAGGATTTCAGAGAAATGCGTTTTCTAGACCTTCTTTCTCTTTCCTTCTCTTAAAAATATTTACAAACACCTGATTAATACTCCTGTAGTTTTACTTATCATTTCCCCACCCCTTCGTACTGCTGTGGGTGCATCTAGTAGGCTTGGAAATCCAGCCCTTTCAGAAGAATTTTCTTTTTTAGGTCCAAAAAGTGATTTTGGAGGTTTTAGCGCTGCCCTGTTGGGATTCCCTCGGTTGGTATCTGATCTGAAGGTCCCGACTCTGCTGGACGGGTCCCGGGGGCTCTGCCCTCTTTCCTCCTTCGGTACCGGTTTGGTACAAAGCGATAAAGTTTGGTGTTTGAAACAGGGCAGAAAACTTTGCAGTTTGTGCCGAGTAGTTCTCCTTCAGCTATAAAGGAATGGCAGTGGAATGGAAGCCGGCACAAGAGCCAGGCCAATTAATACAATTTTTTCTGTTGCATTTGATTGCCTTTTCTGTTCTTTAAAGAAGACAGCCAATAAACCAAGAGACGTATCCGAAGAGAAGCGTGGTTCTTTTATTTTTTTTCCTTTCACCATGTAACCATCACAAATTCAGATGTTCTTAAATTTACAGCGTTTTGTGCTTCTAAATGTTTCTAATTCAATTTTGGAGGAGAAGAATATTTCTTCCAACAGTTGAGGCTCAACACTCTGCCCTTTTTTACTTTCTTTTCAAAGGGGGGAAAAAAAAAAAGTCTCTGACGAGACATCAGTGTTTTCTGTGCTGTGTACTGTCCTCTTTTCAGATTCGGATCCAACGTCAGGATTTCTGGTATTCACTCTTTGAAAGCACGAGAACGCTGATTATTTTATAACAGTAAATGTCAGTCCGCGGTTTTCTCAAAATCGACCCAAAATAGAACTTGAATCCAACTTGTAACATCTTTACAGGTTTTAAATGCAGGTATGGGTAGGAGATAGCCATTCAGAAACGTGAAGCTTTGTATTTACCGTTCTGTAATGCTGTTCCTTTGGTCTTTTAGTTCTATGTTTAGAAAAATTATTACTGTGACATCAGTTCTCTCCAGATTTGTTATAGGCACAGACTGCCCCGGAGCTATAAAACGCTGTGCGGGTGATAGTAAGCGCCACAAAGTGGAGGGGAATATTTTTGGAACCGTCTAAACAGCAGAGGAAGAACGTTGTGTTAGTGCACGGTGATACTTGCGCGGTTTTAAAAATATTTTCTGTTTTCTTTCTTAAATCCGAAAATAAACAATAGGTAGTATTCCTCATCCTTTCATTCATTTTTCCCTGATTTATTTTCGTATTTTCAGAAGGATTTCAACTGTCTTTGCAGTGTTATAGCCGTGAAATTACAGTTCAGCTAAGGGCAAGTGTAGGGTGCTGTGCCTGGGGGGAATAACCCCCTGCACCAAGACAGGTTGGGGGTGACCTGCTGGAGAACAGCTCTGAGGAAAAAGACCTGGGAGTCCTGGTGGACAACAGGATGCCCAGAAGCCAGCAATGGGCCCTGGTGGCCAAAAAGGCCAAGGGCATTCTTGGAGGCATCAGGAAGAGTGTGACCAGCAGGTGGAGGGAGGTCATCCTGCCCCTCTGCTCTGCCCTGGGGAGGCAACATCTGGAGCACTGGGTCCAGTTCTGGGCTTCCCAGTTCCAGAAGGACAGGGAACTGCTGGAGAGAGTCCAGCAGAGGACCACAAAGATGAGGAAGGGCCTGGAGCATCTCTCTGATGAGGAAAGATTGAGGGACTTGGGTCTTTTTAGTCTGGAGAAGAAAAGGCTGAGGGGGGATCTGATCAACACCTAGAAATACTTCAAGGTGGGCGTCAGGAGGATGGGGCCAGGCTTTTTTCAGTGGTGCCCAGGGACAGGACAAGAGGGAACAGGCACAAACTTGAACATAAGGAGTTCCATCTAAACATGAGGAAGAACTTCTTCAGTTTGAGGGTGGCAGAGCCCTGGCAGAGGCTGCCCAGAGAGGTGGTGGAGCCTCCATCTCTAGAGACATTCCAAACCCACCTGGACACGTTCCTGTGGGACCTGCTTTGGGTGGACATGCTTTGGCAAGGGGGTTGGACTAGATGATTGCAGGAGGTCCCTTCCAACCCTGTAGCATTCTGTGAAATTATAGTTGACAGGAATTTTGTATTTGGTTTCCGACTGTGTCATCAACAGCCCAAGAATTTGAGAAGGTCACTAAAAATTGCTCTGCCACAGTTTTCTGTTAGTAAAGTAAGAATTTGGTCATTTTCACGTGACTTGGGAAATAAATTACATTTAAGAGCATAATTTTAGATGCAGTAGATGCAAAGTATTGTCTTTTGAATATGGAAATTTTAAAAAGGTCAAGACCAGCTCTCTTTTTTGAGAGATGGTTCACATTTGCCGATGAGTCATCTTCACGGGAAGGCGAGGTGTGTGCGCCTGGTCATTTGGTGGTGATTTTAATTAGTCAGAATTCAAAAGAGTGCTCAGGTGAAATGTGAGTAAATCTCATTACTTTGACAGCGGTTGCTTAACTCCAAAGAAAGCATATATTTAGTAAACCCCACTCACGTCCGTGACCTAGTTTTATGTGGATCAGAGTTTTCTTAGGGCAGCGCTGGGCTTACTTTTCCCTGACTTTTTCCCCCCTCTTTAACTTACGGGAGTGAGGGATTCTTCCCATCTCTCATCTCAATTTCTCGGCTGCTCACAGAAAGGCAGTCCATTTGGTTTGGGGTTGGTTTTTTTTTTTTTTTNGTTTTTTTTTTTTTTCTCTTTTACTTTGTTCTACCCGTTTTGTAGGCTCAAGTATAGTTTTAGTTTCCCAAAGTCCTGTGATACTCCAGGAGATGGTTTCATGTCAGACAATCTCCTTGGAGAATTTGGCTTTTGCTAATTGTAGAAGGAGAAGTTACACTGTTGAGCTTGAGAAAGAGATTAGCTGCTAAAACAGTATTTATAAATAACCTAGAAAGGAAAGAAATGCAGTTACTGGCGTTTGGAAGAGAAATGGGATTGCTTTATAACGTAGTAGTGCCTCAGTGAGGGTGGTTGAGGTTTTTTTCCTTTCAGAAATATTGTTTTGGTTCTCAGGACTTTTAATAGTACGGGGATTTTGACTTTATCGATAACTAAAATTCAGTGTAACTATTACATAGGGAAAATACATTTTTGTTTTGTTTTTTTTTCATATATGCCTATAAGTATGGTATTTATATGTATGCACATATGGTTTAGACTTAAATATGGCATATATATGTCTATATATGCAAGGATCTGTTACAGAAATAATTCCCAAATGGAAGCATCCCCACGGCGCAGGGGATTTGCCCTGAGCTCTGTCCCCAGGTCCCCATTTGCTTGGAATAACGACAAATTTTGTTAATGACACAGGCCCACATGCTGGTGGAGAAGACTTGAGAGCTGCGAGGACTGGCCCTCACCAACCTACTAGTGATGGAATTAGTGAGACTTTCACACTTTTAGTTAAAATAAATGCCTTTTATTTTTTTTTTCTAGTGGTAATTAGAAAGTTCAGTTATATCAGTGTCAATAAAATGATAAATAACAGTAGGATGGAATTCTTTCTTAGAACCATATTGGAGCAGAGTCATCTGTCATGCCATCTCCTTAGTTCCTGCTTATCTCTCACAAAAGCAAGACAGACACAGCTTATTTATTTATTGTTGAAAAATCTTAATTTACAAAAATACCGAGGCTGCCTTTTTTGCAGTATTGCAGAACTCAGGTGGTTTTCCTTCCTGTTTCTTTTATGACTTTTCTAACATTGTGGAGTGGTTAGAGTTGGAAGGGGCCTTCAAGATCACCCAGTTCCAACCCCCCTGCCCTGGGCAGGGACACCTCCCACCACCCCAGGTTGCTCCAAGCCCCATCCAGCCTGGCCTTGGACCCCTCCAGGGATGGGGCATCCATCAACTTGAGTTGAACCATCTGGCAGGTTCTAAAATCAGAGGAGAATGTGACTTTGGGGTGGATTGTGGTGTGTTTTGGGCAGTGCTTCTTCCTTTCTTGCTTCACCCATCGGGTGTGATCGCCGGGACTCAACCTAGATCTGTATCTATGGGCGTAAAAACAGAACGCTGGAAAACAAATATCCCCTCAGTGGTTTTCAAATCTACTAGTCCTTGAAATTTGTCACTAAAAAAAACATTTAGGAAAGACAACTGGTTGTCCCTGTGTAGCTATAGGCAGATATTCAATAATGCACTAAAATGTCTAAGGTTTTCTGTCTACATTTGTCTCATTTCGGAAGAATCTTCATATGGCTCTAAGTTGGGTTTTTTTCTCACAAATAAACAAAACACACCTCCCGATGGCAAAGCCTTTGTAGTATTTCTAGCATATATTCCCTTGTCTAAAAGGAAATGGTCTGAAATTTTGCACCTGTATGAGCTAAAAAGTTGGTCTTTTAAATCTCCAAAAATCTCTGTGAAGGTCAGGCGTGTTTTTCACTCCTGTGACTTAAAATAACTCATGTAACTTCATCAAAGTGAGTTTTGCTTTATGTCCGTGAAGAAGTTGGCTCTTTCAAGAAGTTAATTTGCCCAAACTAAAGCAAATATTTAATTCCTGAGGTTAGAGCGGCTTTTGTTTGCCTGTGTGATGCTGTAATTAAAAGCAAACCCCCGGCGTGGGGTGGGTGCGGACGCTTCCCGCAACTCCCCCAAAACCCAGCTTTGGCCATCAAAGCTCTGGACCGGGACAGAACTGAGTGGTGGGGTTGGGGTGGTCTGTGCCGGATTGTTTTCTGCGTCGGAGGTATTTTTCGAAAATATTTGAACGATACATCGGTGCTGTTGTTTCAGTGATAGCAGGGAGGGGGAAAAATTCTACCTTATCCCAAATTATATAGAAATAGGCTGAAAGAGCTATTTAGGGTGGGAACAAATGGCAAGCTAATGACATTGGCAAAATAGAGCCGTGTTTTTGCATAGCTGTGCAACAAAATATTTAGGTTAAAAAAAAATCTGATGGCTTTAAGATCTAGTAGCACCCACGTACGTAAAAAATAATGCCTATAAATCAATTAATTCTTTTCCCCCAATGATTTCCCCAACGTACTGTCATGTGTTCAGGCTGGTTTTGCTTCTTCGAAGTTGCTGTTTGGGAATAAACTAAGGCAAGTATATTTGGGATTAAAGAAAGTTTCATATCTCAGAAGATACTAAGTGCTGAGTTGTATCCAAATAAATGTTTTGTCCCCAATCCAGGAAGAAATTTAAAAAAAAAAATAAAAAAGAAAGAAAAAAAAAAAACTCAGAATCAAAACAGATTCTTCCATTTGAGCAGAGACATATGTTTTGTGGGTTGGCACCAGACTAGTGTGCAGAAACTTGTAGAACCAACTCCTCATACTCCAGGATATTTAGAGGAACAACATTCAAAAGAAGGTGCTTGCAAATTTAAAAAAAAAAAATAAAAATCAAATAGAGACTGTAGACTTTCTTCAAGATGGAAAATGTCTGGTTTGAGTCTTTTTTTATGACTGTCCATTTATTTCTAGTGCCGTGGAACTGTGTCTTTTTTGTGTCAGTGTCAAACGACATAGAGGAATCAGATACTGTAAATACGATGATACGTTATTAAAAAGAAACTGTTTTAATTTTGTTTGCAAAATCACATTAATTGAAGATGAGATCATAGTGACTCCTTCTGGCTGTTGAGATGATCATCACAAAATTCTCTTAAAAAAAAAAAAAAGTAAATACCAAAACACTTGGGTGCCTTTCAGCAGAGTGAACAGATTCAGAGATTTAGAATTGATCCCAAGAGATTTAAAAGATTCCCCTGAAATACGTGGTTTAACGCAGACGGGACTTTTTCCCTGTGAAGCGACGCTCCAACTCCTTCGAGAAGGCTTAGAGGTTTGGAGATCGATTTTAATTATGCCCTTACAATTATTGCAGTTGTCATGTATGAAGGAAAGATGATTAAATCTGATGAGAAATAACGTTTGCAGTGGGAGTGGAGTTTAAGTATCTGGATTTTGGTTGTGCAGTTCAGTGCCAACAAAAAAAAGCAACCCCAAAATCTAAACAAAACATTTCAATTAAGACAAAAGGCAAAGTGAGAATTATATTTTTCCCACCTGACAAATACATCAATCTTTTCAGTGGCACTTAAGAAGTCTGGGGAGGTTTGGGGTGGGATTCAGCTTAGGAGAAGGAAATTGGAAAGGCAGTTCCCAACACTAAGTTGCAAGTGCAAAGTCATAGCATAGAACCATAGAATGGTTAGAGTTGGAAGGGACCTCAAAGATCATCGAGATCCAACCCCCCTGCCCTGGGCAGGGACACCTCCCACCACCCCAGGTTGCTCCAAGCCCCATCCAGCCTGGCCTTGAACCCCTCCAGGGATGGGGCAGCCACAGCTTCTCGGGGCAACCTGGGCCAGGGTCTCACCACCCTCACACCAAAGAAGTTCTTCCCAAGATCTCATCTCAGTCAGCATCATCCACGCTGAGCTTATTAACCAAATCTGTTGATGGATTCTGCTTTGGCTTCTGTACCAGTTTATGCCTCTGACTTCGTTGGTTTGGCAAAAAGAACAAGTAAAAGTACGGCCAGAGCCAAGCGTAGCTGACAAAAGGGAGGGTATGTCACAACTGCCCGAGATACAGACCTGTTGAATCGAGAATTAAAGGTAATTAGTTTGGGTTTAATGTTCACGTAGCCACATTTGCTGCTTTAGATGGGGCTGTTTAGTGACTTTGAAGAGTTTCTCAGCAGGACTTGTTGTTGCCTTGTTTGTTATACAGACTTCTGTGCGCTTCGAGGTATTTCTTTAATCTTAAATTAGTTGAAACACCTTTTTTCTTTTTTCTTTTTCTTTTTTTCCTCTCCTGCCCCTCAACCCTCTCTTGAACCTTCTCTGAGAATGCAGTGCCAATCTGCTGGGGCAGCATCTCTTCCAGGCCCTACACAGCAGCTTTTTAATACTTTAATAGAATCAGTTTGGGATTTTTTTTCTTTTTTTCCATCCCACTCCATCAAGGCTCCGTTTGGCAAGCGTCGCGGCACAGGGTACATCCAATTTCTTTTTCAGATTTTTTCATTAGAAAAAGAGAGTTAGCATAATCATGGTATAGCCGATGCAATTTTATTTCTGAGACTGATCTGACAGTTATTTTTTTTCTACAGGGCTTTTAGATTTTTGGAAGTACTAGAAAGAGCAAAGAGTATCCATTTAAGTATTCCATGGCTCGCCGGTTTGAAATTTGGATTCACGCGGAATTTGGTTTGAAATTGGAAGGGACCTAGGTGATGGAAGTTGCTGGAGTTTGGATTGGCTTCAGAAGAAACAAAACCTGGACAGTTCTGATAAAGCTGAGATTGAGAGAACTTTTTGCATTGATGGAGGCAAACCACAAAAAGTTAGCTTTTTTGCTAGTATTAAGGTATTTGATTATTATGGCTTTAAGCAGCAATAAATTGTCCTTAGAGGCTGCCAAGTGATCTGGTGACGTGATCACCTTGCCGTCCGCGTCCTGACTGCTGGCAGTCAGATGTCCCAGGCCTGCAAATATATAAATTGAGTAAAATGATAAACCATGTTTAAAAAAAAAAATTAAAAATGCATATTTGAGATTAATTAGCTGCTTTTCTTAACGTGAGATGGGTCGCTGCTGTGGTTGGGTGCCGTCAGAGGGATCAGCAAAAGGTTTTCCATTGCTCGGAGTTGGATTCTCTGTCACCTGAGAAAGATGAAAATAAGTGGAATTGACTGAGTAGAGGGGAATACTGTTCACACGATGAAAGGTTTTTGACTTCATTAATCTTGTGGTTAATTGCATCTGTTGCTATGTGAGGACTGAAAGATTTCCAAAGTGTTGCAGCGTATGTTCGGTTATTCGGGGACCAGTGGGGCTTGATGTGTATGGCCTGTGGAGCACGTACCTACGGGTTGCTTATCCTGACTTTGGAAGTGCCTTCCTTAAGTAAATGTTCTCCAGAGCAGAGAACATCAGGACGTTCTGAAGGGCAGGAAACACTTTCTGTCTTGAGGGTGGTTGACCACTAGCCCAGGTTGCCTAGAGAGGCTGTGGAGTCTCCATCCATGGAGGAGTTTGAAGTCTGACTGGACTCGGTCCAGTGCCACCAGCTCTAGGTTGCCCTGCTTGAGCAGGTAGAGTGGACCAGATGTTCTCCAGAGGTTCCTGGTAACCTCAACTACTCTGTGGTGGAAATTTTATTGTGGTGTTAATAAATAGACAAGTAGTTTCTCTTTCAATGACAGAAGTTGTGGCCTGGGAAAAAACCCAAACACGTATCCGTTGGGCATTTTAGGATGATCCCAAAGGCAATAAGAACATTGACTGGTTCACTTGATGCTGACCTTATCAATAAGAATACTATTTTTTTTTTTTAATTTATCTTTCCATCGTTACAGTGCTGAAATATGAAAGCAGCACTAATAAATGATACTGGATGGCTGTACCGGTGAACAACGTGGGGATTGTTTATAAAATCGTAACCGGCATTTTTAGGGACTTTGTCTTAAAGTTACCTTTGACTTGGCTTTTCAGACGTTAGGGGGTTTAAGTTTTCATTATCTATTAGTGCTTGTAATGTAGCACACTTTAATACTAATTTGTTATTTCGTTTATCTTTTCTACTGTTTAACTGATGGGATGATTACTGCTGTTGTTATTTTGATATGATAACTGTATTTCCGAAGTTTGGGGTATTTAGTCTTAAATATACCCGTGTGGAGTATTGTTCTGTGCCTCAAGTAGAGAAATGCCTTCCTGTGTAATGGCTCTGGTGCTTGTCTGTTTGTTTTTAACAACAGCTAATAGTTTAATGTGCAATTTTACTTTATACCTTCTTAATTAAAAAAAAAATAAAATACATTTTTTTTAAAATCCTAAACCTGGTTGCAACTAACCTGGCTTTGTGGTGTTTTTCTTCAGATCCTTGTTGACGATGATGGTCATTGGAGGCATAAATATTGAAGAATATATGGTTTACAGACAAGATCCTTGAAATCTCTTTCCTTCAGACAGCAAAGGTAAGTAAAATAATGAATATTACACATTTCTACAGAGGTAATAAGTTTTTGTTCCCAAAATGGAACAGCAGCTGAAGTTCAGGAGCCTGGCTACAGTTCTAAAAGTTATAACTTTTTTTTTTTGGTAAGTTTATTTATCATACTTCTTTGAAAAATAAGCAACATGGAAGGAGCTCGGTTTCTTTTCCTCCTTTTTTATTGAGAAGAATATGAGTCCTTGGCTTGGACTTGAATTTTCTGCATTTAATGTTATTCCTTATTCTTTCTTTCTCACAAGTTTTTGGTACTACAGCTTGTTTGCAATATCTGTGTGTGATCCTGATGAGAACCAGGAATACCTTACACCTTAGGATCTGTGGAGTAGTGGGGCAGGGGGATTACTGCTCAAAAAGGCCAAAGTTATGTGGGAAAGAAATAGGGTGGACAAAACATAAATTATATGGTCATAAAACATAAATTATGGTCAAGCCCTTGATGATTTCTCCAGGGGGACTGGAACTGGATGATCTTTAAGGTCCCTTCCAACTCTGACCATTCTATGATTCTACAGAAGCTTAGAAATGGGACTTCTTTTTAATTGAATATCGGAGACAGATCTGATGTGTCCTCTGCTTGGACTGATTTTTATAGAATCATAGAATGGTTAGAGTTGGAAGGGACCTCAAAGTTCCTACCCCCCTGCCCTGGGCAGGGACACCTCCCACCACACCAGGTTGCTCCAAGCCCCATCCAGCCTGGCCTTGAACCCCTCCAGGGATGGGGCAGCCACAGCTTCTCTGGGCAACCCGTTCCAGTGCCTCACCACCCTCACACCAAAGGATTTCTTCCACATATCTAATTCTCTAATTCTCCCCTCTTCCAATTGAAAACCATTACCCCTTGTCCTGTCACTCCACTTCCTGAATGCATGGGCTTTGATAAAAATAATTGTTAGATATTCAGGATAGTTTTGTGTGTGTATTATTTTTTTCTGTTTTGAAACTAGCTGTATAAAACACTCTAGGTAATATGGGAAGAGGTTTTTTTTCTGCTATGGAAATAGAGCTAATTTTCCCACTCATTATCTGTTGTTAATTTAATGTGTGGCAATATCTGAAATTTAGTGCTGATTATATGGCAGTAGATTTTTGGTTAGCTGTACAGCGCGTCTATGAGTGAAGCAATTAAGACATAATTCCAGAATATAATTGAACTCCTAATGGGGCACTTTAATTCACCAGAAATTTACATATTTGCTTTTCTTTGTTTTAGTAGACAGGTCCAAAATGAGGGTACAGCTTCATTTTTGAACTTCTGAATGCAGCGACTTCATCTGAGACTTTTTCAAAACGCAGCGTGTAAAACGCTGTTGAAAAAGGGGATGGAGAAGTTCAGGAATGAGCTGCTTAGTTCTCAACTCTGAACTTTGAAGAGCTCTCATGAGCTCTCTCATGGTTCCAAGGGGTTTTGCGTCATTCTGGGTTATCTCAGCTCCCAGATGATGCTGGAAGAGAAGAGCAGGTGGGAAACAGTTAAAAAAAAAAAAAATACAACTGGCTTACATGACCTAAAATAAGGAAATGAAGAGTAGATGTTTGTTAGAGGAAAACTCAAGTTAAGAAAGAGATGATGGCAGTTCTCTTTTCTTTTTCCTTATTTTGTTCTTTATTTTGATCCCCAGAACGGAAGACCCTTTTCATTTGAAAGATAAACACTCCCAAACTGAGAGGAGTTATTTATACCTCTGCCACGTTGAGGTTAAATTTGGGGGTTTGTCTTGTTGATGCAGATTTCCTTCAAAGGATAGACTTTTGTGCATGTTTTCATTTGTTCTAAAATAGGGACCTACAACATTTGGTAAAGGAAAAGCAAGGGTTTGGGGGGAAATAAATGTCATAGTTTGCATTCGGGTTACGAGGAAGCGTTTCTTCTATGTGGAAAAACTGGGACGGGGAAAGTATTTCTTGGGTTAATATTTTACTGGTTCTTTCCTTAAAGTTTTAAGCCGTGCAGGTGGATAAACCTCTTGAATGCATCTACAAAATCCCGAAAAAAACCCAAAACGTTTAGCTCTCGTTCTCGGCATCTTAGCTTTTCTTTCGTGCTCTTTTTGTCTACTGATAGGAAAACATTCCCAGCCATATAGGTATGTGCAGCCCCTGTTTCCATTCCATTTGATCTATTTTTAAATGCAAGGGCTTTTTGTATTTAATACGCATTACTGTGCTTGCAGTCTAATACTTCAAAACCTTAGTGACCTTGGTTCACCCACTTCTACCTTGTACATTATCACACAGTCCTTAATTATATGATAACATGCTATTCTTCTCCATAGAAGGAAATACTTGCATTAAATAGGTGACATTAATCAGTATGCAGCTATCTAGTATTTTTAATTGTTCAGTGTGTGGTTCCAGGTCTTCTGTACTGTATAATTTTCAAAGCTTACTCTGCAGGTGGAATTAACAACTTGCTTTTAAGCTTTACTGTACCTTTTAGCAACAGGTTTTCTCTAAGACTCTCTGGCAAAACCCAGTCTCTAAAGCCCAGGTTATTTAGCAGAGGCATTTTCCTTTGGCGGTTCTTTTGTTGGGCTCTTGGAGTTACTGTATTTTCTACAGCAGTTGCAGAATTGGGGTATTGTTTCCATGAAGATTCCTTCAAGCCAGAAAAGTGAGATTGGGGATCCTCCATGAAGAGCACAGGGCCCCTCACCACAGGCAGGACGTTGAGGTGCTGGAGCAGGTCAAGAGTAAGGCAACAGAGCTGGTGAGGGGTCTGGAGAACAAGGTTTGTGAGGAGAGGCTGAGAGAGCTGGGGGTGTTCAGCCTGGAGAGAAGGAGGCTGAGGGGAGACCTTCTAGCTCTCTACAGCTCCCTGAAAAGAGGGGGTAGCCGGGTGGGGACAGTCTCTTCTCCTAAGTCACAAGCGATGGGACAAGACAAAACTGCATGAAGGTGCACCAGGGGAGGGTTAGGATGGATTTTAGGGAAAATTTCTTCAGTGAAAGGGTTGTCAAGCCTTGGAAGGGGCTGGCCAGGGCAGGGGTGGAGTCACCATCCCTGGAGGTATTTAAAAGCCAGGCAGATGTGGTGCTGAGGGACGTGGGTTACTGGTGGGTTTGTCAGTGTCGAGTTGATGGTTGAACTCAATGATCTTAAAGGACCCTTCCAACCCAGACAATACTCTGATTCTATGCTCTAGTTTTACATTCAGCCACTCTTACTTGCATCCTGCTTCTTTGTATGTCCCATTTCCTTCATTCTCCCTCATCCAATTCCTAATATCATAGAATCATAGAACGGTTAGAATTGGAAGGAACCTTCAAGATCATCGAGTTCCAACCCCCCTGCCATGGGCAGGGACACCTTCCACTAGAGCAGGTTGCTCCAAGCCCCATCCAGCCTGGCCTTAAACATTTCCAGGGATGGGACATCTACAACTTCTCTGGGCAACCTGTTCCAGTGCCTCACCACCCTCACAGGGAAAAATTTCTTTATATATCAGATGTTCCATGTTCATTATCCATTCTCCCACAGTCCCAGTCTTCCCTCATTTCACTCACTTTCCAGAATCACAGTTGTATTCTGGCTCCAGATTTGCACCCCTTTTTCTCTGTGTGAGTCTGCAAAGACGGGGGTTGAAGATTGCATGTGTCTCTTCCCAGGCTTTGACTTGGTTGATGCAGGTCAACTCCAGTCCAACAGCCTCGGAGCTCCTTCGGTGGGACTGTGAAGTGCTCCAGGCAGGCTGAGTCTTCCTCTGTGGTGCACTAGGGAGGGTAACACACAACCCCAATGCTTCTAATCGTGTATTAGAAAACAGTTTGGAATTCTGCAGTGTTTTTAATGTGTATAGAGGTTTTAGCATGACCACCATGGGTTCTCATCATCCATAAATTGAGGTGGCACTTAGTGATTTGTGCTATTTGGTTCAGATGTAGAAGAAACCGGAACAATACAAGTCCTCATGATATTTTTTTCTTGTTAATCCCATAGAAGGGCACAAAACCAGAACACCTTCATGACATAGAAAAACGGTTATGCAAACTTCAGGAGAACAAGTGATGTTTACATCTGTTTCTTGTGTTTTATCATGTCGTACATGGAAAGTTCTAGTAGCTGGATAGAATTTTATACTGAGCGATAAAATGATAGACATGTTTAGTTCCCCCGTGTTCCACAAGCTGGGGAGTCTTGGAGAACTTTCTGAACTGCGTAATTCTGAGACTCATGATATATCACTGCAGAAGATCGGGCCTCTCGCTATCCAAACGTTGGAATTTATAAAGCTGTTTAATTATAGTGAAGTATACAACGTACGACTTGGCGCTGCGTACAGAGTGCTTCTCTAAATAGTTCCTCTTAGAACTGTGTCATTACGAATGTTTTGATCGTAGTTAGAATATTCAAAGACAGAGAAACACCAGCGTTGTGTAGCATCAGGGGTTTTTTTCCCTCTAAAGCCGCCTGCAGTCCAGATTGACGGGCAATTTTGTCCTGGATTGTCATTAAAACCGAGGAGACCAATTGTCTTTTCTGAAGCTCTAATGCTTTTCTGAGAACAGTCAATTTGCTGTCTCTCTTTCATCTTTTAATATGAAAGGGTTGGGTTTTTGTGAAATCCCAAGTTACTTTCTCTAATGCAAGACATAAACTAATTCTACTGTTTTAAATTTAATAAGGGGAAACCTGCTTAATTTGAAAGTTACTTCTACAGAAATTATTTAAAGAATTTGGGGTAGGAAAAAGAATAAATCTATTCCTAATTCCTATAATGTTGTTCCACAATATTGTTACTTTTAGGTACATTTTTTAAATATAGTTGATTTGATAGGATGTTCTCTGTCTGAGTAGAGAATGTTGTAGTATCTGCTAGAAACTGAATTATTTTTTCCTGCCTCGGCGGAAAATTTTGTGCCTCTTCTGCCAAGTTCTTCACATTTCACCAGAGCAAGAAGTTGGTTTTCAATGGTCTCCGTTTCTTTTCCAGCTGGTTCTTCTGATAGAATTTTCAAATAGGGTATGGGCTGACATTCTGAACGATGCAGATACTGTAAATAAATATGACAAACAACAAGGGCTTTCCCGTCTGAGAAACTGGGACTGAGGACACCCTGAAGAAAAAGTAAATATTCCCAACGTGTTTTGATCGCTACCAAATTAAGCAAGGTCCGTAGTTTAATTGTAACCTCAAAGTTAAATTAAATAACGCAAAGATTTCTGATACTCTCTTTAAAAGTAATAAACTCATAGCACAGCTGTTCAAACTGACCTTTTTTTAATATCTAATTTTTCTTAGCAAAGCTAGGCTCGCGTGCGCGGCTTCTGAATTTGCTGTCTAAGGCTTCATGCAGTCACAGCCACATGGATGTTTCCAGAAGGTTTAGGGTTTGTTTTTTTTATTTCAGTTTGTGATGTAAGGATGGATATTTGTAAAACTTTCTAACACTTTCCTGTAATAGATCAAGAAATTTCTGTGAAGTGACAGTCACATCATCTTCGTTTTGCCTTAAAGATCTATGGGTTTAAAAAGGCAGATAAGAGAGCTACCGTCATTATTTGTTAATTACATGAAATTTTTAAATGAATGTAATTAGGATGTAGTTAGAATGTAGTATCTACAATAACCTCAGTTATTCTTTTCTGTTGTAACACCAAACCAAATTCAGATCTTTGATCCCTTCTGAAAAGGAGCTCTGGGGTAACAAACTTAAAATGCAGCTGTTAAGGAAAACCTAGGAAAGCAGTTCTTGTTCACATGAAGGTAGGCTGAAGGACTGTGGAGGTGGATTTTTTTTAATCATTTTACTATTTAATTTCATTTTAGTTTCCCCTTTGTTTTCCTTTATTTCCTACAGTGGGAAATAAGAGCTTTGAAATCGAACCAACTCTTGCTTTAGTTGGTTTATCTTTAAACAGGGTATTGTCATTTTTCAGGTTCTTAACTGGCCTCTGTGGGCGTATCCCTACCCCGTTAGTCTCTGCCCATCCAGCTCGCTGAATCTCAAGCATCTCTGTCTCTTCTCTTAGCAGGATTCCAGCTCAGTGAAACGCTTTTAAATTAAAACCAGTGATGCTTTGAAATTCAAGCTCGCGCAAAGTTTCTGAAGGAAAGAGCTGTTCTTCCTCTGCAAACCTGAGCTGATCCTCCAGAGCTGTCAGGCCAAACAGAATCTTTGTTATCAGATTCCTGAAAAATATTCATGAGAGGTAAAATTTTCACCAAGATTGCCACAAGTGGCTTTAACGTGGTGTCCCAGATTAAGACTACATCACTTCAAAGGATTCATCCAATTTCTTTTGGCTTTTACCTTCAGTGTATGGAAGTTTATAGGTACCTTTCTGAGAGTGGGGGCAAAAATACTTGAGCTTAGGAAAAGGATGGGTGAACCAAACTTTCCATTTTAAAGGTATCATGAAAAGTTAAAACCTCTCATCTTCTTTGATGAGCACCATCCTTTCGTCGAGTCCTTAATACAGGAACTGAAACTATTTAGGACATAGATCCCAGCCTGAATTTTCCAAAGGAACTGTAACATCTTAGAGGTGCTTGTTGTTGTTTAGATGGTAGAAAACATACTATTTCATACTATTATTGATACATAAATAAAAATGTTCGTTGTTGTATCTTGAGTATAATTTGATAATAGTTTGTATGAGAAGAACTCTCATCTATAGTTTCATATAGTTTATGGAAGAATTCTCACTCGATTGCTGTCCTGATGAACAAGAAACGGAGAAGGAAACTCATACAGAGGTTCACTTTCAAGAAAAGCAGAAAAACAAAACTTTCGTAGCTTATATTACCTATATCATAATGTATATAATGTAATCTCACCTAAACAATTCCAACACAGCGTTTTTGGCTTATGCTGCTAATTCTTATTGGGACGCTTTATACGTTTTTTAGGATAGACATCAGTAGTAATTCGGGTTCATTTTTTTTTCCTTTAATTTTCTTTTTATCTCCTGCATAGTTTAAAGCATTTGAGTGACAGCAAGTGACATTTTGAGCGGATAGATTCTGTAGGCAAATGAACAGTTGACAGTTGGCATAATGGCAGCTTGGAACAGTCTGACATGTAGGTGTTCTGACTGGAGGATACTCTTTGTGTTGAATGAAGTTCTCATGTAGTAGCTTTCAGTTTATATTGTATTCTCATAGTATAGAATTAAATACATACCCATGACACATATGCTTCAGATGGTTATTTTACACGGTTTTTAGCTCTTGAAGAAGAGCTAGTATCACGTAGTCTGAAAGGAAATTTGACAGACAGTGGTGTCAGTCAAAGACCTTGGCTTTTACATTCTGTGGATGTGAAAGAGTGAAATGTCTTCCAAAGTGGGTAGATACAATGGAATGGTCCCATAGAGCACCTCTGTCTTTAGTGAAGAACAACACAGAAGAGAAATACCTTGATTTTTTTAGAAAGTAGAAAGGAGCACTTGGTCATTAGTTGCGTGCCAACTTTTGTCCTCTCTATGGACTTACAAACCCCGAATAATCATATTCAAGCAATTTTGGTGAAGTTATTGAGTACCTTGTGTGGAGTATGAAATTTCCCAGCTGGAGAAAGTAAGAAAACTTTACCCGATTGAAGTTTAATGACAGTATTTCCGTCAACTTGCAGAAGATTAGGTAGCTGCTGCTAGCTGAAAACCGTGATGAATTCAACATTAAGTTAGACAATCCTACTGTCTTATTTTGTCTGTATGGAAGATTGATCAGTAGATCATTTTACTCCAATATCATTCTAACTTATAATACCACTTAAAGTGTAAAAATCTTGCTTAACTGTCTTCAGCTTATATCAAGGTAAATTTGCACACATGCCTTGATCAAGTTAATACTTATTAAAGCTGGTTTTAATCTTTGAAAAACAATTCTTTGGAGCCAGCAATGCTAGAGAAAAGCACTGTTTTTCCTGCAAAGGGGCAATTTTTATTCACATTGCTAATTCATTCATGTTATGAAACCAAAAAAAGTCTGTCTTCCAGGGTAACAAGTTGGCAAATGGCTGATTGAGATGATACAACTTTAAAAATGCCACGTTACCAATATCTAGTTGATTTCACCGTGTGTCATGTATAGTATTAATCATAGAATGTTTAGGGTTGGAAGGGACCTCAAAGATCATGAAGTTCTAACTGCCTTGATGTGGGCAGGGACACCTCCCACCACACCAGGTTGCTCCAAGCCCCATTCAGCCTGGCCTTGAAACCCCTCCAGGGATGGGGCAGCCACAACTTCCCTGGGCAACCCATTCCAGTGCCTCACCACCCTCACAGGAAAGAATTTCTTCCTAATATCCAATCTAAATCTCCCCTCTTCTAGTTTAAAACCATTGCCCCTTGTCCTGTCACTCTAGTTCCTGACCAAGAGTCCCTCTCCAGCTCTCCTGGAGCTCCCTTCAGATCCTGGAAGGCTGCTCTAAGGTCTCCCTGGAGCCTTCTCTTCTCCAGGGTGAACAGCCCCAGCTCCCTCAGCCTGTCCTCATAGGAGAGGTGCTCCAGCCCTCTGAGCATCTTTGTGGCCTTCTCTGTTGGACCCGTTCCACCAGGTCCATGTCCTTTCTGTGTTGAGGACTCCAGAGCTGGACACAGGACTCCAGGTGGAGTCTCACAAGTGCAGAGTATTAAGAGTGTGGATAGCTCTGATACCTTATCTGCATACCTGAAATCCTGTAAAACCCAATTGATTACGGTATCAAAGACTGAAAAGGGGAAAACTTGAGCCAAAGACCTTACTTGGCATCGTGATATAAAAATTGGTGGTTACTACCAAAGGGGTTTCCATAATTCAGTTGGGTTTGCCCGTTTGCTTTGTACTTAAGACTTCTCTCTAGTATCTTTCTGGTGGAAATGATTATGAAGAGGCAGTACATAAGTAAAAAAAGATGATTTTCATCATTTTTCTTAAATTGGATTTTGTTGATGATTGTAAATTTGGAATAAATTTCTAATCTGTAAAAATAAATATGCAATTTCAAATGAGAGCACAAACTCACCTTTTCCCTACCTGTTTAAGATTGTGAGAGCTCCATCTTCAACACACCTATTCTTATATATTCCCTTTTCTGTAAAAAAGATTCTTGTGTTCACAACGTGAGCAGAATATTCACATTTTGCTTTGAAGGCTCAAAACTTTTTGTGAAGTGGTGGATTTTTTGCCCTGCTAGGACATGAGAAAGGTCTTTCTGGGTTCTTGTGAGCAAAATGGGTCATTGCTTTGGGATGATGTACTGATATATTTTCCCAAAAAGCTTGTCATTCCCAGTTGAACTGAAGAAATTAAGTGAAACGTCCCCATGACAAGTCACTGGTTTGACACAGATGTTTCCAAATGAGGTTCAGTGCCCTCAGATTAGATGATCACAATTGTCCCATCTAACCATATAAAATTACACCCTCTTTATGAATAGTTTTGATTTGGGCTACGGGAATGCAAAGCGAAAATTCCATCTGAGCCAGTAAAAGATGGTTTATAATTACAAACGAATCAGCTTGGCTGCAGCTGGTCGGGGGGAGAGGGAGGGAAGAAGCTGATGGGACCAAAAGAGCAAGGTCCAAAGGTCTGGACCATACGCAGTGTGGGATGATGCTCATTTGGGATGCACGGTATAGAGGGACAAGCTGCCTTTCCTATAGCTGCCACCTCGTTCCCTGGCAAAGTGGACTCTGTGAACGCATCCTGAAGGTACAAAGTCATATTTAAATCCTTTTGAAAAGCAGTAAAGTACAGCTGACCAATGATAAAATGCTTTCAAACTAGAAAAATACGTCATAAAAGCATATCTTTGAATGAAGATGGGAGTGGTGCCTTCAGTTGGACATAGATCCTTTGGTTGTGTCTCCCATCTATAGATCTACTCTGCTTATTTTGCTTTCCAATCCCAGACAGGTTTGTTTTGTTTTGTTTTGTTTTTTTTAAGGGTTTGTAAGGGAATTAAAATCCCAAAGGCCAGAAGAGACCACCACAGTGACTGGTTTTCTCGTTTCCCTCAGCATTCAGACTCATTTTTCGCAGAACCTGGATTTAAGCTTTGTTTGAAAGCTCCCTGATCTTGTTTCGAAGCCTGGAAGTGATAGTGAGCTCACTGTCCCGCTTAAGAAATGTTTCTGTATATAATTGCCTGTAATAGTAAGAAATAAAGTTAATACTGCTCTACCTTTCATCTGGAAGGACTTACAGGTTTTCTTTTTGATTTTACCTACTAAACCTTTCATAATTGAATTGTTGCTGTAGTTGTTACAGCATTATATGCTTCCTTCATCTCCGTGTACGTGTGCTTTAGCATTTTCTTGCACTGTTTGCAAAGAGAAAAAAAACGATGCCAAATGGGCAAAGTTTGTGAAAGCCATTTCTGTGAAAATAATCCTCCAAACAGTGCTGAGAAACACCGCCTTAGCGTGCTTTAGCTGGGGCTCTCTGGCATAAAATTGATGCATTGCATACGAAGTTTGCAGCTCTGCTGTTGGCATGCCTTAGTGCTTTATCCCCTAAATTGATAGAAACAATGTGGGAGATGTTAAATGAAATGGAGAGATTTTTGGGGTTGTTTTTTTTTCCCACTGCAAAGCAGTTCTTGAGGAGCCGCTAAAGCTGTAAGTGACTTTTGGGTTCAGGTCAGGGGGATTACATTTTTGACTGGAAGGGAAGAAGGCTCTGACATCCTCCTCTCTGATAATTCCGAAATCCAGAACTAAGTATGTAAGAAGTAAAACCAGTTTAGCCCCTCAGCCTGGGAGCTGGGTTGAAGGGGGAGGGAGGCGAGGAGAGCTTGCAGGGGACCATCAATTCTTCCTTAGGTGTTATAATAGCAGAGCTGTGTTCATGGAATCATCAGTCAGAGCTGGAAGGGACCTCTGGAGACCATCCCGTCCAACTCCCCTGCTCAAGCAGGGTTGCCCAGAGCACATCCTTCAGAGCTGCATCCAGGTGAGGCTTGAAGGTCTCCAGAGAAGGGGACTCCCACATATTCCCTGCCAGGGCCCTGACACCCTCACCCCAAAGAAGTTTTCCTCATATTCCAATGAAACTTCCCGTGCTCCAGTTTGTGCCCGTTGCCCCTCATTCTGTCACTGGGAACCACTGAGAAGAGTCCGGCTCCATCCTCCTTCAACCCCCCCTTCAGATCCTTGTGAGCATTAATAAGGTCTCCCCTCAGCCTTTACTTCTCCAGGCTCAAGAGTCCCAGCCCTCTCAGCCTTTCTTCATCAGGGAGATGCTCCAATCCCTTAACCATCTTTATTGCCCTATGCTGGACTCTCTCCAGTAGCTCCCTGTCTCTCTTGAACTGGGGAACCCAAAACTGGATGTAGTATTCCAGTTGTGGCCTCACCAGTGCAGAATAGAGGGGGAGAACGACCTTCCTCCACCTGCTGGCCACACTCTTCCCTAAAGTTCCTCAGAGTAAGTTTTAGCTTAGATTCATTATTTACTCTAATGGGATGTATTCATTGAAAGAGAGGAAAAAAAAAAAAAAAACACCAAACATAGAAAATGCTGCTGGACTGAAACAGTGGTAGAAATAGAAATTTCTAGAATGAATCGAGGATTGAACTCAATGTTTTAGCACCGAAATACATGCGGTCGCTTAGTGATGATCAAAAGGTGATTTTAAAGCAGATTTGAGGGTGCGGTCAGTGTTCATACACAATAGCTGATGTCTCAGGTCCTGCTGCCCTGGAAGTTGATGGTGGAACTGAAGAAACATTTCTGTTCCATTCACAAAGTACCAAGCTGTAGCGATGGAGGTGTGTTTCATTGCTACATTTTGGATAGACATTTGGGACACCTGGCCCTTCTTCTGGATTTGACACATGTAGGCATTTTTGCAGCGTGTTTTGTAATACAGGCTCTAGACTTCAGGTTCTCTGTCAGTTGAAGATTTCTTGTGTGTCCTTGAACTCATCTAGTATTTTGTCCCATCTAAAAACTGGTCGTTGGCAACATTAAAGAATGCTGAAGCCATCCCTGTCATTCATTTCCGTGATTCTTCTGCTCTAACAGAAGGTAAAAAAATGAAGATTTTGGAGTAGCGTTGAGGATATTTCTAATGAAGTTCCCTTGTGAAGACTTTCTAGAGAAAATAAACACGAGGTTAGGGTTTTTTAGTAGATTTTTCCATAACTTCTGCAATTTGGTGATTTAAGTTCAGTCAATTACTAGATTCTATGAATCATCCAGGCCAGAAGGGACCTCCAAAAGCCCATCTAGTCCGACCTCCCCGCAGTCGCAGGGACACCCCCAACTAGACCAAGTTGCCCAGGGTCTCGTCGAGCTTCACCTTGAAAATCTCCAGGGAAGGGGCCTCAACCACCTCCCTGGGCAACTTGGTCCAGTGTTCCACCACCCTCAGAGTAAAGACATTTTTTCTAATATTCAATTTAAATCTACCCTTCTCCAGCTTTCCAACAATTCAGGGTTTGGCCAGCCGGTGTAAATTGTGGGGTAACCTCAGACACCTCCAGATTTGTCCAAATCTGTGTTATGTGCATTAGTGATGTGGTCCTCAAAGTTCCCTTCCCTGTGTCTGTTGAAGGAGAGCTCTCCAGAAATTGCTGTCCAACCATGCAGTTGCCCACGTGAGATCTTTAAAGACCGCACAAGTGGTCCTTTGCTTCTGTTTGTACTTAAAACACACATTTTCAGGTGGGTTCCACTTGCTTGTCCTCATCCGCTGTGGCTCCAGCCTTGACAGTAAACCAAAATACAGAAGTATTCTGAAAGTTCAAAGCTGAGTTACTAGATTCAAGACTTGGAAGCCAAGGAGGACAATAGAAACACAAACCTAATTTGTGCTTCTAAAGAAAATATGCTAAAATAGCTAAAAACATGCTGCACCTTCAAGGCGGCCTTTGAACATTAGAGGAACTTAACATTTTATTCAAGCTTCTCTCACCTCATCATCAAATACGTGATCTCAGGGTAGTTTTAAATGCAAATGTTGGTGATCTCTAGAGCTTTTTGCTTTTGACATTTCGTAAGTACTTTATGAAGAACGGTAGGGCCAGTTTTCCAGTTAATTAGGATGATCTAATTTTTTAACACTCAGCTTTCGATACTTTATTTATTTATTTTTTTTTTCTCCACGTATTGATGTATTTTGGATGTATTTTGACAGGAATGCAAGATGTAAGGGCTTTGGCCAGTCCTTTTCAGGAATCTGTCTCTTCATCTGTTGTTGTTTCGGTGGTTGGTGCGTACGAGTCCAAAAATGGCTTTGGAGATTTGGGATGCGGCAGAAGAACTTTCCTGTGTGTCTGTTAATTTAATCTGGTCCATACTGGTGTCAAAAAAAACCCCAACTTCATGGTGACTCCCTAAGAGAAGGTTCCTGTTCTGTGTGAAGTACAGGTGCCCCAATGGTTGTCTGTAGGTCGTACCACGGGGTGATGAGAGGCAGAGACACACTGATGTTGTACTTTGCAGTGATTTGAGAAGGACACTTCAGGACGTGGTGGGTAAAGAGCAAATGAGCCTTGCTCTGGGGTGCTGGAAACTAAACGGTTAATAGTTTAAGAAATCTTTATGGCCCTCTTGTAAGTCTTATTCAATTAAAGGGAAACATAACGATTTTAAATGGGCTGTCCCGGGAAATCAAGGCTGGTTTTTAATGTGTGCAAACTGGAAAACGGTCTATGCCAGAAGTTGTTGTGCTAAAGAAGAAAGGAAGGGGGGGAAGTCAAATTGATAGGCTTCAAAGTTGATAATTATGCTTAAGTGCTGTGCCTGTAAATCACTGAATAATGTTTCCACCGATAGAGGAGTCGCTGCGTGTAAATAGGATGTGTAAATGTAATGGGAGTGCTCATGGATGAGAGACTCACCAGACAGGTCTCTTGAGACAGGTCAAGGGGGAATGGTTTTAAACTGGAAGAGGGGAGATTTAGATTGGATATTAGGAAGAAATTCTTTCCTGTGAGGGTGGTGAGGCACTGGAACAGGCTGCCCAGGGAGGTTGTGGCTGCCCCATCCCTGGAAGTATTTAAGACCAGGCTGGATGGGGCTTGGAGCAACCTGGTGTGGTGGGAGGTGTCCCTGCCCATGGCAGGGGGGTTGGAACTGGATGATCTTCAAGGTCCTTTCCAACTCTAACCATTCTATGATTCTATGAAATGTGTGTGTATGGCACCTTTGCAATACTACTCCTTACCTGGAGTCCCACGTTTCTTGCTGAGCTTGCGACGTGGCCCTTCCTACAACACACCCTGCTGCAGTGTATTGCCATTTGCCTTAACCTGAGGTGAATCCGTGAATGTCAAATAACATAATGCTGAGGGTTATTCAAAATTCATGCAAAAACATGATGTCAGCCTGGGTGACCTAAACTCCGGGGCAGCATAATGTGTTAAATTATCTTGCTAGGGTTCCAAAAAGCTTCATGGATTTTTTTGTTTTTAAAAAGTGTTATTCTCTAACAGTGGGAAATAAAAACAAATTTGAAAATTCTACCTCTTTAGCTTTTTGGTTTACTGCAGCTTCTTGCAACTCACGCATCTCAAACTGTATAATGTGACATTCCTTGCCCCATCTCCAGTCATTCTGAGCAGAGAAAATCAAACATATTGGCCAAATTTATACTGAGATGCTAAACAGTCTGCAATGGGTAAAGTTCAGGACTCTCCCCAGTTCAAGAAGGACAGGGAACTGCTGGAGAGCGTACAGCAGAGGACCACAAAGATGAAGGGCCTGGAGCATCTCTCTGATGAGGAAAGGCTGAGGGACTTGGGTCTTTTTAGGCTGGAGAAGAGAAGGCTGAGGGGGGATCTGATCAACACCTAGAAATACCTACAGGGTGGGTGTCAGGAGGATAGGGACAGGCTTTCTCCAGTGGTGCCATGATAGGACAAGAGGCAATGGGCACAAACTTGACCATAGGAAGTTTCATCTCAACATGAGGAGGATCTTGTTTTCTGTGAGGGTGGCAGAGCCCTGGCAGAGGCTGCCCAGAGAGGTGGTGGGGTCTCTATCTCTGGAGACATTCCAAACCTGCCTGGACACGCTCCTGTGGGACCTGCTCTGGCAGGGGCTTGGACTAGATGATCTCCAGAGGTCCCTTCCAACCCCATAGCGTTCTGTGATTCCATGACTGGGGAGGGTTCAGTGAGTTTAGAAAAGCAATATGAAATCTGACTGCTCTGCAAGAGTGGTGCTCTCTAATTCCTGTACAGAGAGTTCATGTTTTCATCTCTGTGACCTGTCCTGCTTTGGCTCCCACCCAGTGTATGATCCCAACAAACCTGGAGTTTACTGTGAGGTCTGTAATTAGACTAAAACAATTAATAGACGTGATCAAGTAGAAAGAAGAGGTTACATCAAATGGCAAGAAATATTGATATAAAATATTTTGGTACGTGGATATAACAATAGATCTTGGTGGCGATATGAGGAATCCTAGAGTACGGTAGTATTTCGATGTAGGTGAATTCATATTTTTTGTATTTAAGGTTTCTTTGGAAGAACAAAACAAAATTCTGTTTAAAGCAAAACCTTGTTTTAAACTGCTTGTCTTTATCTGCTGCCTGCCTGAAATACTTGAAGGTGCTGAAGTACAGCCTTTTTTTACCCTACGATGTGAGCAGAGTGTTTCTGCTTGGGCTGACCTACAGCAGCTACAGACAAATGATTTGCCTGTTTGCATTTACTGCTTTGACTTAGGTTTTGGGATAAATTCTGACCTTGAGTGAATTTACACTGCTTTGTAGCAATGTAAGATGAGGATCTCGCTGCCTGAGTAGATTCCTAATTTATGTAGTTTAGCAGAGAGCATGTTTATAGTTCAAAAAAATAAATAATTCAGAAGACTCTATCTGGTTTGTGTTGACTATTTGGAACCCTACTTAAAAATTACTAATTCAATACTTTCACTTAGTGGCAGCAAACTATTACCTATGTGAACTTTTAGAGCAGTATGACTATTTTAGTGATGTTTGTATTCTGTACGGTGGCTTGGTTGGGCATTGCATATCGTAACAAGACATTTGGAGGCTAATTTTAATAGTGCTTGTGTTGGCTCCTTGAAAGTATTCCAAAACGTAGCCTTCGGAAAGATTGTAGCTACTGGAGCTGAGGAAAGACTTGAACTCTATTATCTGTACCTGCTAACACTGATGTCAAGAAGAATATACCAACGTGTTCCTCGTTTAAGATCTTTTGGGGCTATTAGAAACTTTGGATGATGCCATAGAGCAGAAAACTCTTTCAGCTGTTTAAAATCTTATCACCAATTATCAGGGTGTTAAACTACCCACATCAGTGCCACGGATCTCAGGTCACTGAGAATTTAAGGGTGTTCTTATCTGGTTTTCAGATTATCTTGATGCTATTAAGAAATTATTGAATTATTAATAATTCTTGTTGCCCGGACTTGAAATGTTTCCATCTGTTCTCTAGCACTGAGCAGTAGCTAAAAGAAGTATTTCCTAATGCACTACTGCATGTGGCTATTTTACCTAATATCTTAATTTTGTGGCTTCGTGTATGACCGTGTTCTGTCGACATCCTCTTGCACTAGGAGGAGACTCCAGGTCTTCAGTTCCTCCTCCAGGTCTTCAGTTCCTCGAGTGCGGGTCCTGCTCATCACACTTGTTGATCATTTTATTAAGTATGAAAGTAGAACTAGGTCCCAAATTTTGTTTAGGTGCCTTTGCTACATATTTGGGAGGGTGTTCTTAGAGCTGCCAAATTTGAAGAAAGTTTACACGAGGTTGAAGATGCTCTTTGGTCCTTAGGCTTCAGCTCACCAGTAGTATCTCGGAGCTTGGTTTGAATAGAAATCTTTTTATCTACCAGATTAGCATTTGCCAAGGGATCTGATTGTCCCATCAATTTCAATCTAGTGTAATTCAGGAGGAATTGAAAGTGTTTTTTTCTCCTTGAATGGCTGTTGCGGTACTCTTTGGGAAATGAATTCTGTCACCTGGAAGCTCCCGTTAACTCCTTCCTCCCAGCCGTACCTTTGAGCAAGAGAAGTTTGCAAGTACAGAAAAGGAAACAAACGCTTTAGGGGTCAGAAATTTTCTCTTCTATTAAGCCTAAATCCAGATAATATAACAGCACGTTAAGAATGAAGGAACTGGGACACGTACCTTGTGGTTTCTGTGAAGAAGGAAAAAATCTAGTCATTAAATTAGACCAGTTGCCACCACGTAATTCACTGCTCTTGGATCCATACAGAATTGTAAGGCCACACTGCCACTACGCTTATATTTTTAATTATTAAATTAAGATAACTTGCAAAGCAATTAGAAGTGTTTAACTACTTGTTAATGTCTGGAGGCCTTAAACAATTTAAGTCTTTTCCTTTGCATATTAGAAGCGTCTTAGGCTTGAAAGAGTTTGGGATTGTTTTTTTGTGGTAGAGAACATTTTACATAAAATCTTGTAACCCAATTGTCTGTTGACTATTACTACAAATCCTCTTCTTGGATCCTTTTTCTCTGTGTGCTCTGCTGATGTGAAGAGGAGGTAGGAAAGTAGGAAAGTTCATTTGTTGGCTGCTCTAAATCATGAAACACTTTTCTTGATCTCCGTGTGACAGCATTAATACAGCCATTCAGTGAATTGCAACCCAGAAGGCCAGTCCCATCCTGGGCTGCATCAAAAGCTGTGTTGCCAGCAGATCCAGAGAGGGGATTCTGCCACTTTACTCTCTGCTCTGGTGAGACCCCCCTGTGTCTGGAGCCCTCAATATAGGAAGGACATGGACCTGATGGATCGGGTCCAGAGGAGGGCCACAAAGATGATCAAAGGGCTGGAGCCCCTCTACTATGAGAACAAGCTGAAGGGAGCTGGGGCTGGTCAGGCTGGAGAAGAGAAGGCTCCAGGGAGACCTTAGAGCAGCCTTCCAGGATCTGAAGGGGGCTACAGGGAGGCTGGGGAGGGGCTGTTCACAAAGGCTGCTGAGATAGGACGAGGGGCAATGGACTTAAGTTGGAGAAGAGTAAATTTAGGTTGGATGTTACGAAAAATTTCTTTCCTCTGAGGGTGGTGGAACACTGGAGCAGGTTGCCCAGGGAGGTGGTTGAGGCCCCTTCCCTGGAGATATTCCAGGTGAGGCTGGATGAGGCCCTGGGCAACCTGGTCTAGTTGGGGGTGTCCCTGCGACTGCGGGGAGGTTGGACTAGATGGGCTTTGGAGGTCCCTTCCAGCCTGGAGGATTCTATGTTTCTATGAATTGCCTCCCAAAAAACACTTTTGAAGCAAAAAACTTAGTGCGCTTTTTGTTTCGGATTTACATTGTAGATTTTGGGATACAACAGACTTGAAGAATTAAATCTGTGTTTGTGTTTGTTTTTGTTTTCGTTTTTGTTTTTTTTAAAGGTTTTGTTTCAGTTGCTTTTTTTTCTTCAGTCCTTCAGCATGGATTTGTGTAGTTAACTTTAAAAACCTGGGTTTTTTTGTCTGCTGTTGTTGATTTGCTGTCACACTTCTCGATAACTTCAAATGCTTGCTTTTACTGTCCCCTATTTTTCTTGTCTGATAACGGTTATAGAGCAGACAGGGGAGAAAAAACAGCATCCAGGTTTGTGGAGGTCTTGGGAGGGAGTGGTTTTCGGGAGGCGAGTCGCGGAGGCAATTCTTTCTGTTTTTCCTTTCATCCTCTTCCCCCAGAAGCTCTTTGGTTATCCCAGTAAACCAAAGGGATAGGAGATTCGTGATGTTGTGTAATAAGCTTTCTTCTGAAAAATGCTTCTAAGTTTCTAGTAACGTGATGTTTCCTCTGGTTTTTCGTTTGCGGTTTGACTGGCTGGGATTCTGTCATACACCGGGGTCTTTAACTTTCAGGCTGAGGACCCACCGTGTTTGTTCTTGTTGGGGTATCGCTCAGAGTAAAAACAACCTGAAATTTTATCAAATAAAAACTATCACTTCTGTTTCGTATTATAAAGTGCGCAAAAAAAGCAGTTAAAGGCCTCCATCCACACGTTACTCTTGAGCCTTCATAATTCTCTATTGCCAAGTGCTGCATTAAAAATTGGAATTGGAAGATAGAAAACTTTTCATTTGTAACAATCTTCAAATTGCCAAAAATAAAAAAAAAATTAAAAATAGTCAAACAGCTGCTTTTGAGTGCAAAGGTATCAGCGGCCATTTATGTCTGGGTTTGGGAGTTACTCTTTTTTTCCCCAGTGATTAAGAACCCTGTAGCAAAGGTTCTCGCAGGCTCCGTGGCAGCTTTATGCCAACTCTTCTCCAATATTGTAATTGCTGAGTGTGTGCCTGAGCATCGCTGTTAGGATATCGAACAAAGTATCAGAATCTAATTAACTTACAGCTGTCAGATGATTCTTATGATCAACTTTGCTGTAGGAGATGTTTAATGTAATGCTTTGTCTGTGTCAGCTGTAGCTAATACCGCAACCATTGCTGATGAATTTGAGGATTAGTTTTTTTCTGGTGGCAACCCACTGCAAGGAGACAGCCTGCCAGAACAGAAAGGGACAGCAGAAAACACCTCTGATGCCCAAGTCCCGGGGCAGCCTGAGCTGTGACCTCCCTAAAATTCCTAAGGCAGGATGGCATTCTGCTTTGGGAAAACAGCCTTGCATTTGGTCATCCTGATTTTTGCCATGTCAGGAAATTCCGCTGGTGACCCAGGCTAAGTCTGCCAGTGAGACCATTGTACTGGAGTACTGCGTCCAGCTCTGGAGTCCTCAGTACAGGAAGGATGTGGACCTGTTGGAATGAGTGAAGCAAAGGGCCACGGAGATGCTGCGATGGCTGGAGCCCCTCTGCTGGGAGGACAGGCTGAGAGAGTTGGGGGGCGTTCAGCCTGAGAAGAGAAGGCTTCAGGGAGAACTTTGAACCCCTTCCAGTCCCTAAAGGGGCTCCAGGAAAGCTGGAGAGGAGGGACTCTTGGTCAGGGAGGGGGAGCCCTAGGAGGAGGGGGAAGGGTTTGACACTGGAAGAGAGGAGATTGAGATGAGATCTGGGGAAGAACTTCTTTGGTGTGAGGGTGGTGAGACCCTGGCCCAGGTTGCCCAGAGAAGCTGTGGCTGCCCCATCCCTGGAGGGGTTCAAGGCCAGGCTGGATGGGGCTTGGAGCAACCTGGTGTGGTGGGAGGTGTCTCTGCCCAGGGCAGGGGGGAACTCAATGATCTTCAAGGTCCCTTCCAACTCTAACCATTCTATGATTCTGTGACTATGGATTGCTTGATCATTTGCTTGGAAGTACTCTCTCATGTGGCTGAAATCTTACAGACTTTACATTCTTGAAGAAGGTGGTTGGGGGAGATGGGAGTGATTCTGGCCACGCAAAGGTGGAGGGACTGCTGAGGTCCAGCCTGCTTCTGGGGAGAACAGTTCCTAAGTGCCAGCCTGGAGAGAAGCAAGGAATTGGTGTGGATTAGGAGGACTGTTCTCATTCTTGCTTTGCATGCACAAACTGCCACCTTAGGTATTTGTCTGTTTTGAGGTTTTTAACTGAAAAAAAGTCTTATGTGACTGGAAATGCTTCCATATCCATCACTTGCTTAAACTGGCCTGTGACTGTACCCGTCAGCAATGTTCTCTGCCAGCTGCAGCTCTCTCTAGTCAGCTCTAACGTCATCACCAGCCTCCCTGGAGGAAGGTGCTTTCCTTGTTCTGCTTCTCTAGACTAGGTGAGAGCTGAGGAAATACACTGGGACGTGTTTTCCCCTCATGAGACTCCACAGAAAGAATCTGAAGAAGTGGAGAATCTTACCCAGGGACATGAGAAGCGAGAGAGTGAGTTCAGCTGGTGTCAGGGTGAGGTGTGTGTTGTGGTTTAACCCCATCCCATAACTGGGACCGTGCAGCCGCTTGTTCACTTCCCTGGTTGGGATGGGGGAGAGAATCAGGAAAGTAAAAGTGATGAGAAAAACTCATGGGTTGAGATAAAGATGGTTTAATGGGTACAGCAAAAGCCACTCACACAAGCAAAGCGAAACAAGGACTGCATGCCCTGCTCCTCACGGGCAGGCAGATGTTCAGCTATCCCGGGGAAAGCCAGACTCCATCAGGTGCAATGGTGACTTGTGAAAACAAGCGCCGTCGCTCTGAACATCCCCCCCCCTTCTTTTATCTTCCCCCAGGTTTATACACTGAGCATGATGCCATATGATATGGAACGTCTCTTTGGCCAGTTGGGGTCAGCTGTCCCAGCTGTGTCCCCTTTCAACTTCTTCTGCCCTCTCAGCCTACTCGCTGGTAGGATGGAACCTAGGATGGCACATAGCACCAACCAAAACCACCAGTGTGCTGCCATGCCAAATCCAAAATGTAGCACCACACCAGCTGCTGGCAAAAAAGTTAACTCCATCCCAGCTGAAACCATGATAGTGTGTTGCAATGTTTAGGAGAGGACTTGGGCAGATGAGGAAGAGTTTCAGGACTGTTGTAAGCACAGGTTGTGGGGAAGGGGGTTGGACCCAAGAGCAAAAGCATGGAGAGGAGAGGAAAAGGTGAAAGAGTAAGATGTGGTGTTGGTGAGAGAGTACAAGAACCAGCTCTGAAGGCATCACAGCTGCTTCTGCCAGAGGAGAAGACATGCAAGAGGATTTGTGCTCTGCTCCTATGTCAGAAACAAACAGGAGGAAGTGAGGTAGAACCACCAAGCTCCATGACTTCTTTAGAAATCCCTTCCCCACCTCCTTGAGAGCGTGGTTGTGGTGGCCTGCCCGGCGTGAGGTTCTTAGTGCTGGGAGGATTCCAGCAGGTTTGTGGAGGTGACTGGTGACCTGCTCTGCAGAAAACCTTCTGAGGGTGGGCCAGAGTCTGCACTTCTGAGAGGGGCTTTCTCATTGACCCTGGGCTGTTCCTGTGCCCGGTAGTCATAGACTACTGTCAGATCACTTTCCTCTGCTTAAAAACTCAGAATTTTTGTTTTAGTAGTAATCAGATTAAAATTGTATTTTCTCTGCCTTTTTTCTTGAGTCTTGGATTAGGTTTCCTATATTTTTTTTAAATCTTACGTAATGTGCATATTACCTATTTATATAAAATATTATGTAGTTTTTAATATTTTTGTATTTCAGTGCAAGTTGATGTTCAAAGTGGAGTTTCTGGAAAAATTCCGCTCTGTCAAGTTGTGCAGCAAGTATTAATTATTTTTATAATCACAGCAATGGCCAGAACAACCCATGACGTATCTATCAATAATTGCCCAAGGTCACTGTAGAGCTTCCAAATTAGTAAGTTCATTAAGACATCCTGAGGTCTTACATACATTTATATATTAGCAATTGTCTGAGGCATTTTTCTCTGGCGTTTTCCCAAACTCATCAGGCTTCAGAAGACCTTGCAAGAAAGATGTTGAGTTTTATTAGTCTTTTAAGAAGTTGGGTACCTTTTTCCCCAATGACATTTGGTACGTTTGTCATTAAAGCCGCTTAATAATATTTCCCATGTCTTAATGCTACTTGCAGCAGGTGAAAGATATATATATATTTATTTATATATCTAAATATCAGAGGAATGTTAGCTGATTTAGTGCCGCCGTTCTTAGAAATATCTTAAAAACAGACTTCATAAAATTTATCAAAGCTTTCTGAAAAGTTGTTCGATCCTAGGCAAAATTTTTAGAGAATTTTGATCTCCATCTATGAACAAATAAGTTTGATAATTTTAAAATCATCAAACAGATTCAAGTAGTAAGGCATTTTATATAAATATAGGCTCAGCAGTGATCCAATGTGAATTATATTAAACTCAGTGGGAAACTGTCTATTAACCTTAGTAAGAATAGAATTAGAATTCCAGAAACTGAATTCTGCTTTAGGAGTACAGTGTCAGGGGATTATTAAAATACCATTTTGGTAGTTTATGAATGAATTGGACAATTAGTAGTACTAATTAGTAACGACGTCAGCTTGAAAGAACTACTTAGAGGAAGCCCAAGGATGACTGTTCCACCACGATGAAGGAGGTGGCCCCCAGCAGGCAGCGTGGTACGTGCTGGGTAGTGAAGGGCAATTCCTTCACTATCTTAATTTATTTGGAATTTTCTCAGCTTATCTCAGGCAGGATGTTTGCTGTGGTAACTGCTCTCCGGGCTTTTCTGTAGCATGACGACATTTAACACCTTGTAAGGCACTGCCAAGATATTAAGTAATGAAATCCATGTGTATGATGACTTTTGGTTGTCACTTTCCTGGGAGATGAACACCCTGGAGCTATAGGGGATGATAGAAGCAAAGAATACGGGAAGCGTGAGCACACCGGTTAGAGTGAAATTCAGCACGTTAAAACCATCAGCTCAGCAATTACAGAACCATAGAATCATTCAGGTTGGAAAAGACCATTGGGATCATCGAATCCAACCATCATCCCCACTCTACAAAGTTCTCCCCTACACCAGATCCCCCAACACCACATCTCAACCACTCTGCAACAGTCAGGGATGGGGACTCCACCACCTCCCTGGGCAGCCTATGCCGGTCTCTGACCACTCTTTCTGTGATGAATTTTTCCCTAGTGTCCAGTCTAAAACTACCCTGTGTCAGCTTGAAGCCATTCCTTCTTGTTCTATTGCTAATTACCTGTGAGAAGAGACCAGCACCAACCTCTCTACAAAGTCCTTTCAAGTAGTTGTAGAGAGCGATGAGGTCTCCCCTCAGCCTCCTCAATTACACAGTCCCAGCTCCCTCAATCGCTCTTCATGAGATTTCTTCTCCAGGCCCTTCCCCAGCTCCGTTGCCCTCCTCTGCCCTCGCTCCAGATCTCCCTTGTCTTGAGGTGCCCAGAACTGGACACAGCACTCAAGGTGTGGCCTCACCAGCGCNAGGGGTGGCCTCGCCAGCGCTGAGTCCAGGGGAAAAATCCCCCTCCCTACTTCTGCTGGGCACACTATTTCTTATACAAGCCAGGATGCCATTGGCCTTCTGTTCCCTGACCTTCCTTGAGGTACTTCCTCCTTAAAAATCTCAATGATGAGAGGATTGTGAAGCAACAACCTGTTTGGGGCTTTTTTTCCCCTTCTTTTTTTTTTTTTTTTTTTTCATTGCTTCTTGAAGAGTTTCCATTTATCTCATATCTGAACAATGACAACAACCCCGCCATATTTGTATGTGGGGTTGTTCATGGACCAATACTATTTATTATTATTTGTTCTGGGACCAGTACTATTTAACATCATTGTCAGACACATGGGCAGTGGGATAGAATGCATCCTCAGCAAATTTGCTGATGACACCAAGCTCAGTGGCGTGGTTGACACGCTGGAGGGAAGAGATGCCATCCAGAGGGACCTGGACAAGGTTGAGAGGTAGGCTAATGAAAATCACATGAAGTTCAACAAAGCCAA
>VZRU01009177.1:90474-105692 GCA_013398155.1 Pedionomus torquatus
GCAGATTTCTTTCCTCTGAGGGTGGTGGAACACTGGAGCAGGTTGCCCAGGGAGGTGGTTGAGGCCCCTTCCCTGGAGATATTCAAGGTGAGGCTCACTGGGACCCTGGGCAACCTGGGCTTGTTGGGGGTGTCCCTGCGACTTCGGGGAGGTGGCACTAGATGGGCTTTGGAGGTCCCTTCCAGCCTGGATGATTCTATGATGTTCAACTTTGGTGGGAGTAACCTTTCCTGCAGCACTTGAACGCCCCAATTCTTCGCCTGCTAAAATGCAGTATATTTTTTCAGTCCTGTTTATTCAGTATTGAGACCCCTATGGATATTTGCATTTATAAACTCAGAGTGTTCAGGTCGGTTTGTTCAACAAAGTTGTTTAACCCATGCAACTGAGGGGCAGAGGCTTTTTTTTTTTTTTGTTTTACTAATAACAGTAATATTAATCTTGTTGTTACATAAATTTTATTATTTATCTTTTTATTGCCATCATTTTCATTAACATTCTAGATAGATAAAAACGTTCAGTATTAAGAACAGGTAAGTCCTATGGTATTCAGAAGCATTAAATGTATCGATTTTAAACGTAGAAGCTCTCTAGTGCAACAACCTTTAAAGAAATCTCAACATACGTTTTGTAGGGGCATAATTTTGATAGAACAAGGGGTAATGGTTTTAAACTAGAAGAATGGAGATTTAGATTGGATATTAGGAAAATTTCTTTGCTGTGAGGGTGGTGAGGCACTGGAAGAGGTTGCCCAGAGAAGCTGTGGCTGCCCCATCCCTGGAGGGGTTCAAGGCCAGGCTGGATGGGGCTTGGAGCAACCTGGGGTGGTGGGAGGTGTCCCTGCCCAGGGCAGGGGGGTTGGAACTCGACGGTGTTTGAGGTCCCTTTCCAACTGTAACCATTTTATGATTCTATAATTTTCAAAGGGATATTGGTTGGGGAAGAACTTTAGCAATCTTAAGTAGGAATATGAAAATATCTGCCCCCTGACAGGCTCTTCTGTCGTGGTGAGTGTGGTCTGCAATAGCCAAGACCCTCTGGTACCTGTTTTTGCCAAGCACTGTGCCCCAATTTTGCCTTCAAATTGGGACTGCGCTGATCAACCGCTAACTTGGGTAAATTAGTGGTGCTGATAAAGCCAATGGAAGCCAAGCCCCAGGTCATCACCAAGAAAGCAAAGAGGTTTTGCTTATGAGCTTAACTAAGATATTTTAATAATCATAGTAAATACTGTATTTGGGATTTGCAGCCCATGTATTTTATGTGACTTCTGTCCTTATAGCCTGTGGTTTTGGCTTGCCTGAAATCTTTCATTCGCCTTTGGTATTAATGGGTTCTCTTTTAGGGGAGAAGGTTTTAACAAGAACCAAGACCATTACTATGATGACAGATGACTTAAAAGATATTCCAAATACGTGATCTGTAAATCAGAGCAAATTCATTAGACTTCCTGTAGGATTCAAAAGGCGTTGCTTGACTGTGTTACATCTATTTTAATTGTAGATTTATTTTGGAAAAAAAACAAAAGTAAAATCCCCAATAATTCTGAATTTGTTAAATGTGTATTTCTAATCCCTCACTGTGCCTTTACTGAGTCCTCAGGCTTTCGGGTGTAAAGCTTGAAAGGCCTACATTAACTCTTTTGGATATGCCTGTAACCTAATGAGCTCCAATCCATTTTGCCTCCAAAAGAACTAATTAATTGACTTAGAGTCCTGCAAAGACTGTTAACTCTTTTCAGCCCCAGAGAAATGGAGACTGGCACCGTCAAAGCCTGAGCGAGTGGAGGAGTGCGGATACATTTTGGGGGAGATTCTGAAGGAAACGGCTCAAGAACGGGCAGATGTTTCGGAATGACCCAGGTTGGGTTTCAGCTGGGGGTTCCCTAGAATGCGTTGACCTGTGTAAAGTCTAATTTAATGGCTCATCAGCGATACCCGTGGAACGTTTTGCGTAACGAACCCCACTTGTGGCACTGTAACTCTTTGCAGTCTCGAGTCTGTCGCTGGAGGTTTTTAGCATGCATCGGTACAACCCGGGTTGTCTGAAGAAGTGAATTTTTTTGTATGCATATTAGCACCATCATAACAATCCACATACTCCTTTTTTTCTATAGAACGCTGCTCGTTCTTCTGGCCAGCAAGCAACCACAATGGAGTAAAAAAGGTTATCTTTTTTCATCAGTTCCAGTCAGAGCCATCCTACCCTTTTTTAAAAACAAATATTATTAGAGTTTATGCTACAAAGTGATTGGATAAGGGTTTAGAAAGCTATCAAGAAAAGTGAAATAAATACATTTGGCTCGTTCTTTAATTTGAATAATGCAACTCTCTCAACAGATGTAACGTGGGGTGCCAGAGTTCCTCAGATGAGGGGTGTAGTAAGACAAGGAGCCAGCCTCGATGGACGTTGCCCGTTATCGAGATCTAAAAAGGAGACTCTAAAGCAAAGCTGAAAGCGCATCAAGAATTTTAAGAAGCCTAAAGATCCCCAAGGTAACTAGAAGCAGGACCATGAGGAGTAATGTAGGTAAGTATTCAAAAGGAAATTGGTGCTTTGCTGAAGCTGAGAAACTTTTGATTTGATTTTGCTAGTTTGATGCTGCGGTACTAAGGATGGATACAGACTGTATTTCAAGTAGTATCATGCAAAAGATTTGAGCCAACGGTAAAAAAACCCAATCAGAAGAACAGCAGAAGTCTCGGACGTTTAATGGCGCTGAACTAGAAGAGTAAACAACTTAGCAATTCATATCTGTGTGCGAGATAGTGCATCCATACGAGGACCTTTTTGATAACAGAACAAAGAAATAAAAAGCATTCTTGACCTAGATTTAACAGATTGTATTGAAACAGCGTACAAAGCGCAGGATTTTAATGGTAAATAAAATTACCATTTTGTGACAGGGTGATTCATATGGGCTGTTAGTCATAATTGGTAGTAATATATTTTGATATGATTAAACAATAGAAGTCTGGTTATCCCTATCAGAAAATATTCAGCACCATTCTTGACCTAGATTATATTGTAGTAGCAAAGCCTTGCCCTGAGATGAAGCCACGACTTTACAGTCAAATGCAAAATGAAATGCTCTTATTCTTATACATTTTCATAAACAAAATATACAGTTATACCGTGTCAACAACCAGCAGATGGAGAAAAAGAACGTCCTAGGAAGCTCAAAGAACACACTGGGAAACTGAGCTATAAATACCAGGCTAATTCCATAGCTTTAAGATTTCTCCAAAGCTTTTTTAAATCCCTCCAGAAAAGACTGAAGAGATCCCTAATCTGAAGTGCCCCAGTTGAAGAAACGTGTATGCTTTTATTTTTAAATGAAATTATTTTAATCTACGATAGATTGTTTGGGCATCTTAATGAGTCATTGCAGTATCTGTACTATATGCATTGCTTCAAAATAAGGTTTTTAAACACCTTGGCACATTTTCATTCTTCTCAGTACTTTCCTTAGAGAAAATAGAGAATTCTCTCTGATCAGCTTGGAGCTGATATGTATAGTATTCACACCGAGGACTTGGTATTCACAACTTATTTTGAATCTCTGTTACACAGAGCTGTCCCTTTCAGTAGAGAGAGCTGAGAGAAAAATAATCTTCTTTGATAGGATTTTATGACAATTTGGAAAATCTTTTGATATTTTTTTCCTTTGCTTTTGTACATTCCACCTGTGGAACCCAACGTTGTGGCTGTATTTAGAAATTTCATTTTGCTGGCTTCCAGAATTCATATTTTAAATTCTTGAAAGCGGGCTTGCAGGTTCCATGGCATTGTAGGGAGGATGTCATTCTCACGTTGTAATTGAATTTGGTGAAGCTGCGGTGTGAACAGGTTCTGAGAGAAGAGTCTATAAGAAAACCCAGCTGGTGAGATAAGTGAATTGTCGAGTGTATTAAGCGAAGGGATTCTTTTCTCCATAATTTTGGATGAAAAGATGTGTAGGGTTTCCTGTTGAAGTTAGCAAAAAACTGTAGCTGGGGATGTCATGAGATGGAACTATCATGTAGGCATAGCGTGCTACTGGTTTGAAGGGGTATCTGGAGGGCACACAGACTGGCTAAGGTCGGAAGGGGCCTCTGGAAATCATCATGTCCAACCCCTCTGGTCAAGCAGGGTCACCTAGAAGAGGTTGTCCAGGATTACGTCCAGACAGTTACTCAATCTCACAGAACGATACAGGGTTGGAAGAGACCTCTGGAAACCATCTGCCAGAGCAGGTTCTCCTAGAGCAGGTACCACAGGAACGTGTCCAGGCAGGTTTGAATGTCTCCAGAGACAGAGACTCCACCGCTCCTCTGGACAGCCTCTTCCAGGGCTCTGCCACCCTCAAAGTGAAAAGATTCCTCCTTATATTTAGATGGACCTTCTTATGTTCGGTTGTTTAATATCTCCATGGATGGAGACTCCACCACCGCTCCGGGCAACCTGTGCTGGTGCTCCATCATCCTCACACTAAAGAAGATGTCAAGACAGAGCTTCCTGTATTTCCATCTGTGCCCGTTTTCTGTCTCCTGTCACTGAACACGGCTGACAAGAGCCATCATCTTTCAGACGCATTGGGGAGATCCTCCCAGAGCCTTAATTTCCCTAATATTTATTCAAAACATTCCATGTTGCACATGTCTGTTGTTTGTCCTTCAGCTCGGACATCAGGGGACATTCTGGCTCCATCTTCTCCTTAACCACCTGTCAGCTAGTTGAAGACAGCAGTAAGATCTCCCCTAGACTTTCTCTTCTTGAGCTTGTGGTCTAGTGGGAGGTGTCCCTGCCCATGGCAGGGGTTTGGAACTCAATAGTCTTTAAGGTTCCTTCCAACCCAAACCATTATTTGATTCTGTGATTCTTCTTCCATAAGGATTTTCTGCACTCGTGTTTTACTTGAGAAAATGCATTAAAAATAATACAGCGCCAACTCTTTTGTTTTCCTTCATACCTGACTACAAATGTGGATGAAAAACTGGGATATTTTCCCTATAACTGTTGTTCAGTCTATGATAGGAAAATTTAAAAACTGCATAAAGACAGAGCTTTCAGAGCTCAGCTTAGTAATTTTGACCTTCCACCGCTGGCAGTGCCCGAGCAGATCCCTCTCTTGAGATCCCTCTTCAACTTCCTCACTTTCTCTATCAACTTCATTGTGGGATTAGCTCTGGTTTATTTCCCTGCAAAGTTTCTGTTCCTGATAATATCCTTCAGTCATACATGGTATTTAAAGTCTTCACTTAACGGTAGTTTTCATTGCAACAAAATGAAGCAAAGAACCATTATTTTTTTTTTGTTAAATAGAATGCTTTGAAAAGCCGTTTTTTAAAATGGAGTGAAATTCAGGTTCGGCAGCCTTTGGAAGTTTGCCATTGATTTCCTTGAATTTAGATTTCCTTTGAGATGGTAGGCTGAAAGGTAACAGAAGAAATAAACACGTGCAAGCCAAACGTGGGATGCTGTCCTACCTGGCTGTAGCTCGAATTCCTATTTCGTAGATTTTTCTTCCCAAGAGTTGGTGGCATTTCTTTGTGACACTAATGGCTTTGTTTATGGAGGGGGGGTTTGTGACAGAATATATTTGTGTTGCTAAATGAATTTCTTTTGATCAAGTTTTAAATTTGTCGTGGGGAAGAGCTCACTGAGTGGTTCTTTGCCCACCTTTTTCCCCAGAGCTCACTTTTTGGAGCGCGGTGCCAGAACATGCTAAATATCTGTGTGACGTACCTACCATCTGCATTCCCAGAGACGGTTTTCTAGCCTATTCAGAGATTAAAGGACTGTTTGAGTTTCAACTGAGTATCTGGCACAGCGCATTGCCCTTCCATTGGGATGAAGGAGTGCATTTTTATCTTTTTCGGAGCTTTGTTCTTAAAGTCTTGAATGTGCTGCATCCTTCAAGGGACACATGGCTTTAATTTCTGGGTGCCTGTGGTCCTTCCCCTCATCTTTCTTTTCTCTGCTTTGACGAGCTGGTGCAATTCTCTTTTACTTGTCAAGCTTGAATGTGATTCACCCTTTTGTTTAGTTCCTTCTGAAGCGAATCAAACCCTTTTTGTCTAGCTTAGTCTATTGCACACGCAGTAAAATGCGAATTCTGCTCATCAAGTGAGCAAAGCCCCATCCCTTGTTGGAATGGGTCCAGCGGAGGGCCACGAAGATGATCAGAGGACGGGGGCACCTCTCCTATGAGGACAGGCTGCGAGAGCTGGGGCAGTTCAACCTGGAGAAGAGAAGGCTCTGGAGAGAACTTAGAGCAGCCTTCCAGTATGTGAAAAGAGTTCCAGGGGAGCTGGAGAGGGACTCTTGGTCAGGGAGGGGAGTCACAGGACAAGGAGGAACGGCTTTAAATGGAAAGAGGGGAAATTTAAATGAGATATTAGGAAGAACTTCTTTGGTGTGAGGGTGGTGAGGCACTGGAAGGGGCTGCCCAGAAAAGCTGTGGCTGCCCCATCCCTGGAGGGTTTCAAGGCCAGGCTGGATGGGGCTTGGAGCAACCTGGTGTGGTGGGAGGTGTCCCTGCCCAGGGCAGGGGGGTTGGAACTGGATGATCTTGAAGGTCCTTTCCAACTCTAACTATTCTATGATGGCATACCTGGCAGGACAGAGTTGAGCATCATCACCAGGTACAGTCTTGCTCTACAGTAAACCTCATGATGTCACGATTGGATGGCAAAACACTTCCAAGGAGGGTTTCACAACCCTTGGTACTGAAGTAGAGAATAGAAGGCTTTTTATTTCCATAAAAACAAATGTTTCATTTTTGAGGAGCCAGACTGCAGTCTTCACAGTTTATTAGACAATGAAATCTGTCCTTATTAAGGTGTCAGTGTGAATACGTCTGATAATTGTCATATAAAAATTCAGCCCCAAAATACATTTAGGTACTTTGCTCATTTTTAGTAGGCTAAAAATACCCTGGCTTTCTTACCGGTAAATCTCCGAGTGAAGGGAATGGGACAACCACGCAGGAAAAGGGGGTTTCACTCAGGAAGCACAAAATCTTATTTATAAAAGTGCTGTGCATACAGTCGAGAACTTTCTCATCTTTGTTACTGGAGCACAGCTTAAACTTTGGTAGAGTAGATTTTTAAAAAAAAAAAGGAATTGCATATTAGCATTTATCTACAATGTTAGATTATTCTTTTTCTGTGCCCACGATGTTTTGTGGCAAAGAAGGGCAGACAAAGTAAGAAGTGGAACCACGTATCTGTTTCAGAGTTCCAAAGCGGAAAATGAATATTTGAAGGAACTTCTCCGATTAAGTGTTTATAAATTTGAAGAAATAATGGAGAATCATCTAATACTGAAATCTTGAGTGGATTGTGTTGCTTACTATTGCTTACCTTCTGTTTCACCTGATTCTTTGTTTTTCAGCTCGGAATGAACAAGATGAACATCCCCACCTTCGATCTAACGCTTAATGAGGAAAAAGGTCAGGCTGGCTTTTGGTTTTTTTTTTTTAATCCTGTGCCCTATTGTTAATTAGTGTATTAAAACTTACTTGATATTTGCATTACTTATTTCATATACTTTAAATAACAAAGCAAATGTAAATTTGTTGTGTAAGGGTGAGGAACATCATTTTGAAAGTGAATGGTGTATTCATACAAAGGCTGGCTCAGACCAGTGTAAGCAGAAAAAAGAAGCCGTAAAAGAAAAGGTCATGTGTACAAATCTTCATAAAGATTCATCTAAAAATTATTAAACTTACAATTAATGGACCTTTTATATCAGGAAAGAAATATTTGTCATAATTTTTACGGAGTGAAAGCATTTATAAGGACTAAAGTCACCCACTAGTTTGTTGGGGTTTTTTTTTAAATATCCTGGAACTTCTGAGTCCTGTTATAGGAAAAAAGTCTGTCTCTTAAATAAAACAGCAGGGCCAAATTCTCCAAATACTTCCACATTCAATTAGTATTTCACTGAAAGACAGTAAGAATCTAGTAATGCTAGAGATTCATTTATCATTTATTCATTTATGTCCAGGTTTGTAGCGTAGCAGGTTCCAGGAGGCAGCCCCAGCTCTCAAGCACTATCCCATTTATGCCAGCTCCGGCTCTGGGGTTTTGCATTAAGGTTCCTGAATCGCTGATTTTTCTGTTATCATATATTTTTAATATCACGAGAGTATTTTCAAGAGGGAAATTGCTGAGTAGAGGTACATAATTCAGTAAACAATTAAAAAAATTGCACTTGGAGAAAAAAAAAAAATTCCCTGGGTCTAAAAATAGTAGGCTCATGTGACTTATTACTTCGGCACAAAAGCATAATTTACAGGTTTAATTTGCAACCCTACTATGTTTCTGACATTCTCTTGCACAGAAACTGAATCTGAATTATTCAAATCATTTAAATATTGCTGTGTCCTCAACTTCAGGTGTCTAATACGAAAGAGTTTTATATCGTTTATTGGAGCCTCTGCATTTGAGATGCGGGAGTGTGATTTTCATTTTTACCATTTATTGCTTAATTTTAGATATTGCGGTGCAGAGTTAATGGAGATCTGGGGCTAATCCAGTAATTGTTATGCCGGCAGCTCAGAGCCTTTCACCGTATTTCCAGCAATCTGATTTTTTTGCCTTTTTATAACTGCAGATCTAAAATCTAATTGAGTTTTCATCTTCAGGTCTTGAAATAGTTACATTTAAATATTCTTGTCTTTTACAATTAACTTTTTCGTTTCCACAAATTTGTATTTCCCTGGTAGCCAGTGAGTCAATACGTACAGCAAGGCTGTCAGCTCGAACCAGACGCTTACAAATGGTTATTACCTATTTGTTTTCTGCATCTCTTTATTAGATACCTTAAGACCGTTTTGTATCAGATATTCCTGAAGGTCATACGGTCTTCATTAGAAAATTGTTACAGAAACATATTTAATCATTTCAGAAATTTGGAAGCCTGAAACAGGAGAATGGCAAGAAAAGTTTGCTATTAGTTTATTTATGCGCTTGGATCTTCTTTTGAAGTATTTTTAACTTAGTAATTGCAACTTAGTTTGAAACTTTCAAATATTTACAAATGTAATAATATTTACAAATTATATCTAAATGCTTGCAATATTTATTTAGCTAGTTTTTAGCTATATCTTTTCATGCTAATCAGTGTGTTGCTATTAGAGACCATTGAGAAATAGTCTATGAATGGGTTTTAGCCATTAAAAAAAAAAGAGAAAACATCCAAGTGCAAGTTTGCTTTTCCTAGACTGGTGGGTTGCTGAAGGTGGACATTATACGTTACAGAAGTTCCTCATTTCCTTAATTGAGTTCCCCTAAAATGTCAGAGTGGATGTAGTAACATTTCTTCACTTCTTATTACCATCTAGGTTAGGAATATTTTGTTTCTTAATATTCCCTAAGAAAGGTGTTGATAATGGCAATATGATTCTTATCTTTGTTTTTTAAATTGTGTGCCAAATATTAGACTTTATTTTTTAAAAATCTGAGTGCTTACCTTATTCTGACAGTAAAATAGGGCTGTCTCGTGCACAGGTTTGACCTATTTCCCATGTAAAGAAAAAAATTAATGTGGTGGAAAGCCTGAAAGAGCACCACGAGTCTCCCCGGCTCTGTCGGGTGACTGTTGTATTTATGAAATTCTCCTTGAGTGGACAGAGCTGAGGTTTGAAAAGAAACTCCTTTTGTCTCCTGCCATCTTTTTTTATTTTATTTTATTGTTGTTTTTTTCATCAAAACCCTTTCAGAGATGAGTGTTTCCATAAGTGCACGTGTGTCTGCATAAAGGGTGTACGTTTTCCGCAATCTCTCCCAACTCCGGGAGTTACAGAGACAGACGTGGTAAAAGGCAGCCACAGAGAAGGTTTTAGGTTTGGATGCTCTACCTACGCTAAATAAAGGATGCTAAAAACAGCGCTCCTTCCCAGTTCAGCCATTGGGCAACTGTATTGACACCGTTAAATCTCTTACACTGAGGATATATTGCAGCTCAAGGAACTCTGCTTTTTGCCCCTGCTCTGAGCAGCGGTAGGAAGGACATCAGATGTAAGGTTGCATCTTCTGAGTAGTTAATGGCACACAGGCCCAAAATGCTCCAAGAGAAGAGATTCATTTGATGCTTTAAAGGATCGGCTAAAATCCAGGAACATAAATCAATTTCTCTCCATGAGAATCTTTCCCGTATTGTTTCGTTAGTGCAGACTCCTTAAGAGTTGGTGTGAAGTGATTGCTTCGATCGTGACCGTGGTTGATGGTTGGACTAGATGACCTGAAAGGTCCCTTCTGACCTAGACAATTCTATAATTCTGTGATTCTATGCAGTCTGGCAGTACAGGATACCCAGTAAGATGGGATGCTGTCCCTCCAAGGCTGGCTGAGCTGGGGCAAGTCCAGTGGGCTACTGGTAAAGATGCTGGCTAGGATTGTAGAGATAGGCACAGTGGCCTGGACTCATGACAATCATGCTATTTATGGATGAATTCATCCAAATAACTATAATTTTATAGCGTGATTAAATTGGAGTCTTCCAATCCTATGAAGTTCTACAGCTTCAAAAGTTGTATAAATTAGCAACACAGCCTTTTTTCAGTGGTGCCCAGTGAGAGGACAAGAGGAAATAGACACAAACTTGTACGTAAGAAGTTCCATCTAAACATGAGGAGGAACTTCTTCACTTTGAGGGTGGCAGAGCCCTGGCAGAGGCTGCCCAGAGAGGCGGTGGAGTCTCCATCTCTGGAGGCATTCGAAACCCACCTGGACACGTTCCTGTGCAACCTGCTCTGGGTGACCCTGCTCTGGCAGGAGGATGGACTTGATGATCTCCAGAGGTCCCTGCCAACCCCATAGCGTTCTGTGATTCTGTAATACACAAGCTGTATACAGTAATACATACCATTATAGTACATAATAAAACTGTCCTTTATACACTGCAAAATTCTTTAATACTGGAGGTGGTTGGACAAGTATAAATTGATTCAACACTGGGACAATTTAAAATGCATCATTTTAATTAAGTCATTCTGCGGAGATTAATTCTCTGGTTGTTGCAATGTATTCTCCATACCCTGTATTTACGAGTGACATGAAGATGCCTTTCTCAGACCAAAGGCCGGTGTGTATCAGGTATACGGTGTATTGTGGTCCCTGATACCAATACAATGAGGTAAGATTGAAGGAAGAAAAGTTTCCTTTGTACTTCAGGCACATTTGTTTGTTGAATCACTCACCTAAAAATAGGGCTTCATAAAGTATTCAATACCGATCTAATTAGTCAAGAGAATGCCTCTTTTCAAAACGGAAAAGCATTCCCAAAAAGTGATGCAACACTTGTATCTAATTAGATGATACAGGAGAATCCTAACTAATTGCTTTGATGGACTTAAACAGATTAATAAGGTGCAAGCGATAACTAAATAAAAACTCATTTTACCTCTGCCTTGTTTGAAAATAATGGGTTTTAAGAAGCTAAAACTTCCTGTTAGTTTTACTTTCTATTTCTGAATGTATTTGTAGGGGAATGTGAGGTAGAAAGGGAAGCCTTCAGAGTCAGGCATCAATCACAGATCTCTGGGCAGCCTTTCTCTGTCGTACCTGCATTTTTTTATCATAGAATCATAGAATGATTTGTGTTGGAAGGGACCTTAAAGATCATCCAGTTCCAACCCCCCTGCCCTGGGCAGGGCCACCTCCCACCACCCCAGGTTGCTCCAAGCCCCATCCAGCCTGGCCTTGAACCCCTCCAGGGATGGGGCAGCCACAGCTTCTCTGGGCAACCTCTTCCAGTGCCTCACCACCCTCACAGCAAAGAAGTTCTTCCTAATATCCAATCTAAATCTCCCCTCTTCTAGTTTAAAGCCATTACCTGTGACTCCCCTCCCTGACCAAGAGTCCCTCTCCAGCTCTCCTGGAGCTCCCTTCAGATCCTGGAAGGCTGCTCTAAGGTCTCCTCGGAGCCTTCTCTTCTCCAGGCTGAACAGCCCCAGCTCCCTCAGCCTGTCCTCACAGCAGAGGGGCTCCAGCCCTCTGATCTTCATGGCCCTCCACTGGACCCGTTCCAACAGTTCTCTGTCCTTTCTGTGTTGAGGACTCCAGAGCTGGACACAGTGCTCCAGGTGGGGTCTCACAAGCGCAGAGTAGAGGGGGAGAATCCCCTCCTGTGACCTGCTGGTAAGAAAAAAGTATTGGAACATCTTTGCAATATTAGCTTGTCAAAATTTGTCTGAAGTGGCTTCATGTCCACTTATTAGTAAAAGCAATGTGATATTGGTGTTCCTCTCATGTGTGATAAATCTGAATCCAGGCTATTAGTATCTAAATTAAGTTTCTTTTTACTTTGTACCAAGTTTTCTATTTCACCACTTGACTAAAAAAACCTGCTAAAGTAAACACGAACAGCTGAGTGTGCAAAGAGGCTTCCTAAAACGCAACATTTCCAAAAGTGAGACATGCATTAAAAATTGAAAACATACTTTCAGCATATGAAAATTAAGAAGAAATTTTCCATGGGAGGAGGAGGTTGAGGGAACTAAAAGACCAGGGCTGGGGGGGTGGGTCGGGGACACAGACCCAATTCAGTGCAGTTTTGCATAATTCTCCAGTGAAATATTTTTTAAGCATATTGTAATGAAAGTGGACAGCAAAACAAATCTAAATGGCATGTCTTGGTGCACGGGAAAAAAAAAGAAGTAATTGATTTAGATGTGGAAAGTTGTGTTACCCGTGGTGAGATAACATGAGTTGTCTGGACTTGTTAGGAGATTAGAGAGAAGAGGTATTTATTACATGGGTTGATGAAAATCAGGCCTTTGGATAGAATCCAGCATCCAAAATACTTTGGATTTGGTCCAAAATCCAAAAGTGTTCTACCCCAATCCAAAGTACTTCAGATAGAATACTCTGATGGAGAGGGGAGAAATGGGACATCAAAAGAGATGGGATTTTTCTGTGACTTGGAAGATCATAGAATCATAGAAACATAGGATTGATAGAATGGTTCAGGTTGGAAGATCATCCACTTCCAACCTCCCCTGCCCTGGGCAGGGACACCTCCCACCACACCAGGTTGCTCCAAGCCCCATCCAGCCTGGCCTTGAACCCCTCCAGGGATGGGGCAGCCACAGCTTCTCTGGGCAACCTGGGCCAGTGCCCAGAATATTCTGGGCTGGTAAGAAACATAAAGCTTTGAGTAGTCAAAGGGATGCTCTCTAGGTCAGGACACTCACGGTCAGGCTGGTCTCTACTGGGATCTAAATGTCTTTTTAAAATCTCACAACAGTTGGCCAAATCTAATAGAGTGGTGCCACTGTCCCCTCTGGTTTTCCCTTTAAACTTGCAGCTGCCTTATTCTATAAAATGTATTATGAAAGCAGCTTCTGCCCACAGTGGGGTGAAAAAGAGCCAGATCCATCCTCGTTTAAGTGACTCTTGTTCTCTTCCTCTGCTGTCTTTTTTAACTCTATTTTCTTAGCTCCGTTGGGACATACGGGAAAGCTGGGGAGGGACTGTTGATGAGGGAGAGGGACTACGGGAGGAGGGGGAAGGGTTTGACGCTGAAAGAGGGGAGATTGAGATGAGATCTGAGGAAGAACTTCTTTGGTGTGAGGGTGGTGAGACCCTGGCCCAGGCTGCCCAGAGAAGCTGTTGCTGCCCCATCCCTGGAGGGGTTCAAGGCCAGGCTGGATGGGGCTTGGAGCAACCTGGTGTGGTGGGAGGTGTCCCTGCCCAGGGCAGGGGGCTGGGACTGGATGATCTTGAAGGTCCCTTCCAACTCTAACCATTCTAGGATTCTGTGATTCGACTGGTGCTCTGATCCATTTTTATTTTTTACATCACGTAAATCCCTGTGTTAGTTTACAGTTCTGTAATGCTTCTCGAGAAAAAGTCATACACATAATAGACTTTGACTGAAGGTATATGATTGAAGCAGCCATTTAATTCCATTTCGCTGCAGTGAGTAAAAATATTTAAATCTTTTCCCCAGAAGCAGCAGCTCAGTGAATTCTTTTGCTCCTTTTAGAACCATTTCAAGCTATGTGCAGCATGGAAAAATGGTTTATCTGATTAGATGCTGATAAGTATTAGGGTGGTGATGGAATGGGACGTTAGCTGAGGCAGGGCGTTGCAGAACCAGTAGAAATATAAGGTTACTTCAAAGTGTCTCTTGCTGCTTGTGCAAAAAAGAAATTGATGGCTGTTATTTTCTCGTAATGGAGCCGGTGTGATTGCCTTAAATAGCAACAGGAGCCACAGCAAGACTGGGCGAAGAGATGAGCAACCTTCTGTAGGCTACGTGCTTCCACTTATTTCCAACCCTTGTTTTCTGATTCAGATTTTACTCTGGTAGAAAAAGTTAGTCCTCATTAAAAGGAATAGGGAAATTATTTCCCTGTCTTAGCCCTACCTGTAATAAAAATGCCAATGCAGCATTCAGCAATAATGCTGACGCTGGAAGGTAAATTCTGCCGTCTCCAAATCCTAGTCCAGTGGAGCAGATTTAGAGATTAAAGGGTAGATTGTTTCCATAGGAGGGATGGCGAGGTGTTTGGTGTGCCATTCCCTCTCGCCTCCACTGCCTGGTGCGGGGTCACCTCTCTGCTGGTGGTGACCAACATCTCAGTAGGGTCTCCTCGTCCCTTCCGCAGCCTCGGCTGGCTGAGGATTGCATCCTATTGGAGTCCTCCGGAGTGTAGAAGAGTTGAAACAGATCCCTGCAAAACAGTGCCGGGCTCTTCTCGAAGGCTTCGTCCTACAGAAAATCCCTCTCGTCATTCTGAAAATCTCACCCTTTATTCTGAAAATTGCACACTTCATTCTTCCGATCTATTGCCTTAGTCAAGGGCTGTCCAACCAGCTCCTTTCTCATCCGCATCCTTCTTCTTAATACCATGGCTTTTTTTTTTTTTTTCCCTTTATGTAGCCTTTTGAACTTTACATTTATGCTACTACATCTAAAGAGAATGTACTGCGTAAGGGTACTTAAGGGAATATTTTTGAGGACTATTATTTATGCCTCTGTAGTCTTCCTTTAGTGGTCTTGGAGGAAGAAGCTGTTGTTACCATTAAATATAGATGGAACGTGTCATTGGTAGTGTCGTTGCAGAAATACTGTGGGATCCTAAGACTTTATGTTCCTTTTCTATTAAAAAAAACTTTTCTTACCAAAATCAGTCAGATCTGTACTGATGTTTACTATGTGTGAAAATATTAGCATAACATTAGTATGGGAATAAGGCAGAATTGACTTCCAAATATTTTATA
>VZRU01009177.1:105720-133537 GCA_013398155.1 Pedionomus torquatus
CTATATTATAATATATATATATATTGATTCCAAATGAAACCTGTTAGCATCATTCCTACAATAGTCATCAGTTCCATGTTACAATTAAGTATTAGAATTGTTGACTTTTTTTGATGTATTTGCCATTTGAATCACGTCTTCCATGTTCATCTCACCTTAATAAAAATGTCCACTCTGAAGAGTCAAGTCTCCCCTGGTCGACTTGGAAAACTGTTTTGGGAGAATAAGACCTTTTGTGTCATTCTGAACTTTGCTGGAGATTTGCTCATACCGTATAATTGTATGATTATACATGTATGCTGATGATATTCAAATCTCTTCATTGGTGTTCTGAGATCAGCGTATCGATGCTGGCTTTTTATTATCCAAATTTTCAGTAAGAAGTGGTTATTTTCATTTAGTCTAGATGCAGGGGGGTTCCACTTTCATGGATATTATCAACCCTAGAAGCGGCTTCCTTTCCATTAAATTTATTCAGTTTACTAAACAGTTTTTAAAGGACATTAATTGAGCTAGTCATCGGCTGATAATTCTGAACAGGAGCATATGTTAAACTATTCAGTTAAAAAATCTATCCCTTAATTCCTCCAAACTGTACATTAACGATGTAATAAGAGTTGTGCTCGCTAAGCTTTTAACGTGTAGCACCCACACAGAAATAGAATTTGCCAGCAGGTTTGTATGTACTCTAAGCTTTACGTTCAGGGTTTCGTTGACATTTAAAATCTCGATTCTAAGCTCTTTAAATGGATGCAGCTGTTTACATCCTCACGGGTTACTGAACTGGGCCGAAAGGCTGCAGCAAATGGCTCATGTGTTTTCTATATCTGTATTTTTCAGGCTGTTTTATTGGAGCCAGGGAGTCATGAAAGAAACTCAAGAAGACAACTTGGATAATGAACGGAAGATAAAACGAAAACAAAAAGAATGTGGCATATAAAGGGTATAATACCTGGAGGTATTAGATCTGACTCATATTTATAAAAATGAGACGAGCTTTCACAAAATACAAGTTATCTTAGACAGTCATCAAGCTTGGAGCCATGCTGTTGAACTAGAAATTCTCCTTTTCCCCATTCTCCTTTCTGACAGGTAACAAAGGATTGGTGAATTATGATTTTCCCAAGTTGGAAGCACTAATTTTTATCTATATAGTTCATCCTTATGAATATATAAGGAGTTAAACATTGCATATTTAATGTGGATTATAATGGGAAAGTGACTCATTAACAAAAATGGCCTCTTTTAAGGACTTGGTTTCAAACTGAGCCGGAGCCTCCCAATGCACTTTGTACAGTTTGGGGAAAGGTGTTCTGAATGGCCTTTTTTGGGAGGCCATGATGACATGTAGTAAAAGGATATCATCTTACTGTTGATATCTTTGAAGACTCATAAACAGAAACAGAAAAATGAATGGTGGAAAGGAGTGTGACGGAGGGGACACGGATGGAGGGCCACCAGCAGTGCAAGTTCCCGTTGGTTGGCAGCGACGGGTGGACCAAAGCGGAGTGCTCTACATCAGGTAAGGTTGTCTCAGGTGGTTACTCGTTTGGCTTTCGTTGTTGTTTGCCTGGAACCTGTGGTGAAGTCGTGGCTCTTTTATACTCAGAAACATCAAGGGCTCGTTCTTTTGGAGGCGCACGATCACTGTTTTTCTGCTGATGTTAGTGGAGTCCGGTGATGTGAGTTGTGCCATTTGCACGCCCATAACATACTCTCAAATCTAATATCGCTTGGTCTTGAAAATTTGATAATCCTTACTATACGTTTTGCTTTAGGCACGAGTAGCTCTTTATTATTTATTGTCATTTATTATGGATTTTAAAGCCGAGCAGCGGCAGACTTAACCTTACTGAATACCTTTATTATTCAAAGCTTTTACAATGAGACTAACCAGAGGTTTAATGATGTGCCACACCTGGGATGGTGAGAAATCCCTGGTCTCTTTTGCCTGCTCCAAGATGCACAGGCATTGCCTTTTCCTTGCCCCAAAATGGGCTTTTGGTAAGAGCCTTTGCTGGTGGAGCTGAAAACAGAGCTCTGGGATGTAGACACCTTGTGGCAGGTAAGGTAGGGTGAGACTTGCTTCTTCTGTCAGCCACGGAACTGTTGTGTTCTCCTCAACTCTCTTGGAAAGAAAATTGAATTAGTGTATTTAGTAGCTGCAGAAAAGACCACTTTTTATATGCCCTATGAAGGTTCCATGTTTGCTATCACTGGTGTTCTCCAGCAAGATTTACTTCTGTGGATTGCCCACATTTCTCACATAGGGAAAAAAAAAAAAAAAAAAAAACAAAAAAATCCAACCAGGAACACAAGCCTAAATCCGAAGTTTGGGGTATTTTATTTGTTTATTTTGTTAGCTTATTGGATTTTTTTCCTTCACCCTGGAACAGTCACAAAAGAAATGCATTGAAATTACTAATAACTGGATGCGTTCAGACAAACAGGTTACAAATTAAACATTATTGGAAAAAAGATCAAAGTTATCTTTAACAAAATATAGGTGCATCAGGTTTACATCACAGAAGTCTAAATGATTATCAGGCTGTTATTTGCTTAATCTTATTCCACTATTCTGTGGTTAAAATAACCACTTCTTCACAAAATTTTATGTATTACCAACACAAAGTTCTTTAATGAGTCAGGTCATACTCCAATTTTACACTGAACTACCATAAAAGATCAAATGCATTCCAGGATTTCTTGTTTACGTTCTCAATTAACAGAATCACACAAAATCCATGTCAGTGATACGCACGTCAAAGATAAATTGCCTTCCCCTTGTATTTCTCATTACAGCTATAATTTACTGGGCCTCTGCCTTAGTTAAAAAATCAATGAGAAAGAAAAAGTTGTGGGTTGGGCTTTTATTTATTTTTTTTTTCCCCTTGTCATCTCTGTATCCAGGCATCGGGACATCCAATGCTTTCGTATTAATATATACCTGACGAGCCTACCTGCTTTTCAACTTCATTTTCCACAGCTACAAGAAGCAGGCCATGGAGCTTGTGCTGCTTCTTCAAGCCCGTGTCTTACATGTTTATAACCTAGTAAAAGTTGGTAGCATTCTCACAGCTACTGGCTTTTCTATCTTCTTTTTTTATATATATGCTGTCTCTTTTCACGGGGACTTTCTTAATATTTTTGTTCCAAATTGCCTGACGCAAAACACTGGTTTTGTTCCAGTTTGGTTACCAGTTGCCTTTTTCAGCTTGGGGAGACTTGTATCATTTCTCTTCCCAAGTTTTCCCCCTCTATATTATTTTTTTCCCTTTAATCCAGTGGTTAATTTTCCATTTGCCTTCCCTAAGCCATTCCGATGAACGGGAAGGCTGGACAGCACACTTGGTGTGGTCCATGGTTCTTCCATTCTCATTTGGTGAAAGGCACAGGGTAGGACACCTTGGTTGGAAAGGATGGAAGTCAAGTAGTCCAAGCTCTTGCTTGACGTGGAGCATCCACATCACTCAGTTGGGTCAGAGCTTGGTTTCAGCAGCACCATCTTCCAGGATTGAGTTTCCACCACCTCTCTGGGTCTCCTGCTCTAGTGCTGCACAGAACAACCTCCCTGAAAATAGACACAGCAGTTATTGAGAGAAGGAAAGGTCAACCAGTATTGACTCCAAAAATATCCAAGGGAAAATTAGTGTATGTATTAAGATCTGACATGATTTAACTACAATAGATGATCTCAGCTGGATAAGGATTCAATCTATTTGTGCTTCCTTATGGATGCTTTTCTATCGACTGTCAATGGTTGCTTTGGATTAAATCCACTAATTAACTAGTTTTTATTACCTGGTTAAAGCACTGAGTTGAGTCTTGGTGTTTTTCTTAATAAAACAGCACTACGCCCTTAAAGTAGGACTGAGATCTCTTCTTCAACTTCATTGTCAGTGGAATAAACTGGAAAAAAACTCTTCAATAACAGGAAAAGATTTCAGAGCTGTCAGTAACAGATCTTAATATATTCCATAATTTGCTTTTTTTTGTTTCTTTGGGGTCTGAAAACCTCTGGGTGACCTCAGTGATGGGGAAAAAAAAGCTGGTAGCTTCTTATGAGGGAAGCTGGTGGTTGTCCTTTGGAGTGTAAAAGTGCAAGAAAATCTGTACACACAAAAGATACTTTGCCATTAATTAGGTCTGCAAATAAAAAGGCACCCTGACTCCAGAGCGTATTCCCAGGGATGCCTTTTAATGCAAGTTTTTAAGCATCGCAGAAAGCGTAAGTGGGATAACATTAAGCAAATCTGAGTTTCTCCTGTGGGGAAGAACATCTTCCCCGTGTGGGCCTCCTGCCTGTGTGGGCAGGATAGGTCAAGAAAGTCACAGAATCATCGAATGGTTTGGGTTGGAAGGGACCTCAAAGATCATCCAGTTCCAACCCCCCTGCCCTGGGCAGGGACACCTCCCACCACACCAGGTTGCTCCAAGCCCCATCCAGCCTGGCCTTGAACCCCTCCAGGGATGGGGCAGCCACAGCTTCTCTGAGCAACCTGGGCCAGGGTCTCACCACCCTCACAGGAAAGGATTTCTTCCTAATATCTCCATCTCCCCTCTTGCAGTGTCAAATCCTTCCCCCTCATCCTATGGCTCCCCTCCCTGATCCAGAGTTCCTCCCCAATTTTCCTGAAGCCCCTTGAGGGACTGGAAGGGGCTTGAAGGTGTCCCTGGAGCCTTCTGTTCTCCAGGCTGAACCCCCCCAACTCTCTCAGTTCTTTTAGGAGAGGTGCCACAAAGCCATCAGCCAACTCTGGAGATGCAGAGCCAAAGCAGACAGCAAATGATGCTCACTGATTTAAAATGTGATAATCATGCTTTAACCAGTCCATAGCTGAAATTAAAATAAATAAAAACAAAGAGTAATTTCCCCCTGATCCCCAAGCATTTCCATTTAAGACAGGGATAATTTGACCTTCTGACCTATCTACCACTGCAAACCTTGACCGTTATTTTTAGGCTGCTCTTTTATCTTGCTCTACCCTCAGAACTGTCACTGTTACACGTATTTAACCTGGGCAGTTCTCTCCAAAATAACTCTTTCAGGACAAGTCTGGCAAATAAATTACTTGCTGGAACTGTCAGCATAACTAAATGTCACTTGAAGGCGTTGCTTTATGTGTGACTTAGTCCTTGCGCAGGATTAAGTGTTCATACATCGGTTTTTAACTACAAAAGTTCGTCAAGTGTTTGGAATTCGGACTCTTGGCTGTTTTCGTGATCCAAACTATGCCGCTTAAGTTGGTTTTGTTAAAATATTCCACCTAAGTTGGTTTTGTTAAAATAAGGGCTGCTTACAGCTGCCATTAAGAACCAGTGTTTTGGCCAGTCCTCATAAATCATCGTATTCTCTCCCCGATAAACAGTTTAGACGGCTACGTAATAAAGAGCAATCTGGAACGCAGAGGCTGGTGACGCGAGAACTTTTTTCGTCTTATGAATTAGTGATTTTTGCCGTAACAGAATTTCCAATGTCCTATTTTTGGATATGGAGATAATGATTTTCTGGTGGGAGTCGGAGAAACCCGAGTGCAGTTTATCAGAAACTCACCGGACTGGGCTTCTTGCTGTAATATTTCTCATTTTCAGTGAAAGAGTTGAAATTTTAGCTGAATGAAACCCAGTTGGTTTACACAATAGTTTTGTTACTTGCCCCCCTTTTCTCCTTCATCTTGAAACACGCTTTTGGGTGTATTTTTTTCATCTTAAATTAGGTCCCGGTCTGTTATGGTTTGAGAAAACCCATAACAATTTATTGTTGTGTAGACAATTATCTTGTCGCCCGATGACCCCTCCCCACCCAGGAAAGGGGAATCGGGGGACGCCAAGAAACACGAGGGTTGAAATGGGAATAGATTTAATAGAATAAGATTAAATAACTAGCAATAATACTAAAGAACCAGTATTAATCCCGACACTGGTAGGAGATTACAAGAAGTATCCTCAGTCAACTCTATCAGCAGGAGCTGGGGAGACCTCAGGGGTCCAGCACTGGGGCAAGGAGTTGTCTGGATTGCCACCATCAAGGGAGAGCCCACTACGCATCAAAACTTTTCTAATTTCTATTGAATATGAAATAATCCTGTTGGCCAGCTTGGGTCAAACGCCCAGGCCCTGCTCCTCCTCATCCCTGCACCTGGCAAGGCCCAAAAACACTGAGGCCTTGAATCTCACAGAGCCTGTCCGGCCATAAAGTAAATATTTTTGTGAATTCAGACACTAAAATCCTCCAAAAGGGCAATTTTCCCAGCGTTAGAAAGAAAGTTAGTCCTGGGCTTCTCCAACCAGGACATGGTCCTAAAAAGTGCAGATGAGCATCACATCTGCGACACTGAGCGATGTGATGGAGGGGAAGGGAGGTCCGTGGCAACAGGGCTCTGCCCGTGGGGTTAAACTTCATAGGAGAGAAAAGGGAGAAAAATAACCTTAGTGTTGTTAAGGTTTTCAAGCAGGATTGTTATGGGAATAGTAAATACCAATAAACTCAGTTATTTTCGTTTCTGCGCGCTCACTGTGTTTGTTTTTCGATAATAAAAGCTTCCTTTAAAAGTTTTTTTTTGGCTGTTTTTTTGTAGGTATCATCTCAGTTCTTGACTAAAAGCAAGAAGTACTGTGAAACAAAATGTGGAATCTTAGTTGTGTTAATTTAACCACTGTCTGTGTGAGCTGTTAGATCGGTAGACAGAAGTCAGGACCTATCAAATAGCTTGTATTCATCATTTCTGTTCCTTTACAGTCCCAGTGGGTCTTTATTATCCTGCTTGGAGCAGGTGAAGACTTACTTGCTGACTGATGGAACATGCAAGTGTGGCCTAGAATGTCCTCTTGTTCTTCCCAAGGTAAAAAGCATCATTTTGGATCCTTATCAGTTATATCAGCTGATGTGCTATGCCGTGACTTAATCTCTATTCAGATGAGATCCGTAAAATAAGTGCTGTACATCCAGAGATTTACCATAAAATATCATAGGAATTTTCCCTCTGCCTTCTCCCCTCGTGGAGAAGATCTGTCTTGGTTTTTGTCATGTTTTAACATTTTCCTATTAAAATGGAAACCTACCATCAACAGCATCGTGCTAACACGTGAGAATCAGAACAAGACCCTGACTTCTATTTCACCTGTTGAGAACGCAGTCAGATACCTCTAAGACAAAGAAGTAAATTTAATTTTATGTAAAAATTTCTGTTTAAATTCTATTTCCTTGAGTTTTCTGCCTATAATCATTCTTTTAAACGTTGGCATTTTTACTCTCAGGTCTTTAATTTTGATCCTGGAGCTGCTGTCAAGCAGAGAACTGCTGAAGATGTTAAAGCGGACGAAGACGTCACCAAACTATGCATCCACAAAAGGAAAATTATTGCTGTGGCTACACTTCATAAAAGCATGGAAGCACCACATCCGTCGCTCGTCCTAACTAGTCCTGGTGGTGGAACGAGTGAGTAAAATCATGCAGAATTGTTGAATGACTTAATTTTAAAGTTAGAGAGATATGTATATAATTGCTCTACAGAAGCACCCACCAAAAGTCTTGTATGAGTGCGATAGTAAACAGATTAAAGGAAAAAATAGAGGTGGTAATTAGAGAGATATAGGTAGATAGAAAATGAGTCTAAAAAGCAGGTCATCCCAGACTAAGAGCATGATTTTCTTGGAAAAGATATCAGATTGTTCTAGACAAAGAAAATACATTAGCTCTCATCTTTTGGAACTGTAGTAATACGTCTGATATTCTGTCACATGGGAAATTAGAGAAGCAGAATAAAGTGATTATAAAGGGATTAGAATGTGGCTAAGGACTTGGCTAAATGGGAAATTGTATTGCAAGGCAAAATATACAGCTAGAGAAGATCTCCACTGTAATTTCTCAAGGATTATTTTTGGGGACCAACCTGGATTAGCATTTTAATTATCCATATCAACGAAAACTGAGGTAATTTGTTGATGGATGAAGCTGGCAGGTCCTATCAAAACAAGAGAAGATCAAAACATGTTGAAAAGCTGGGGGATCATGGAGACCTAGAGTGAAAGAAAAGGTATACTAACAAATCCTGTTAATTGTGAGGTTATTCACCTGGGGACTAGTGGGGGGGGGAAAAACGCTATTAGTTGTAAATTATTGAGAAAGAATATCCGGCTAGAGTAGCTGATCAAAGATGCCTGTGAGCGGTGCCAGATGGTGGAATGGTAGAGATCAGTGTGGCTCTGGGAGAAGCACAAATGCCATCGTTCCCTGACTGCCTTCCCGCACCGCTCCTCTCGCTGGCAGCAAGTAGAGCAGGGCCTTTTCTCTGGGTGAACTGCAAAACCAGCTCCATGAAAGCGTTTGGCTTGTTCAACCTGGCAAAGCGGTGGCTGAAACGAGCTCCAGTCACTGTCCATATAGGCAGCATAAATAAAGGAAAATCAGCACCTGAAAATAAAGCTGCTTAAGCTAAAGGACAAGGTCAGCAGTGAAAGAAAGAGCTAAAAAACAGAGTTGTTTAGAAACTTCAACAGAAAATTAGATACTTTCTGAGGATTGCAGGAAAAGGTTCTGAAGTAGGTTTCAAAAATCCAAATGATTAGAACAAAGGAGTGAAGTTACTTTTAAGACAGAGCTCAGGAAATCGCAGAATCAGAGGATGGTTTGGGCTGGAAGGGACCTTGAAGATCATCTCATTCCGTACTGTGATCCGTGCAGCTTCTGGGAAGTGGCCCTTGATAATCTGGGGGATCTCTAGCAGCCCTCTGTTGCTGTAGTAATAGCTGGCTAATTGCTAATTCCTCACTTCAAAGTGGAAAATTTTACGCATATGAAGATAAATAATAGATCTCCGATAGATTGACAGTGCAAAGGTGCTGATGTGCCCTGGCATTTTCAAATTGCTACGTATGATTTCAACGCTTTGTTTAGCTTGCTGTTTGCAATGTATTTTATGTTGTTAAATAGTGCCATTTCCCAAATTACTATGCTTTCTCCTTATAATTTTTTTTTTTTTAATTCTTTATGAGTAGTACCGAAATCACATTTCTATTGTCATAAAATTAGCAAAGTGAAGGAGGTAAAAGCAGGTAAGCATTAAGGACGGAGGTCCCATTTATGCGGTCTTACCTCCTCTGTTGATCAGAATTTTGTGCATTAAGGCAAAGGAGAAAATTTCCTGATAAATTGCCTTTGCAAACAAAATGTCCTCATTTATGCACACTTAGATTTGACCATTTGCTTAGGTCCAGCATTTGAGGAGAGGGTTCTCCTACGTATTTCGTTTTGCAGTCCCGTCTTGAGATTTGTCCCCTAAATAAAACTTTGGTTGTATTTTGGGCAAGGTAATATGTTTGTTTCTCTCCCAGTATAGCTGGCTGAGCAAATAGGATGAAGGCAGGATTGTCAGTGCCATCTGTCTCCTATGGCCAGGCTGAAGGAAAGAAAGGGAGTTGGGTTCTTGGGAGTAGAGGAATTTAAAGGCACCCCTGGATTCATTTGGACATGAAATCTTTAGCTCGTTACTCAGGTTTAAGTTTGCATATTCAGAGGCTTCATGCCAAGCACACTCCGAGCTCAACTACACATTCCCAGAGCAGCAAAACTGGCAGAAAGTCTGCCAGACTCGGAGCTCCTTGTGATGATATTCTTCAAGTAAAACATTGGGAAAAAGATCTCATTTTGAAATAAAACTGACATCAGTGGGCAGAAAGGGAAAGTGGTCTTGTGCTTGTAGGAAGGTCTGGTCTCAAAAGCGGGATTTTTCGGGAATTTTTCTATTGTCGAGGGGTTCACGTGTGTGTTTATGCAGATAATCCCAGGACCTTTATCCTGAAACCAACATAGAAGGTTGGGCCCCTTAAATTTAGCATCTTCACCCCAAGGAAAGATTGTTGGAGAAGCTACAGGTAAAGCCTTAATTTAGTAAATCAATACAGAACCGTTCCAAGGAACCGATTAACTCACAGGACTGGCACTTGGTGCCTGTGGTGCCTGCCAGTGACACGGAGCAGCCAGAGAAGCTGCCTCCTGCCTTGCACAGCAACAGTCTCATAGATCTCTGCAATTAAGTGCTTGGCTGATTAGAAACCTGGACCAAAGTCATACGGCGCAGCTTCCCATTCATCCTCATCAGGGACAGCATGTGGGGCAGGACCCTCTTCTCTGTAGGGCATGGAGAAATTACTCTAAGCCCTTGTTGGGCTTTGTTCCTCTTGTACTCAATAGATGGTGCCAGAGGCTCCTTTTCCCTGCTCCTCCTGCCAGCCCTTCTAGCTGTACCCAAAGCAGTGGTGCTGGAGATTCAGGAGTTGGGACACTGGAGACAATGGTTAGAGGGAGAAGAGGGGAAAAAACCCAAACCCACCTTTCAGAAATTGCTGTTTCAGAAGGACCACGCTAAAATAAATTTCTGTAGGGAGCAAGTAGGCTTGAAACTCGAAACACAAGACCTAATGTTGGCCATATTTATGTGGACTTTATATGAAATATTGAACTAAGGCCTGTACAACTGCACTGTGTAGTAGGGGAGCACACATCTTTCCAGCAACTACCTGGTGATTTTTAAGTATTAATTCTGTTTAGACAAAAGTTTAACCTAGAAAGGCTTTCTAGCTTCTATTAGTATTTTCACTCATGGTAGTTTTGCACTGAAACGTGTGATATTGGATTTCCAAACAGTAACTGTTGTGTTTTTAATATCAGGTGCGACTCCAGTAGTTCCTACTCGAGCAGCAACTCCGAGATCAGTGAGGAATAAATCACATGAAGGAATTACAAATTCTGTGATGCCAGAATGTAAGACTCCTTTCAAGTTGATGATAGGGGCATCTAATGCCATGGGTAGGCTTTACGTGCAAGAAATGGCTGGAAGCCAGCAACAAGAACTTCATTCTGTCTATCCTAGGCAGAGATTGGGTAGTAATGAACTTGGACAGAAGTCTCCGTATCGTGGCAGTCATGGTGGGATGCCCAGTCCAGCTTCATCGGGATCACAGATATACGGAGATGGCTCAATCTCTCCTAGGACTGACCCACTTGGAAGCCCTGACGTTTTCACAAGGAACAATCCCAATTTTCATGGAGCACCCAACTCTAGTCCTATTCACATGAACAGGACACCTCTATCTCCACCATCAGTAATGCTACATGGTTCTCCCATACAGTCATCCTGTGCAATGGCTGGAAGGACTAATATACCTCTTTCCCCAACCTTGACCACAAAAAGCCCAGTAATGAAAAAGCCCATGTGTAACTTTTCAACTGGTATGGAAATACCACGAGCAATGTTTCACCATAAACCACCCCAAGCTCCGCCCCCACCTCCTCCACCGCCTTCTTGTGCTCTTCAGAAAAAGCCATTAACATCGGAAAAGGATCCGCTCGGCATACTTGACCCTATTCCCAGCAAACCGGTGAATCAGAACCCCGTTATCATTAACCCAACTACTTTCCATTCAAATGTCCACTCTCAGGTACCCGTGATGAATGTAAGCATGCCTCCTGCTGTCGTCCCTTTGCCAAGTAACCTTCCTTTGCCAACTGTCAAACCCGGTCACATGAATCATGGAAGTCATGTTCAAAGAGTTCAGCATTCTACTTCGACTTCCCTCTCTCCTTCTCCAGTGACGTCCCCGGTTCATATGATGGGATCCGGGATTGGAAGGATCGAGGCTTCTCCCCAAAGATCACGTTCTTCTTCCACTTCATCAGATCATGGAAATTTCCTGCTGCCTCCGGTAGGACCACAGTCATCCTGTAGTGGTATTAAAGTTCCTCCCAGGTCCCCAAGGTCAACAATAGGGTCACCGAGACCATCTATGCCATCTAGCCCTTCCACCAAGCACGATGGACTTAATCAATACAAGGACATCCCTAACCCATTAATTGCTGGAATGAGTAATGTATTAAATCCTCCAAACAATGCAGTTTTTTCTACTGCATCGGCTGGAAGTGGTTCCTTGAAGAGTCAGCCTGGTTTGCTGGGAATGCCTTTAAATCAGATCTTGAACCAGCACAACGCTGCCTCTTTTCCAGCAAGCAGTTTACTCTCAGCAGCAGCCAAAGCACAGCTAGCAAATCAAAATAAACTTGCTGGTAACAACAATAACAGCAGTAGCAATTCTGGACCTGTTGCCGCCAGCGGTGGCAACGCCGAAGGACACAGCACTTTAAATACCATGTTCCCTCCTGCTGCCAACGTGCTCCTACCAACGACTGAAGGGCAGAGCGGCCGAGCAGCACTGAGAGATAAATTGATGTCTCAGCAAAAAGACCCTCTGAGGAAAAGAAAGCAGCCGACCACCACGGTGCTGAGTTTGCTGAGACAGTCTCAGTTGGACAATTCTGGAGTTTCCAAAGCCGGATCTGATTTGATAAGAAAGCAAAGTCAAAGCTCCTTTCCCATCAGTTCTATGTCCCAGCTCCTTCAGTCCATGAGTTGTCAGGGCTCTCACATGAGCAGCAATAGTACCACCAGTTGTGGGAGCTCAAATACTGCTTTACCTTGCTCTGGTAACCAGATGCATTTTGCAGACACCAGTATGAACTCTGGCGGTCTCCAGAACTCGCTGGCACAGAGTTTACCCTTGCGAGGGGATGGTGTGCACTGCCAGAACGCAAACACTAACTTTGTCCACGGTACTAACCCGGGCACAACCAACCATCTCGCAGGTTTAATAAATCAGATGCAGGCGAGCGGGAACTGCGGGATGCTCAGTCAGACGGGAATGGCTTTAGGCAACTCATTACATCCGAACGCACCTCAGTCCAGAATCCAGGCCTCCTCCGCTCCAGTGGTACCCAACAGCATTGTTAGCAGCTGTAATCAAACGAGTCCTGAAGCAGGTATGTTCCCTTCTAAAAGGATAAGCCTGTCTTTGGCTCCTTGGAAATGTGAGATGGCTATTTTTAATATAGTAATTTTTAATATAATGCCTTTTATTTATCTTCCTTTTAAATGTGAGTTTACCAATGTACCAACATGAAAGGTCTGCCTGTTTCATGCCGATACCCAGAAAGTCAAAAAGAAAACAAATGAGGAAAAAAATGAGTTGTAGACTACAATACATCTCCCTTTCCCTGAACAAAATCATCTTGGCCTCCTTCCTGTTGATATTTCTTATTTTATTAACTTCCACACGCCCCTCATAAATAAAATCCACGCACTTTTGTATATACACAGACCTCAGCTTTTCTCGCTTGGCCAAATAACTTGGGTTGGGGGTTTTTTTGCAGCGTGTGCTGCTACTTCAACCCTAGAACGTGATGACTGTCCTGGCAGTGCATGTCCGGGCCGTACGTGTGTTCTTTACTGCTTGCATTAAGGAGTTGGTGTTATCAGAGATTGGAGCAGATACCAGGAGTACAAAAGTTGACAAAATAACCCTTTTCAGGGACGGCGCAGGGGAGTGCCGAGTCTGTGTTTGCCTTTATCCTGATAATTTTGGTAATTAAACGGTTGAATAAACTGTATGTTCAGTTGGAAGAGCGTAGAGAGGGATTTCCTGGTTGTTCATCAGTAAAGCCTTGGAGAGGAGACAGGTACACTGCTGTTCCCATCTCCGTGCTGTTTAAAAAATGAAAAGGAGACAGCTCAAAAATATATATTTAATTTCATTCAACTGCTACGGGTGAAGCAAAGTCCGCAGTTTTGAAAGATGGTACTGTGTGAATTCCTTAAGCAGGAAGAGAACCTTCCATTTGATACCTCAGTCTTTCAGCCTGGTTGACTTCTAGAGCCCGTGTTTGATAAATCACAGCTGAACTGCAGCGGGTCAACCCCAGGTGACTGCCAGCGGGCGAGTGGTCTCTTTCATTATCCCAAGAGGAAACCCCCTACACATTCCCGAGCTTCCTTCAGGAGAGCTCTTCCTTCTTTAAAATTCAGAATGGAGTTCTAGAAAACCTGAATTGCGTAAAAATAATTTTCTAGTATTATGCTGTTCACCGTTTCTGATGTCTTTTAAGGGTTTCTCTCGATTCTTGGGGAAAAGGGCTTTTTTTTTTTTTTCCTTAGCTGTATCGGCGGTTTGTGTCACAATCAAGCAGCTATCAATCCTTGCCTGGCTGTTTTGCCTTGTCATGCTGACAGAGAGGAGTGTTTCTCTCTCTTCTGAGACTTTGTACTCTCTCCTGAACAGAGCAAAGGTCTGGCTTTGCCTTAGGAGCTTGCTTCCCTCTCCCACTAAGCATTCTACAAAATTCCTTTTGCAGGGAACCCTTTGGGTTTCCACCTGTGTTGAGTTTCCGCAGCGACCGGTAGGATGTGTGGGTTCTTCTGAATTGGCTTCTTCTGAACTCCCACTGTCCACGTGAAAGCTGTGAGGTTATCACAGCGTTGGACAATGTTCACTTGCTCTCCAGGGAGCAGAAAAGACTGAATGTTATGTGAGGTAAGAGCCCGCGCCCCAGCGGTTACCATCAAGAAGCTGAGCAGTAGGAGTTCACCCCGTGTGGGATCAGGATGGAAAAGGCTGAAGATTCCTACATGAAATTCAGACTGGAACCAATTCACAGAAGCTTTACACGGCATTAAAGTGATCAATAAAGTGTTAGATATCAAAGTGGGCTTCTAAGAATGAGAATCCAAGTTCGTCCCCATGCAGGATCTTCTTGTTCCTGCTCCATCACCTTGACCCAACCATGCTTTGGTGTGGTGACACCTGACCACTTGGGCAGGTTGCCTTTGGGTGGATGGTGAAGCTTGTCCTCCTTCCTATGTTAATTAATCAGAGCCTTTCCTTGTATCCAGGTCCTTGTCTCCAGGCAAGCTGAGTTTCTTCCCAAGAAGAAAAAAGTGCCCGAACAAATCTGTGCGTGTGTCAAAGCCCCACGAAGAAAGGTTACAAGAGAAATGGCCAATTTAGTTCTCATCAATATAGGACTAGAAATTAGTATATAACCTGCCTGGGAACTTCTCTTCTGCCGTGGTATTTCTAATACCCTGGAGATAACAGATAGAATTATAGCAATATAATTATAGGGCTTTAAACCGACCCCCTTTTTTTTTTTTTCTTATCTAAAAGATAAATGGTAGCTCTGTGTAGGCAAAAACTAGAAAGATTTGAACATGTTCTATCCCTCGCTGCTGAAGGCGATTGTTTCTTTAGTTCTGATGCTCGCAAAACCTGCATTCAATTACTTTATTAAATAATTAAATGCTGTTAACAGGCCTAGAAACCTGTTTTCGTCTTTAAGATGAAATTTCAGGTTCTGGTATCTTTGTGTTATTCCCAGGGGCAAGGTCCCCCCAGAAAAGAGTGTATGAACCTTCATCTGTCATTGTGTCCCGGCCAACTCAGCAGCGTGGGGCTCGGGCACAAGATTTAAATCAAATCCATGGTTGGGAAAATCCAGATGGGGACATATTGTTACATTTGAAATGTGGAGTATTTTTCATCCATAATAATATTTTCAAATACTAGTTTGTTACAAGCGTGCATTGGGTTACGTGGACAAAAAAAAGAAGAGATACCTTGTGAATATTCTGTATCAGTATTATTCTGGTGAATAATACTGGATGGAGCTGAGCAGAGTCAAAAATGCCATGTGAACCATGATTTCAGGAGCAGTTTGGCTGAGTGAGATATCTTTGGGAAACTCCTGTCTTCCTCTTTATTTTTTTTTTTTCTTGATTTTTTAAAAAGTATTTTAATTGCTAAATCTCTTTCCCGTGCCAGCATTCAGCATGGCTACTAATCAGAAAATAGTTCCTGAGAGAAAAAATACCGGGACTCTCCACAATTAGGTAGCTGGTTATTGCCTCAGCTTTTAATTATATTTTAACCACATGGACCAAGTGGTTCTCGTTCTAGCTTCTGTTTTCTCCTTCCACGGGTAACATCTTCAGTTTCCCGATAATTTTCAGTAGGAGTGTGATGGAATTAAAACTGAATAAATACAAAAGTAAAAGTTTCTGTTGATGCAGTACAGAGCTTTTGGCGTTTTCTAAGTCTGAGCCCTTGAAAACCAGTTATGCTCAATTAAATTCTATTAGCAATTTCAGTTGGGTTGCAAACACTGTTTAATAAGGAGGAGGCGGCAGCAGCAGGTCTGTATAGATTATTTAGGGCTATTCCTTTGAAAAGAGTCTGTTTTCTGCCAGGAGAAGTGTTTTCTCAACAAGCAAATCCTGCTAAGAATGCAACAGGCACAAATGATGGGCTAGAGGAAAACACTGGGGAGTAAAAGCTCTCTACAGCTGGTGAGGGGAATCAAGGGAACTCATATAATGACCACGGCGGAGAGAAATAAAGATGATGAGTTGGCTCAAATATCAGAACATCAGAAATACGAGGAACTCTTAAGTCTAGGAGTTAAGTAGTGACACATAAAGGGCAGATTTGGCAAACAAAGGCGATATCATAGACTCAGAACAGTATTTTTTTACTAAAGAATTTTACAGATTAAAAAATAGTGAAATATTGTAGAATCATTCAGGTTGGAAAAGACCCTTGGGATCGAGTCCAACCATCAACCCCACTCTACAAAATTCTCCCCTACACCAGATCCCCCAACACCACATCTAAATGGCTCTTCAACACAGTCAGGGATGGGGACTCCACCACCTCCCTGGGCAGCCTATGCCGCTCTCTGACCACTCTTTCTGGGAAAAATTCTTTCCTAATGTCCAGCCTAAACCTACCCTGTTGGAGCTTGAAGCCATTCCCTCTCATTCTATGGCTAATGACGTGCGAGAAAAGACCAGCACTGACCTCTCTACAATGTCCTTTCACGTAGTTGTAGAGAGCGATGAGGCCTACCCTCAGCCTCCTCTTCCTCAAACTAAACAGTCCCAGCTCCCTCAATTGCTCTTCGTTAAGATTTATTCTTCGTAATTAAACAGGGAGGAGCACACAGGCCCAGTACCAATCGCTGAGGAGCTTGTTCCACTCAAACAGAATTGGTCTTATTGTATTGTATTTGGCTGTTTTATAATTAGGAACAGCCCATTGCCTTGGAAAAGGGTGACTCAAAGGTGGGTTTTAGGAGGCTTTGATTGATTCTGGTCTAGTTGGGGGTGTCCCTGCGACTGCGGGGAGGTTGAACTAGATGACCTTCGAAGGTCCCTTACGGCCTGGATGATTCTATGACTCGTTTGCATCATGTCTATTAAAAGTGGAGCGGTCAGGGATTGTCGTCTTGCAGAATCAGAAGTGACCTTGTCGATAATCATATTGCATCTCAGAGAAAAATCATTTGCACATAATTTTTTAATTATCTGGAAGAATTTTCAAATTGTTACCTTTGCGGTTTTCTTTTTTTCTTATCAGCAGGATGAGGGGAACAGGTCCCAGTTCTTTGCCATTTGTAATGTTCCATTTCCTCTTTCCTGTAGCACAAAACTGTGTCTCCCGAGAACTGAATTGCTTTATTCCAACTAAAGGATTTGTGCTCAATATTCCTTGTCATTGGTATTTTTCACCTAGAAAGAGTTACGTGAATAAAAGGTTAAATGTTCTGTTGGATGTTGTGATGGTCAACAAGATCATGTAGGCCCTTGCTTCTCCAAAAAATGGTCCTTGCTGTGCAAGAAAGATGGGGTGTTTTAGAATATATCACATTAAACCTGTACAAAGTGACACATTCTAGTACGGGAACTTCTGGATTTGCTCCGCCAAATTATTTCTATATATCATGGAATTACAAAATCAGTGGAACTCCTTGACGTTGAATTCAGAAGAGTAGCTGGCTGCATCCTTTATGGGGCTTGTGATGTCTGAGAAAAGTTTGTTACTAAACTTAAATAACTCCTAGACAGGATGCCAACCAGCTACTCATCTCATTATAAAGCCAATTGGAATGTTCTATTGATTCTGGATTTCGATGTCTATATAAACATGCAGAGGGACTTTTCTCTGGTGAGGGGGTGGGTGGAATGCGATTTTAACAAATCACATTTATTTAAAATCAGTCACTGCTTTTCAACATTCTACTTTGTTTTCCATTGTTATTATTTTGGGGAGATAAAAGTTATTATTTTCCTACACAAATGAGAACTGTAAAGAGTGGGGAAAATGGAAAATTTCTACTTGAGGAATAAGATTTCCAAGCACAATATGTGTGGTAGGTCAAGTCTGCTCCCTGCCCTACTATTGAAATGAATATTCTAATTTATTTGCTCTTTTTAACTCTTTAGTAGAAGATTTGTGTGCAGACACACTCTCATTTTCTGAACATAAAGGAGTCACTGGCTTCATAGGCATCAGCATTCGTATTAGGTAAAGCTTAATCGTTGGCGTGATAGACTTTTATACAGTCAATGTAAACATACTTGCTACCAGGAGGTTTACAATAGAGGACAAATTTGGAAGTGGAATCGAGTTTTCTTTTCAAATTACCTCTATTTATGAATGTTTATTGTTAGCAAGTGCTCGCAAATTGGAAAAACTTGGGAATCGGCTCAATCTCTACTTAATTAACTTGGTTGTTTGGTAGAGGGAGCTGAAATGAGTAAGCCTCTAATTTTAGTAGAAGTGGAAAAGGGAAATGTAGAAATAATTTATTTATAGCTGTTGCAGGCATGTTAATACTGGTTGAGTTTGGGTGAGTGGAGATCAGAAATCATAGAGTGGTTTGGGTTGGAAGGGTCCTTCAAGATCATCTCATTCCAAGCGCCCTGCCCTGGGCAGGGACACCTCCCACCACACCAGGTTGCTCCAAGGTCCCTCCAGCCTGGCCTTGAACCCCTCCAGGGAGGGGTAGTAGAGTAGTTTTCCCAAAGTAATTTTAAAAACAGCAGTGGTGGTGGAAGCCAAAGAGACAAGGGCAAGGAGAAGAGGCAAGACTGAAGTTTAGTCAGGTATATTTAAAAAAAATAATAATAATTTTAAATATTTCTGTTGTCCTAGAAACACCTTTGGGCTTTTTGCCATTTCCCTGAAAATTGTGAAAGACTCATTTTTGGATAAGTCACTTTTCAGCAGATGCAGAGGCAGCGTGCTGGAGTTCGGGGGCATTTTCACCCTTAAAATAATCTGTTAAAGCAAGAGTTTGAAAACCACTATTTAGAAGAGGGTTGGCATTACAGCTGTTTTGTTACAAGTGGAGGAAAAAAAAAATAATATGATTGGTATCCATAGTAATGTGCTCAGCTGCTTCTGTGATGAGCCTGGTGTTATGGACAGGCAGATAAATCTGTTTCACAGGAGAACACATTCTGTGTTCGGATGGAAGTGTTGTGCATGAGGGGAGTTCAGGGTTTTAACTGGTTCCACTGGGCAGAGGGGGATGTTTTATTTATTTGTCCATTGTCGCTGACGTCTCCATGGTCTCAAGGTAAGGAGAACAACTGACGGGAGTTTGTGGTGAACAGCTGAGTTATGGATTCTTTGGAATTGAAAGCGCTGGAATAAATGTGATACCAGATAAAGATCTTAAATGTTTTCCATTCCAAAAAGAAAACAGAGAATATAATTACAAAAATGTGTAATTTGTTCTTGGTTCTAAGTTTATAGGTAAGTGATGGACTATGGAGGTAAGGCAGGAGCGTGTTGTCTCCAACTTCTGAGGTGTATGGGGTCTTACCACTTCCATTGGCAAATATACTTCTGTGAAAACTAACTCTCTTAAAATCACTAGTTTAAAAATGCAGCCACTGATGCAAGCTACGTGTTCGTCTCTCTAAGATGATTATAGAATGGTTAGAGTTGGAAGGGACCTTAAAGATCAGAGTTGGAAGGGACCTTAAAGATCATCCAGTTCCAACCCCCTGCCCTGGGCAGGGACACCTCCCACCACACCAGGTTGCTCCAAGCCCCATCCAGCCTGGCCTTGAACCCCTCCAGGGATGGGGCAGCCACAGCTTCTCTGAGCAACCAGTTCCACTGCCTCACCACCCTCACAGTAAAGAAGTTCTTCCAAATATCTCATCTAAATCTCCCCTCTTCCAACTTAAAACTGTTAGCCCTTGTCCTATCACTCCCCTCCCTGACCAAGAGTCCCTCTCCAGCTCTCCTGGAGCTCCCTTCAGATCCTGGAAGGCTGCTCCAAGGTCTCCCCGGAGCCTTCTCTTCTCCAGGCTGAACAGCCCCAGCTCCCTCAGCCTGTCCTCACAGCAGAGGGGCTCCAGCCCTCTCAGCATTTGCACTTTCACAGCTTTGCAAGCTCAGGGTAAGGCAGTGAAGCTGTCCTCTCTCCACTCCTGCCGGGTCTTTTTGAAAGGAATCTTGCAGGTTTCTTTTGCCAGAGCTGCCGAGCTTCCCATCCCAAGAGGATGGGAGTGGTGGAGGGTTTTGGTGAGAAGCTCATTACATGACAGCAGAGCTGAATGGGAGTTTTTGACAAGGGTTTCAAAAACTTGAAATGTTCTAAATCTAAAAAGCAATGGAGAAAATATAAAACGGAGTTAGCTGTGTTTGTATTGAATATGCAGAAAAGTAAGAATTGAGCAGGTGTTATATATAATATTTCTTTGTTTTCAACTCTGAAAATATTATAGATATTAATGCCTAATGAGCAAGTTCTGCACAAGTTCTCTTTCCAAGCACTTAATACACCTGTCCTAATGGTTATTTTTATTCTACGGATTCCAGCCATGTACTGTTGAGACTATTGAAATATTAGAATACATAATGGCTAGTTTCCTACAGAGAAATGCGTTGTGAAATATTATTTCTGTTACCGTTTTCTAATTGGTATATTTAAGTGAAGTGTCTTAGGAAAACACACGTATAGTTAACGTTCTTTAATTTAATAGAAGTGCTTTTAGTATCTATGGAGACTACAGTAGTTTGCTTTCGGTTTGAATTGTTTGGTGTGGAAGGAAGCATGATCCACAGCATCTGAAGCCGGTCCTGTTCCTCCGTGGGTTTCTGCGGACAATTCTGCTGCCTCTGCAAAAACGATAGGTGGGTTTGGACTCTCCCCTTTTGTTTAGTTGGAAATTAATAGCTCAAACCCAACTTCTCTTTCCAAGGACAGCCATGGAAGCTTCTGGTGCCAGTCTTCACCTTGTTCAAATCTTAATACTGGTTAAAGCCAGAATTCAAAAACAAACTGGAGCTCTGACTATACCCAGCCATCCCAATAGCATGTGTGTTCCTGCCTTCTCGTTTTAGGACAATGCTGAGATACGAATGATAAATATCTTCCAATCTGATTTCTTGAAATGAGCTGAAACAGTGAATCCTTTCAAACACAAGCTGATTTCATACAACCTTCTTAAGGAAACCTGTCAAGCTTCCTTTAAAAAAAGGAACAGGGAGAGAATCCACAACAGAAAATAAGGCTGCTTTTTAAAAAATACTTCATCATAAATAAAAATAATTTTTATTATGATGTAATAATTTTATTATTATGTAACAGTCTTTAAAAACATATGTTCCATTCTCTTTCCACTCATTAATTTACATGCAAAGCATTTATTTGACCCTCTAAAAGAGCAATAGATGTGTTTGTTGGCATTCTGGGTCCAAGGTGATTCCTTTTTCTCAACAACTGGCAAAAGGACTTTTGGCAGATGTCTGCATCTGCAGGAGCTGGGGGACGGCATTTGTCTTGGGTTTTTATGGCTTTTAATCTAACTCTTTCATCTGTTTTTCATTCTTTTACTCTTAAGAGCTTCTGATTATTAAGGACTGTTGGTTACTGAGCTGGCGGGTACAATACTTGGTGGATCCAGGATTCAAAATACCGTGTTTTTATGAAATTGTGAATCAAACATGTGATGTCCTTTTAGCTTTCAACTCCCATTTGCATTTCTCATCAAAACCCTCCTAACTGTCATCTCGGAGGATGGTAGGAATGAATCATTTCATGGTAGACTTTTGGGTAAACTACCACACAGTCAAGACTCTTTGGTGCTGTGCTGCATCTTCTTTTCTTCTGGCTGTCATCCTACTCCAGGGCCGATGTAAGTGCAGGTGGTCAGGATGGCAGCCCTGTTTTCCCTGCACTGATCAAGGCAGCTTGTTTGCGTAGGGATCTGTTTTCAGCTGACGTCCACCATGTGTTTTCCACTCTCAATCCTGCCCTCTTTGAAGATTCAAGCAAATACAATGTATGGGTCTAGATAATAATGAAAAACAGACCTCAGAGGACATACAGAATCAGTTCCTGATCATTGCTGCAAAGCTTTGGTGCTACTGCCTGGTTGTTAGGACTCTGAAAGAGGTTAGATTTAGGTGAGAACTCAGGAAGAACTTCTTTGCTGTGAGGGTGTTGAGGCACTGGAACAGGTTGCCCCGAGAAGCTGTGGCTGCCCCATCCCTGGAGGGGTTCAAGGCCAGGCTGGATGGGGCTTGGAGCAACCTGGTGTGGTGGGAGGTGTCCCTGCCCAGGGCAGGGGGGTTGGAACCTGATGATCTTTAAGGTCCCTTCCAACACAAATCATTCTATGATTCTGTGTTTCTTCCCTTGTACTCGCAGTGCAGTTGCTTTGATGAGGCATCTTACATTTTTTTGGAGAATTTCATGTCTTTGCAATGCCAATTCTGGGCATCACTTTCTTGTTGTACCTGGTCTTCTTGATAAGTCAAAAAGACTGGACTGCTCACATTCATACTGTGTCTTGGAGATCTCATGTTGAAGCTGGGGAAGGACGGTTCAGAGGCCTCTCTCTCATGGTCCTCCCAGAGGAAGCTGGAATTCTGCACCATGTTGGTGCAGCGCAATCAATCATAATTATGGGAATTATTCCTATTTTATAAGGGGAAAAAAGTAATTCAGATTATGTCTTTTGGGGCCAAACTTTCAGAAGCTGTCTAGCAGCCTTATATTTTAATGAGAATGGGTTTACATTCGTTTAATCTGGAATATTGACTTGTTGGAAATGGTATTTTGGAAAGGGGCCAGAAATCACGTTCTGGCAGTTCAGTCAGTTGCTGGGCGTAGATTTGTCCCAGAACGCAGTTGTAGATATTGTGTTAGCTCCTACCCAATTCAGGACTTTCCTACACCGGTTCCTATTGTGTCTCTCTGAAGCTGGTTAAATAGAAGTTGGTTTTTCTTTTCCTGCTGAAGTCTGGCTGCTCATTGCCTCTTCCACCCCCAAACTTCTCAAGTCTGGCTTGAAATAAGGACACATCTTTCCTCCTACTCAGAATCCATCAGGATTTTTTCTTTCCCCAGTCACAATTAATTAATTCCCTAAGTAACCTGGAGAAAGGGGAAGGGTTGAATGTGCTCTAGACCTCTCAGGTTGGATCTCCAGAAGCTGGCTTGAAGGGGGACAGAAAGCACAGCAGCGTTTGGCAAAAACTTCTCAACAGTCTGAGATGTACTTCACACCAGATATTCTTCTGTGTGGTCATTTACCTGAGTGGAATGGAAAATAGGATCATAAATAAATTAGAAACAGAGATTAGGTCCACTTGAAAATACCAAAATTAGATTTGATATTCATGAGAGCTCTATATATAGGAGAGTTGCCTCGCATCTGAATTAAAACTCTGCCCATGTGCTGCTTAACACGTAGAATGTGATTTCTACCAGCCAGGGAAGGCTCTCTTTGCCACTGAGGAAGAACCTTGTATATCTCTCTTTCCCTTAGTGCGGGAGTAAAGAGTTTCCAAAAAAAAAATACAGCCTGAAACAACTCCTGCCTTAGAAAATCCAATGCATCAGACTGTTCCTGCAGGTCAGGCTGATGGTACTCTGCTTTCATCTCACTGACGGTAAGATTTTGCCTGGAAGGTCATTCCCAAGTGGGAGGAATGGCCACTCTGAAGAGGTTCGGGTATTACCTGGTCGATCTTAGCCCGCCTTACGACTAGAGAGACGAACCCTAAGTGTGTCTCAAAGTGCAGCGACAGAGTTTTGCTTCAGGGAGCAATTTTTCAACCACCGTTCTTCCAGAAGCCCTGTGTATTTCTAAGGAGGGTGGGCATCCGTCTCGTCTCGTCTGAGCGGTGCGGCCATGTAGGAATGCCTTCCTTAAATCTGTAGTTTGGTCTTTGGGGCTTTTTCCTAATATGTAAATCCTTGGAGTGTCAGTTCTGGATACTGAATTAAACAAAAACAAATGAAACAAATTGAAAATTTCCTTTTTTTTGTGAACAAACAGGTACCTGGTATCACCATATGTCCCTCTGGGCTCTCTAACGTACTGATGCGTTATAAGCCCAGCCTGAGAGTTTGAAACTATTATAAGTTGTGTTTTCTCCAGCGAAACAAAAAGAATTTGCTTTTAGCCACAAAGGTTGCAAAGACTTTTTTATTACTTTTCTTAAAATTCAGCTTAAAATAGGTCAGAGATTATTTAAAAAAAGGAAGATGAGCAGTTGTATTTTAGAATCATAGAGTCATAGAATGTTTGGAGTTGGAAGGGTCCTCAGAGATCATCCAGTTGCAACCCCCTGCCCTGGGCAGGGACACCTCCCACCACCCCAGGTTGCTCCAAGCCCCATCCAGCCTGGCCTTGAACCCCTCCAGGGATGGGGCAGCCACAGCTTCTCGGGGCAACCTGGGCCAGGGTCTCACCACCCTCACACCAAAGAAGTTCTTCCAAATATCTCATCTAAATCTCCCCTCTTCCAACTTAAAACTGTTCCCCCTTGTCCTATCACTCCCCTCCCTGACCAAGAGTCCCTCTCCAGCTCTCCTGGAGCTCCCTTCAGATCCTGGAAGGCTGCTCCAAGGTCTCCCCGGAGCCTTCTCTTCTCCAGGCTGAACAGCCCCAGCTCCCTCAGCCTGTCCTCACAGCAGAGGGGCTCCAGTCCACTGGGCATCTTCCTGGTCCTCTGCTGGACCCGTTCCACCAGGTCCATGTCCTTTCTGTGTTGACTCCAGAGCTGGACACAGGACTCCAGGTGGGGTCTCACCAAAGCAAAGCAGAGGGTTTTGTTCTAAACTGGATAAATGTCCTGCAACTGCTTTTATTGCTTAGTTATATTTCTCATCTCAGCAGAGTAGGATATCCTCTGCTTTATGATTACAATTCATTCTTGCTTTATCTTTTTTTCTTTTAAATTTGTTATTTAATTCCTGTACTGAAATGTGATAATGTTGTCTGGGAGAGAGGGTGTGATCTTTCTTCTCGTAGATTTAATGCAGTGCCTCCCGCTCTGTGTTAATTTTGAACCTTTTAGAGTTGTCATAACGTTACAGTACTTGAAAAATGCTATTTTAAGTCACACTGTTTTACACAATGATGTAAAGATTTGATTCTGTTAACAGCATAGTTGCACATCCCTTTTCAAATAGTGGGTTTTTTAGAAAAATGGTAATTGCAACTTTCCAATAATCGATACATTCCGATCTCTGTCATATGAGCTATATTTGCAGGGCAGTTGAGAAGAGATAATGGTTTTATGGCATCAAAACCATAGTTAAATACATTTATAATTACACCATTTCATATACATGCAGTGTATCATTTTAATACGTATTTTTAATGTTTTTTTTTCTCCAACGAGTTGCAATGAATAAAACAGAAAGGCGTCTAGTTCAAGGCAAAATTGCTTTAATTCTCCCAGTCTCATCTCATATGATTTTTTTGGGGTATGACCACTGCCAGTTCCAGACTCTGCCTTAAGTGAAAGACAATGAATAATTTATGTTATCCTTCAGCTTTGGCAAAGGGGGCTGAAGACAGCCCAATAAACTTTACTATTCTCTCACTTTTGCCGTGTAACTCCCTCACAGTAAATCCACCCAGTTGGTCTTTCTTTTCGTGCCAAGCAGTAGATATGATTAGACCATATTTTTTNTAAAAATTGTGGGGGGGGGGGGGTGTGTGTCCTAACCTACCTTCACCGTAATGCATTTTGCCCATTGGCTTTTATCCTAAGCATCACGTGATACCTGATCATCATCCTTCTGTTTTTTTTTTTTTATTTCAGGAGTCAAAATAATGATTTAAATAATAATTCTCCCAAACCCTATTAATGGAACAGAGATGGAAATAGGGGGGCATGAGGTTCACATTTTTGTTTAGGTCACAGACTCACACTCTTTCACTCAACATCATTCGTGTCTCCCGTAGAACCTTCTTCCCAGTAGGTAATTTCCTACTGGTCCACGACAAGCCATGTGAAGTTAAAGTCGCTTTTCTTTTGTTAGGTTTATGCTAATCAAACTACGTAATGAGTGAAACCCTCTTATACCCCCACTCAGAGAAATTTATGGGGAAAAACACGCGTATAGTTAAATCCTTTCCGATGAGATGTCACACAGCACAAAGTGTCTGAAGTAGCTTGATGGCAGATTCGTTCATATTTTAAAAGTACTCCAGTCTGGATGCTCACAACATGTTCTTACCCGCTCCTGAGTATCAAACGTTCCTGGTTTGGATTAACCTGGTTGCTTTATAACCTCGACGATCGTCTCCCAGCAGGCAATATTCTATTAATGATTTTCTTCTCTTGCCTTGCAGGGGGTTCAGGGCCATCATCATCGATAGCCATAGCTGGCACCAGCCAACCTGCCATCACGAAGACGACATCTGTGCTTCAAGACGGTGTTATAGTCACTACTGCAGCTGGAAACCCTCTTCAGAGCCAGCTGCCCATGGGGAACGATTTCCCTTTCGCTGGCCACGAACACTCGCTTCATTTTCCGCAGAACAGCTCTTCAAACAACAATCTTCCACATTCTTTGAATCAAAACCTCCTCAATTCTCTACCTATCTCTTTGCCAGTGAATCAGCAACATCTCCTAAACCAGAATCTATTAAATATACTGCAGCCTTCAGCAGGAGAAGGCAAGTCTGAGGTCAACCTCAACCCTTTAGGTTTTCTCAACCCGAATGTAAATGCTGCTTTAGCTTTTCTCTCCGGTGACATGGATGGGCAGGTATTGCAACCTGTTCATTTTCAGCTTCTAGCGACCCTCCTTCAGAACCAAGCCCAAGCAGCTGCCATGCTTCCCCTACCATCTTTCAATCTGACCATCTCAGACCTGTTGCAACAGCAAAATAACCCTTTACCCTCAGTAACACAGATGCCGGCCCCACCTGACCATGTGCCGAGCAATCAGGCAGAAAGCAACAGGGTGGAGACCCTTTTAACCAACCCCCTGGGCAACCCCCTACCCAGCTTTTCAGGCACTGACACTACTTCTAACCCCCTGCTCCTCCCCGCTGTCTCTGGGGCCTCAGCATTAATGGCCTTGAATCCCCAGCTGGTGGGAGGTGTCCTCAACTCCGCATCGGGCAACACCGCTAATCATCCAGAGGTTTCCATAGCCACCTCCTCCCAAGCAACCACTACCACAACCACTACATCATCAGCAGTGGCAGCACTGTCTGTCTCAACCCTGGGTGGTGGGACAGCAGTGGTGTCAATGGCAGAAACATTGCTGAACATATCTAATAATGCTGGGAATCCATCTGGTCCAGCTAAACTCAACAATAACTCTGTGGTGCCACAGCTACTTAACCCTCTACTGGGGACAGGTCTGCTTGGTAAGTTCAAGTTCTTCACAGATATACAAGGAAAAAAAAATTAAAATAAAAAAAAAAGGAAGAGGGTTGGGGAGGGGGAATTTTGGATTCAGGTTTCTATTTTTAAAGACTCCAGTTTATCATAATTTTTTTTTTTTTTTTGCAAGGCTTTAGTATGTTACAGCTTGTTTATTGAGAAAAACGTAACTGTTACCGTAAGAAATTTAAAAATACGTCCTAATCTACGTCAGTAACACTCCGTACTGCTTTTGGAAATCCTTTTACCTTCCGTTCTCCAATTCTGATGCCACCTAGAACCTACTCTCTACGCCTTAAACATTCTCTGAAGTCAATGGGGACTCGTTTCGTTTTGCAAAGCCCAGGAGCATCTCTGGGATGCAGCGTTGCCTTTCAAGTGCGTGTGGCATCACAGGGTTAGTGCGAGTGGCTGTGCAGGAGATGACAAATGGCCAAGTCCTTTTTTTTTTTTTTTTTTTTTTTTTTTGGGTGTTTTTTTTTTTTTTTCCAAA
>VZRU01009178.1:0-18059 GCA_013398155.1 Pedionomus torquatus
AGCCAAACCCACCAAACCCTGAGAGACAGATACCTCCCCACCCCCCTCCCTCCCCCTCGAACCCAGCGACCGACAGGAGCTGGGCTTCAGATCCGGAGCCAGGAAAGCCGNGACGTCAGCCATCAAAGACGAAGGGGAAAGAAGAAGCAGAAAGAAGAGCCGGAAAGAAGAGGAGGCTTGACCTGTTGATCCTTCAGCTTTTATAGGGGGGCATGATGCTGATGGGATGGAATACCCCTGTTGGTCAGTCCTGGGTCACCTGTCCTGTCTGCTCCTCCTTGAAGGCGGGACCCTCCGACGGGCGAACGACGAAAATTATCTGACCTTGGTTCTTCCAGCAATAAGTCTAAACAAGGGCCTCTCTGCATACCATTCCCCGGTACAATCAGGTCTTATCATTGCGAGATGGAACAGCTCCGCATAATGTGCTGTTAATTTCAGAGCCCAGCTAGCTAGGAGAGGCCTAGCTAAGAAAGCAAAACTGTAAAACTGAAAATTGGTTCATTTTACCTCAAACCAGGACAGTTTAATAGGAAAGCAGTGGTTTGTGCTTCTCACTTACTAATTTAAAAAAAAAAATAAAAAATATATCTCCACGCTGCAGGTGTTGTAAAATAGTCACATCCCTCAACCACCTTGCTCAACCTTGCCTTGTTTTTGGTTCATTAAGGAGATGCAAGCATGGAGTGAGACATACAGATGTATAGGAAGCTAATTGTGGCAGTGACAGTTTAGGAAAAGCTCCAGCAGCTCCAGTTGGCTCAGGGAGATAACAATCAACTACTGGCAATAGAGCTCTTGCTTGGCATTTCATCTATGATAATACAAAATTCCCAGATCACAAATCTAATCAGGCTGGAATTTAGTCAAGACTCTTCAAGGTACAGAATGGAGAGCGCAAGCACAGGATTTAGGCCAATGCTTTCACACTTGACTCTAAATATAGTTCCACCTTAAAACAATATTATCAGCATACTTGGTGCTGCAGCAAAGTGCTCTGATTTCCCAGCCATTGCTCAAATCCACCTAAGCTATACCACTGGTTTATCATTTAACATTGTGCCAGCAAAAATCCAAGGTAAGAGGAAAGAAGGTATGATAATTTTAATCAAAAAGTCCTGAGTTATCTTCTAGGTATTTTCAATGAATGACATTAAAAAGTATTTCTGACTAGTCCAAAAGAGGTTGAGTCTTTTATCGCTGCAGGAGCATCTCTACCATACGGTATGTCAGGTGGGACTCTGAGAGGAAGAGGTTCAAATTTCTGAATTGTCTGATGGGCTCTCAAATAGTATGTCTTTTTTTCATTGAAATGAAATGAAAGCAATTCATGCAAGCAAAGATTAGAACTCATAACTGGAAGGGAAAAAAAAACAAAAACAAACACTGCAGATGAAACAGTACTGAAAAGATGCTTTTGACAGGCATAGGAAGAGGAGACTGTGCTGCTGCACTCTTTGTAGCAACTGCTGCATCACATATATGGGAAGATCTTTGTTGGAAAACCAGGTTCAGAATTTCATGTGAATATTTTGAACTACAAGAAGGAGAACATCCTTGCATAGCAAGAAACTGCAGAGAAAGCTGGAGTTACTGAGAACTTAAGCAAATAAGGCAGGGTGCAGATGCAATGGTGTCTTTGTGTCTCACAAATTAAGCAGTCCAGGAGAGGTTGTTGCTGGGGCTAATGATGGCAGAACCAAACTTCATGTGTGAGAGACTCTAGCCAAAATTCATTAGGTTTCAGTCTTTCACTATTACTTCTGTAACCAGCTTTAAGAATAAAGAAGTATAAAGAATTCGAGGTCAAAACTCGAATACGAAACTGATATCTCAGCAATTAGGATGACAACTGGCTTGTGAAACTCAGTGTTTGCTCAAACTAGGCCATTCAAATCAGTTGTGTGTGTACTCCAGCCTTCACAATCCACAATGTCAGGAATCTGTGTACAATGAAAAAAAAAAATATCTGGATTTCTCTAAATTGTTGCTTACTTATGTTTAGTGTTGATTTTTACAGCTTCTATTTTCCAATGAAATAAAAAAAAAAAACCTCTGCCCACATGTCCTTGTCATTGCAAAGCTGGATCGGACTACTGAAAATAGCTGGTGTCCATCTGGAACCTCTGCCTGTAAGAGAGAGTCACTAAAAAGTCCTCACCATTCTCCTCTGCTGTATTAGCAAATGTAAATGTGGCTTCAAGGAGCCGTGTGGGCATATCAGGATCCCTTTTCAAAATCTTCTGTATTGAAATACAGCTAAGGGGGTGAATCTGCTGATATAAAAGAGCATGGAGTAAGAGAGACAACTGCTTAAACCAGAAAGCCTCACACCAATAGACCTCTCACGCTTTGATATCCACCAAAATACCCCACCATTGCATGGGAGTGTGTGTGTGAGAAGTTTTGGTATCTTAAATGCATAATTTTTTCATGAGACAGATTGCTTTTACTTTTGCATTAAGAAAATTTGTAGCAGAGTCCTTCATATCATAACATGTCATGGCAAAGTTCAAAGAATAGAGTTATTGGCTATCAATCAACACAATCATTATTCACTATCAACACAAATCTTTTGTCTGTTCTTTAACAGAGACATGCTGTATGGAAAATAATGGAAAGAAATCTCAATCATCCAATACATCATTTATAGCATGTCAGCTAAGACAAGAACTGAGATCAGAGGTCTAATTTTGCCAACAACCCAAACACTCTGTTAATACACTTCACAACAGTTTTTATGTATCTCATTTACAAAGATTATACAGATCCTTTGGGATACTTTTTCTACATATATGTATAATGACAGATTACTTTTGATTTCATCCAGGCACTTGTGTATTGTCAATAAATAGTTAGTTACTAAAGTATACAGAAATTCCCGTGAAACTATATAAGCAATGACATCCAGTGGATTCTGAAAATGAACAGTTCTGATTAGTCATTATCTCAAAAATGGGAAAATGTCAACATTGCTATTCTTCATGAAATGCAGAAACAGACTTACTGATTACTATTAGCAAGAGCCTACAGGGCTGTGTCTTCTGGATATAAAGAATTGATAATTCTTTATACTGGCAAACCAATTTTCAAAATAGTCCTGGATCAATACTTATTTTGCAGATATTTTTTATGACAATCTAGTGTCATAATCCTCGAGGAAACGTTGTAGCTCAGCCACAAAAGAATACACTTTCTTAAAGTCAGTATTTTGTTTATAACTTCCTACTTTTGGAAAACTAAAAAAAAAAAAAAGAGTTAAATGGACAGTAACTATTGGATGTGATTCGGAGGAGGTAAGGGAGGTTAGGGAAGAACAATGGAAGTAGTCATGGGGAAAGACAGAGCAACTGCTTATGGGTCTGATAGACTCTCAGCTCCTGCTGAAACTGGGAGCTTCCATAAACTCATATAAAGGTATGAATATATGAGGTATGAATACCTCATAGAAGCTTAAACCCTGGTGATTCTAGCCATCACATAGAATTGTCTGAACAAAAAAATAGCCTGTAATACAGAAAAACATGCATTCGTTGAGGGCCTTATTTTTATTTGTACACTGCTTTGTTCCTAATTCTGAAGTGGTTCAGAATCCAGTTACTCTGTAGTTTCCGTGACTAAGAAATTGAACAGAGTACTCATTGCATAACTTACCTTTGGGGTTTCTCATTTTCTTCTGGCCTGGCAGCTTCAAGGCATAAAGAATCATATTTGTATAACCTCTTTGAATATCAGTTTTTATTATTTTAAGAACCGTAATTAGAAAGTAGATCACCATCCTCTAGCTGCAGCATTAGTGCCAATACTGTGTTTTGGCCATCATCAAGCTCTCTCATTCTCAAGCAGCCAAATAAGGTCAGAACTGATAAAATAAGAAGCACTAGCTAGTATCTTGCTATAGCCACTGACTTGAGAAGATTGTACTGAATCTTGAGTTTTGCAATTCACACAGAAAAAAAAGTATGTTTAGAGATAAATAGGGAGGAAAAAAAATCATATTTAAAAAAAAAAAAAAGGCAGAAGACCACAATACTCTTTGTACTTGTAAAAAAAAAAAACATTTCATGTCTTTTTGCAAAGTTATTCATTTCAGTGCTCACTTCTGCCATCCTTACATCCAAGCTGAGGAACAAATTACATCTAGATCCTTGGAGCTGGGCAATGAATCTGAAAAATCCCTAAGAGCTTTTGTGGACCTGCAAGGCTGGGAAAGTAAGGGCTCCCTTCGGAGTACTACCTCATTTAATTCACAGCACATTGTTCATTATGTCTCGTGTAAAAAAAAAAAAAAACCAAAAACATAGATGCTTTGTCAATAATTCCTCATACCTCATTTCTTGAATTCTTTCATGTATCTTTTTTTCTATTTCTGTGGCTAAATTATAGCTTCTGTGAACACATTAGTAAAAAAAGAGGCTAGCCTCACCCTCCCCAGGCAACTCGTAAGTTTTTACAGAGTTTTTCAGAATTATTATTAATAATAATTTGTCATTTGTTAACTGGTTAGGAGGTTTCCAGTTGAACAAATATGCCTTACATTTCAAAGACATCAGTCCCTTTCTGTTCTTATTACTTGTTTTGATGATACAATCAATCTTTAACCATCTTGAAGTTGTATGGGTTGTAGTGTAGCCTCAAGGCATAGAAAAAATGATTGACATTTTCTGTCTGAGTAACAGTACCAATTGCTATGTTTATTGTAGTTAATATGATTGATTTTCTATTTATTGCCATTAGCATGCCTTCTAATGTGATTTGATTGTCAGATAAAGAGTCCAAAAACTGCATGTGACAAAAGGAAAACAGGGAACAGAATTTTGCTCTGGACTGTACAGAATTCAGAGTCGCAACTTGGAAAAATCTCTTGTTCTAGTATTTGTACAACACAACCTACTCACAGCGTTCCTCTGTAAAACAGTCACTCTGGGTTTTTGTAAAGCATGCTCCCCATTATGTGCTACTTGAGGCAATGTTCACAATTCCCCAGTTGACCTCAACTAAGTGACCTTTCTGTTTGAAATTTCACTGCCATGTTGTGTACCTACAACTCTGAAAACACAGCCACAATGGTTATGATTAAACAAAATACAGAGAGGGAAGAAAGCTGGAGAACTTTTACTGGGTAATGGGGGCATCCACAATCTGAGATATTCCAGCTTTCAGTAGCCAAAGACTACTCAGGAGCCCAGCATGGAGAAGCGTTATGTGTTGTGGAGCCCATTTCTTCAGATTTCCTCTCAATCCCACTGCATTTAGATATCTAATGTCACCTTAATGGTTAAAGGATAACAGCACAGTTGTTAATAGAGGGGATTAAGATAGGAGACTGATTTTTTTTAATAGTTTATAGTCTGTTTCCATAACCTCTGTGTATGCTGAGGTTCTAATGAAAAACAGTTTCTGTAAGATAGTATCAATCTTCTTTTTTTTTTTTTTTTTTTAAATATACATCTGTTTTGCTCCAGAAAAGCATGCTGTATAATTGTATAGGATATTCAGAAGATAAGAAAACTAAGTCTTTAAACTTCTTTATTACTAGACTGTTATCTCCACTACAAAAATTTATGAATAATACACAGGAGTTTAATCAACTCACCCAAGATCGAGACAATGCTGGAAGTACACCTTATGGCATCTGATTCTATATTAGCTGGTGTATACCAATGATCCTATATTATCTTAGCTGTAAAATTACCTGAGACTTGTCTTGAGGAACATTTCAAAGCTGGCTTCACTCTGGCTTTTATGTAACTTGGGAATGTCACAGCAAGAACCTTATGCACTAATAATTTGGTCCCAAAAAGAAGTTAGACTTGTGACAATAACCATAAAAATTTAGATGTTTGGTATTCAGTTGAGTTGGAAAAAAATAAGTACACAATTGTTACATTACCTAATTTCTTTTGTCAGCTTTACACTCAGGGCTGTTCATTCTTGAATCTTTCCCTGCCAGTTAGCCTGGAGAAGCATAGATACCACTTGCCATGGAGAATGACTGCCTCTGTGGTGCATTTGTGGGGATGTTACTGAGGTGTCACTTCTAGACAGTTGAATAAAGTTCTTCACTTTAAAAAATAACCCATTTTCAAGACTGCAAAATACACAGTGATGAATGAGTAGATTTTGAAAAATCAAACTCAGAATATCTAGCATCCTGGATAGCAGCTCAACAGAAACTCTCACACCATCAAACATCTTTTGTCAATGGCCTCAATCCTGACTAAAAACCTCTGGACACTATCAGACCATAAGTGAAATTATGATTAACATATGAATAAAATATACTAATCTTTTGGGGCAAGAGAGGACCAACACAAGAGGTTCCTGATATCAGGGATGTTTATGCTGATGACTGAGTAGGAATAGTAGTTAAACAGTAATACTTTAACAGTGAACATTAGAAAAATCCCAAGGGCTAGAAAAACCTCAAGGGCTAGAAAAACCCCAAGACAAGACTCTTTGGGGACTTGCTGTCTACAAATCCCTTGGGCTGAGGTTTGATTGACTTCTGTTTATAGCCCACTGGTCCTGACAAATTACTGATGAATGTGTGAAAAGCCACCCAAGCAGTAAAATACCCAAAACAGTCTTTGTAGACTGTGACCATAACTAGTGATAGTGCATAGTTACATGGTGCCTATAAATCACTGTATCGGTACAGTCACTCGTTTATTTGGTACTTAATTTGCAGCCACATTTCAAATCTCAACCTAAGAGTTACATTCATGGGTAGTTTGTGGTCACCACATAAAGCACAATACATTCAAGTTCTTTAGCTTACAGAACTTAAAAAAGTAGATATTTTGCTGTTGGCTTAATAATGCCATATGCTCTCAATCTCAATATATAAATGTTTGTATATATTTGTCAAATATATGACAGCTAAAATGATGTACTTAGGTCTTTTTCACATGTTTTTTCTCCATCGTTCCTAGAAGACCACTATCCCTTATAAAGCACCTATGTGCTCAGTTTATATTTAATGTACTTTTCAGAACTGTAAAAAAGGAAAAACTGAAGAAAATGAAGAATATTCACAAACCTGATCTTTAAACTGGAATAAATTAAGCAGCTTATTGACCTGTGTAACTAATGAACACTTAAAATACTAATTTGCTTGTGTAGAAAAATAAAACACTACAACAAAGACAAAACAAATAAAAAGATGTTCTAGACTTCTTGATATCACGTTAAGACTCTTTCAAAATGTTCTTTTTTTCAGTTACTGAGAGTAGTATGAAATGAAAAAATAATTACAAAGCACCCCTGCATTAATTTGCTCATCTGTGATATAACTAATTCTTAGTTCGCTTTATATCATTTAATGGTAGAAATGAATACTAATTATCTGCCTATAGGCAGATTTGACCTCCGGGTCATTTTTCACTCAGATTTTTGATTTTATTTGAAATAAGAGATTTTCACCACTTGCTTATCATGAAAGAGTGAAAGGGGGAAAAAAAGATTAGTTATAACATTGAAAGAATGCCAAATCTGGGTGCACTGCCATGTAGGAAGTTTTTGACCCTGACTGTGCACTGCTGTCTGGACAGCACAGGTGAGAGGCATAAACCCTCCAGCTCTCTACATAACCTGTGCACAATAAAGCCTCCAGCCTATCCTGCTGTCATCCTTTAAAAGTCTTATTGAGAATTCTGGGAATTGAAGGGGAAGGATCTGCATGCGGTATGGGGGTGAGGGAAATTAGATTTTTTTTACTTCAGGAATATTTTCAGTGTTTTACAGCTTCCTCCCAGAAATCAGAACTGTCATACTGAGAAACACCAAACTGTAGAGTGATTACACTTCATCCCCTGATTTGTAGTCCGTTACATACTGTACTCAGATAATGAAGGTTTCAGAGGCATGTTTGAGAAGGACAATCCTTGATATGACATGTACTTTCTCATAGTCTCAACTTCTTTGGCTTGAGAGACAACTCAGATATCCCTCAAGCGTACACAGAAATGTTAGTTTTACAGGTGTCTGGCCATGTTCTTCTGGGAATGAGGCTGGAGTGAAGGAGAAATTTCTGTTAAGAGGAAAGGAAGGCTACAAGGAGACGAGCAAGCTGGATAGCAATAGCTTTAAATTTTCAAGAGAGGAATAAAAACAGAACAAGCCTTCTGGCATCTGAGCTTCTGCTTCTTTCTCTGGGTACAAAGACTTCAAAGAAAGGAGCGCCAGCAAAATGAAGAGCCCACAGGACAGAGAACAACTAAGAAAGAAAAGGTCTTTTATTCACAATTATGCAAAGCTACCTTTTATTTTAAATCAAATCATTAGAAATCCAAAAGGAGAAATGGGAGAAAGAATGCGGTTAAATTGAATTTAGCTGCCAAACCAGCAGGAGATCCACTAAAAAATTGCATGGGTGCAAAAAAAACTGCAGCAAAAAAGAAATTATTTTGAAGGTTATTTGGATTTCCTAGTTTGACCATACACATGCAGCAGGCAACTGTGTGAGTTAGAAGTCCTATACAGATTTTCATGGTAAAGATGGCCCTGGTGATGTCTACTGCTGTTTTCAAAGTGATTTAGAGAGATAGGAGGAACTGCTCACATGAATGCACCCAGTCTATGAATGACAAATAACAGCAGAGACCGTAATTTTCTCCCCATTTCTCTCTCCATTTCTCCAGCTAGAGGGGAGAATGTTTTTGAGACACTTTATGCACCAACTGAATGTACTTTCTGTAAACTGGATTATTGATCACTGCCCCTTATTTATGATATATGATACTTCAACATATGATCAAAGCAAGGAACTTGCATGCTTACACCAAAATCTGCTTTGATGCAGTCCTCTACCAACTCTGCCTACATACAGGCAGCTGCTGCTGCACAGCCATAGTATTTGTTGCTTCTGGCATAGCGTACTATCCAGCTAACATACCTGCTGGTTATTACTTTATTATGTATTTAATACTATTATTACTGTATTACTTTATTATGGAAAACACATTAATGCTATATTAACTTTCAAATGTCCTAAATGGGCACCTTGATACTGGAATCACAAAGAAATTATCTTAGCCATTATTAAGTGCAGGCGTACTTCAGGAATTTGTAAAAGAGGATGCCAACAATTTGAGAGAGACTAGACCTGTATTTGCTAAATTGCAGCAGAGCTGCAAAATACCCTTAGGCACAGGCAAAGGAAACTATTACAGTCTGTTTCAATGCACGTCTGTAAGAATACCTACCTCTTCACCTACTTCATCCAGCTATATTTTTCTCTTATCAAGCACAACTGCCAACACATGCTGTATTTTGTCTTCCTCCTACCTGCACAGAGTGGTTGGTTTTAGCTGCTGCTGCCAGTTGTACAGTCATGGGAAGGATCAAAGTGAATCAGATCATAACCTTTCTCAGAAGCAAGAGCTTTCTTCGAGATCCTCCTCACTGCAATCAGAAGCAGGAAGTGTCTGAGCTGTCAGCTGGCAATTTGTCCCAGATACTTGTTTTGACACATCTTTTGGCTGTGTTTTGTCTTCATTCTTGGTTTGTCTAGGTTCACTTTTATATTACTGAGAAGTCTGGAATTGGGTCAGCAAGGTAAAAGTGGGAAGAGAGAACAGAACAACTATATGACTGCAGCCCATCAAGTGTGTGAGGGCACACTGGGCATCCTTAGTGCTACTTGTGGAGAAGAGCAAAATAAGGCAGTGGCCTTGCCACCCTCCCGCTGCCATTCAATGACTATATTTTTTTCTAGGCAACTGCCTTTTGTGTGGGTAAAAATTCTGTCCAGATCCAGCAAGTAAGCATTTGACGCAGAAAACTAAATTCAAATTTACACATTTGACCAATGCCTGCAGCTCCAGCAGATTCAATGAATGTATTCAGGCATTTAAGATACGTAACTATTTGTCAGATGAAATCTAAACCGAGATTGTTTTCAAATTTGATGCAGCAGTTCTTCAGCATGTATCTCAGGTGCAGAGAAAAATCAAACCACCAGGAGTCAGCTAAGAAGTCCAACAACTTTATATTCCCAAACAAGTATCTTTTGAATACCTCTTTGCTCACAACACATGTACTTGAAATATATATTGATTTACAGTATTTTTGTAAAGCCTTAGAAGATGTTTCCTCTTTAGCAAACAAAATTCATAACAGGAATTCTTATAACAGGAATTTGGTTTGTTAGTGTAATACAATCCATCCAGAAAGAATATATTGTCAGGGCTACATGCTCATGATCAATTTATTCATAAACCTGAAAAGAACATTCTGCCTAAGATCAAGATTCAGACCAGCACAAGGGTATTCCAGCTGTACAGATAATTACAGGCTTTGCAAAATTTGCACATAGTAGTGGACAAAGGAAAAACACTAGTGGGAATACACATGGGCAGACGTTTCTGTTGGGGCTTTAATTACTTGAATAATTAAACTTACTTAGAACTTACTCTAACGGAGCAAATTCTTACTGAAACAATTCCAGAATAACAAAGGAAGAGCTGCTACCTTTTATGGTGTTAAATTAATCTCCAACCTACTATTATCATTACATTATTATTTTGTGCTCCTGTAAAATGCTTTCAAATTCCAAAACACCCTAAAAGTTTAACAAAAACTCTATCCAAAGAAAAGTTAAATAGCCCCAAAACATTTCCAGGCAAACCCAGAAATTAACACCAAAAGTTGGCAAAAAATCAAGAAGGAACAGTACAAGTCTCCAGACATTAAAGAACATACGACTTGCTCTTTTACCACTGTGTGGAGATTAATATAAGTTTTTCAAAAGTTAGGGGGACTTCCTGGCCATACAGAAGTCTGTAAACTCTACTGGTGTGACAAATTTACCCAGTAGTGGTAAACAGGCTGTTTTCTTTGTTGGATCAGACCAATGATGTCACCCTGTCTGCATTATTGGTTAAACACTGATGTAGACTCGTTCTCTCTCCTTTCACAGCACCAAGTAAGCTCTTCCATGCATCTATTTCAATATCTCAGCATCACATAGCTTAGTAGATTGGAGTTAACTCATCATTATCAAGGAGCACTTCCATCAACAGCAAGGTGCTCAGGTGCAACGTGGCCGGCTCCAGAGCCATCTGAAGGGTTACCTGTAAATTGCATGCCTGTTCATGTGGCAGCACACCAAGAAATAAGTGATCATTCTTTGACAGATTTCTTTTCAACTGTTTGAATTGCAGTTACTTTTGTGATAAATACCCATGCCAGAAAAGTCTAACTACCTAGCAATAATCTGTGAATACTTTAAGCAATTACTCCTGATTGTCTTTATGAGATTTCAAAGGCACATCAGATACTCTGCTCTTCTGGAGTAAAAGGCAGACTTTCCGTTATGGTACCTGAGTCTTTAAGTCATTATTTGTTTACAGGTTCTGTTAAATTTCATTTTGTAACTGCAATCTTTTTATAGATTTCAATATGGATCATACAGATTACAGCTACATTTTACTGATACTGATCTTTGCATGCAAGTGGAAGGACTGAAATCAGGATGCTTTCTATAGCTCCAGTACTGAAAGTCTAGGAAGATGAAAAAAATGTCACTGTGATTTTAAAATCTACCTAGCACCAGCTATTGGACTGACTTACTTCTTCTGGTTAATAGGGAAGCATCCTGGAATCCCATTCATCAAAACCAGGAACCTCTGGGCAGCAAGCAAGTTTTGCTCTAGTAACAGGAGCAGGAAGAGCTTCATAAAGATAGCTCAGAAATATGATCACATTTCATTTTTGTAGCATTACAAAAGGCAGATCTCTCTTTTTGAAAGTTTAGCTCCATGCTGTGCAGGGATCTTCTTGAATGCTGATGTTGCTTCATTCACCATTCAAAAAAACTAGCATCCCTTTTTTGCAAGAGTACTGTTACAACTGCCACACACATTCTCCCTCCCTCTGCTGTTTGGAACTTCTTCTACATCAGCTGCTGACTTTCTTTGCCCCCTTTCAGAGGACAAGGTTCTTTCTCCATCTTTTGCAGCTTTTCTTTCCTGTAGTTAGTTGGGTGCAACTTTTTAGATACTGACTTGAAAACTGGACATTTTCTGTACTTCCCAAAGTCCCTGTGATTAAAAAAATAAATAAATAAATAAATAATAATAAAAAAATCAGTTATGCTGAGTTTACAGGAAGCAGATGTGGAATTGCAGCTATTTTCAGCAGTAAACTGTATTTCTTTATATTCTTGCATTGAAGAGAGATCTCTGAGACATCACTGCTTTCTAAGTATGTCAAAACCAATACATGGAGGCCTGATCCGCTACTTCACTGCATAACCATAAACCATTATTCTCACTTATTGGTACGGCTCAGTGCTGTATCATTACCAGCATAACTTCAAGAAACATCAGTTCAAAAATGCTAGCAGCATTTCTATCACCAGTCAAGTGGCCACCAAGAGAGCTGCAGAGATGTTTATAGATTGTTTAAAAACCCCAGCATTTTACAGTCGTTTCAAAAGAAGTCTTGAGCAGTATTTCCAGGACATCACAGGATTTCCAGACACCAGGGAATATTACTGCCTTGAAAAAGGCACCATTACCATCTGCAGTCAGAACTTCCTCTATTTCTTGAGCCAATACTATTTCAGACACTCAAACCCCTACTTATTCTCAGGTACATTTCCTTAGTTCATGCTGCTAATGTGCTTTAGCATCTGCTTTGGAAATATTTCAAGATAACTGGTATGAAAGGAATTCTAGCAGAAAAAGTAAAGGAAAAGAAAAGGAGTCCAGATGGGGGACAGTGAGTAAGTTGTTAGGCTGTAAATTCATCTCCAGCTCAAGAGTATCTCTAAGTTCAAAGTCATAGGTCTCACCTAAAAAATAGTTATAATTGGCTTCCAGCTCCCATAAAGTATATGCTCACAGGTATTGGAAGTGGCCATTTGTCATGTTTGGTACTGAGGTTGATTCAGTCTCTCCCTTATATGCCCACACTTGCAGGAGTGGATAGTAGACTATCTGCTTCTCAGCTTTGGGACAGGTGTGGTCAGTAAGTACTGGGATACTTTGCAAGGGAATGCAGGATAGGATGTGACAGAGGAGAACAGAAACAGGTCCTAAGTAGTTTGGTAAGATAGTAGGCATCATATGATGGTTGAACAGGCTGTTGGAAATACTGGGTTGGGACTTGGGTATGAGAAGACTGGGACAATAAAGTTTGTTTCCTGACTGACAAATCATTTGTTCTCAAGTCACAGATTCTCAACTTTTACAATATATATAATCAATGTGGCCTTGGTTTTCCCTGTGATTACGTATTGAAGTTCAGCTGCATTTTGCATTAAAATTCTATGGTGAATGAGTAGTTACAAAAGAACTGTATAGATGAAGGAAAATCAGTTTGATGAGCCAGTCAACAGAGTGCCTCAAGAGTCAAGTTATAGAAAATGCAGTATTTCAGACAATTGTGCAAAACCTCTTCCCTTGTTTTTTTTAATTTCAAGATTACAGAAAAGTATGATTCTTGTTGCCAGTCCACTCATTCTATACAATTTGGTGAGAAAGGATAAAGAAATCAAATAGTGGTTTGGTAGACCATTGTTGTATAAATACATAAGGCACATAAATTTTCCTATTTCAGCATTAGTCCACTGAAAATACAGTTCTTTAAAAATTAATTTGCTCTGGTGTTTCTAGTCAGCTTTTTTAATAGGAAGTTATGCAAACTGATAAATAGAAGAGAAAATAGTATAACTGTGGGGTTTTCAAATTACATAATTAGAGTGATTGTAACATGCAAGTTGGATGTGACATTTTGTTCTGGCCAGGAATACGCATAAAAATTGGGACTCTTACAATGTGTTTCACTGCAAGAAGTCTATTCTTGGCTGTACATCTGAGGAATGGGTTGATGAGGCTACTTTATTTGACAATGTTTCAAAACACTTGAAAATACTGTCTATGAAAAGCAGAAAAAAATTAATATGAGGACAAAGACAGGTTTCCTTTTGCTACCCAATATAAATAGGTGAAACTACCTCTGCGATTAAGAATATTCTTCTCCTTGAGAATGCATGAGCTGACCATGATGACACATTTGTTGGCTTATTTTGCAAAATTTTGTTATAATACATAATATAAGATCAAGAAACAGGATGAACTTAACCTTCTAAGAAGATAAAATGGCAAAAGCTTTTTTTAATCTTTGTGTTAGCCGTGGAAAACTTGGTGGATAAAATTTAGTGCATATATTTTCTGAGCCACTGCAGTAATCTCAGTAATCTCTAAATTACATTAATATATAGAATCATAGAATCATAGAACAGTTTGGGTTGGAAGGGACCTTAGAGATCATCAAGTTCCAACCCCCCTGCCACGAGTAGGGACATCTCCCACTAGACCAGGCTGTTCAAAGCCCCATCCAGCCTGGCCTTAAACACTTCCAGGGATGGGGCATCCACATCTCTGGGCAACCTGTTCCAGTGTCTCACCACCCTCACACTAAAGAATTTCTTCCTTACATCTAATCTAAATCCACGTTGTTTCAGTTTAAAACTTATCACTGATCATTTCAGTCTCTGATAAAGGAGCCCCTCCCCATCTGTCCCGGGGGCCCCCATTAGGTACTGGAAAGCTGCTATAAGGTCTCCCTGGAGCCGCCTTCTTCTCCAGGCTGAACAACCTCAAGTGTCTCAACCTTTCTTCATAGGAAAATTGATCCAGTCATTCAGTCATCTTTGTGGGTCTCCTCTGGACTTGCTCCAACAGGTCCATGTCCTTCTCATGTTGGGGACACCAGAGTTGGACACAGTACTCCAGGTTGGGTCTCACAAAAGCAGAGTAGAGGGGCAGAAATACTTCCTGCGACCTGCTGGCCATGCTTCTCTTAATACAGTTGCTCTTGGCTTTCTAGGATGCAAGTGCGTACTGCTGGCTCATGTTGAACTTCTCATTCACATTATGACATAAAATAATTTCTCCATGCCAGTATACGGATGTAAACCTGTTCTCTTAAATGCAGGGAGAACTGTGGTGTGCCTGTGTTGAGAAAAAGAGGACAGAAAAAATGAAGAAATTGTGTGACCACACCAAAAGGGTGAGACAGAATTTAGGAGTATCCTAGCAGGTTTCTTTAGCTTACTATGTCAGATCAGTTTTAAGAAATGTCTGGTTTGTCCTTAAAGACTGTAACCTAATGCAATATTTAGATTATTTAGTATCTAAAGTGATAAAAACAGGACTTGTGAATTGGGCTCAACAACAGAGAAAACTGGTGTGAATGACAGATTACCAAGAGCCTTTTTATCAGTGATACACTGCTTGTGAAAAATTTTCAGCTAATTTATATTGAAGAGAAAAATTTTAATAATGTAATAATTTGCCTGTTAACTTATGATGTACTTTTGCCCTAATGTTAGGGGGGTGGGGGGTTATTGCTGTGTTATCTTGGCAGATAAAAAACATCTTGTTTAAGTTACTGGACTTACCAACAGATGTTTGGCAAACTTCAGCTGTCTTTGGGTTCATGTTTTACTGCTACTTGCATGCTGAGATTACTGCCTCAGTGCAGTATTGGGCAGTGAAACCACAGACAATACAGACACTTCACTGAGTTTTTCAACTATGGTTATATCTAATTACTAATTCTAGTAATTTCTTTAAGGCCTGTTCCAAAAGAAACAGACCTGAGTTTGGCCTTTAGGTCCTTGTTTCTAGGAAGATAAATGTCAGATGAAAGCATGCCAAGAGATAACAATGAGTAATGATAACTTAAGGCATTTAAAATATATTTTACAATGAGTACCAAACTGTTAGGTTGTTATTTCCTTATTTGAAATACCTTATTTTTTCCTTTGCACCAAACAAGTAATATTTCACAGATGTAAAATAAATCCATGAAACTTAAGTTTATAGCATGATTTTAATTATGAAATATGACATTGTCTTGTTGGTGATCATGATAGTTTCTATATATGTTGGAAAAACAAGTGCATACATGTCAAGATACCATTTTCTAGAACAAGATGTAGTAGCATAGTTGTGTGGATAGTATGATCATAAAAGCAAATATGAAACCACAACTACTTTTGATATAGCTGTGTCACTGGAAGATAAGTATCTGTAGAGTAATTTGCAAGCAGTAAACAAATAGGTGAAATTCCCAATATATATAAAAGCATATGTGAATAAGAATATTTTTCCTTGTTGTTTAATGTCACAGTCTGATCAGGTATCAAGCCGAAACCAAAATTTCAACCAGTGACAATTAAGTGTGACTTATTAAGACAAGAATTCATATGGTTGTAAATTAATTCACCATACAACCTTCTGGTTCATTGGTCTATAATTAAAGTTGAAATATCTCCTTTGTAAATTTAGACTCTGTGCTTTATATTGGAATGTACTTAAGACAAGGATCACAGTTACGTAGTAATTAGGAAAAATTCTGTGAAGAAAGAAATATAGTACTTTGGCTTGGACTTATTCCGTCTAATTTTGGTTATCTCTTCATTATGGACTGCATGATACCTTCTAAGCAAACTTTCATGACTCTGTGGATCATATTATTCTATGCAGCATCATCTCTTTTTTTTTTTTTTTTTTTTTTTTTCTTTTTTTTTTTTTTTCCCCGCAGTCCCTCAAGCAGCCCTGTGCTGCTTCAGGGAAACAATGACAACTGTGACAACTTCAGGGAAAACAATGTTAGACTAGTCCTCAGATTATTCTTGGCATGCTTAAGTCATGTGTTCCTTTGGTCTTTTCTGAAAATTATAAATCTTACTGTCTACTTCTTTTCCATCAAGTGCCTCTACCTATTGTTTTGGGGTTCACATGTATTAGCAAGGAAAACAGCTAGAATCATGTGACAAGCTAACACTTCATAGATTATTAATAAATGTTTGGCCAACAGTAGTCTACAGAGGAGGACTGCCATGCCTCCTATATGCCTTATTATGCCTTATTTTTATGCCTTATTATGCCTTATTTTTCTATAAGGCAAAAAAAAAGGCCTGGAGATCCCTAAACTAAACTGTTTCTGAAAAGGAGAGCAGATTTGAGTTTATGGCAACTACACTTACTCCTCCCCCCCCTTTTTTTTTTTTTTTTGGGGGGGGGGGGGGGGGGGGGGGGGGGGGGGGGGGGGGGGGGGGGTTTTTTTTTTTTTTTTTTTTTTTTTTTTTTTTTTTTTTTTTTTTTTTTTTTTTTTTTTTTTTTTTTTTTTTTTTTTTTTTTTTTTTTTTNGGTTTGTTTTGTTTTGTGTTGTTTTGTTTTTTTTTTCTGTAGCCTTGATAATAAGGCCCATTTAAAATTGTCTACTGGCAACTACTGGTTGTTTAAAAGCCCTACATTTCAAACAAAAATTACGAGTTGTGGTGGTGAGATATAAAAAGAAGCTTCACAGCTTCTCATGGCAGAAGATAGATAATAATATGTGAAAACTATTTTATATACTGTTAGGCTGCAAAATAGATACATGGATTATTTTTCTCTGAACAGAGCTGATTACTCATTTGTTCACAGGAGATTAGTTAGAAAGCCCCTTTTTAAAGCAGATTTTTAATTAGTGCATTTAAGGGTAAATGCATTAAGAAAAGTAAGAGCAAAATTGTGTGAATGGCTGAAGTTCAAGAATGTGAAAGGTGGTTTCTGGAAAAGGTTTACAATCTTTGGAGTCTTGGCATCACTGAGCCTACTTCCAAGGGAAATGAAAAATAGAGGGACTGCTGTACTCTGAAAATCCCAAACCCATGTGATCTTTTATCATGCCCTATAGGAATCAAACTGTAATGTGTCTTTTTCAAATAGCAAGAGATCACACATATGCTGTCAAAACATAACATAAACAACTGATAATTAGGAGTCTACTCTTCATCATGCAAACATCATTAGTTAATGATTATTTGAACTGATTTGGCAATGGAGTTATGAACAAGCTAGTGTTTTTGATACTGAAAATTGTTTCTGTTTTTGTTTGATTTTGAGTAAAGGTATGGTCCACCACACGCTTTAAAAGCTGACATCCTTCTCTGTGTATTACCAGTCTTGGGTCAGAAAAATGGCAGTTTTTTTCTTGTCCATAATGGGACTTCTAGTCCATCTTGGGAAAGGTGCTACATAGTAGAGAAACTTGCG
>VZRU01009179.1:9551-21339 GCA_013398155.1 Pedionomus torquatus
GGGGGGAAAGGGCCACCCACATGTCTACCACCACCCCCTCCAGTAGTTCAGACAAACTCTGCTAGGCTTTACTCTTCTGGTCAATCTCTTCAGCAAAATTAAGAAATGCACTTCCCTTACATTCCTAATAAATTTTCAGAGGTACACAATACCATGTAAAGATTCAACTTTGGGAAAGCTCAGCTTCCCTAGATACCATATCACAAGAAAGTGTCGCACTGCCAACCTTATCTTCAGTCCGCAGTTGTTCCAGTTTTCTGTTGTTCTGTTTTTGTTTTGTTTTGGCTTTGGTTTTAAATTAGTTCATAGACTTAATTTAATCCCAGACTGGCTAAATTACAATATTTACAACATTTAAAGTAAAACAACAGGTGACAATCAAAGGCCTGTATTATTAGCTGATGCAGCTCGTGTATCCTTTTATGTGAGGAACGCTGATTATCACAGATCCCAAGTATCAAAAAAATCAAACAACAAAATAATTTTTAAATGTATTTTCCCCTTTTTGCTTACCCTTTCCTGAGGCATGAGAATTCACATGGGGGCAAGCAACATGAAAATATGCCACCATACATACAGGAAGCAGGTCTGAGAGCCACCCTGAGATCAGGGTACTCTGCTGGGGGGGGGAGTTGAGCCATATAATATGCTATATAAGATGCAACTAATTTATCTGCATAGCACACTATAAACTGGGGAGGGCCCATTTCCCCTCCCATCCATGAGCATAAGCAGAGATAATTTCTGCAGCTACTGAACGAAATGCAGAGTGTGCCTTAAGCTGCCTGTGCAGGAAGCCAACAGCTTGAGGAACTCTTCCTGGGACAAGCAGGGGCAACACGATGGATAAATGTAGAAACAAGCACAGCAATGGAGCAAACACCAGAAATCATCCATTTAGTGCAAAAGCACAAGCAGATCTGAAATCCTTCCAAATCTCTTCAGCAATGATGCATTCTCTTGTAAACAGAAGTAGTTCTTAGCATACTTTCTGCCTGAAATGAATGCCACCAAATGGAAGAGTAAAGAACAGTTCCTGGTTCAGATGCATGAAAGCATCCAAATGCTGTTCCTTATGCACCTCTGCACCCTTGACATTTCAGGTGTAAGTCTGGCCTGATACCCCAGTCAGAAAAGCAAGTCACACACACAAGTGGTATGTAGCTACTGTGCACAAAAATCATAGGATGCTTTGAGTTGGAAGGGACCTTAATGATCATCCAGTTTGGACCCCCCTGCCATGGGCAGGGACACCTCCCACTAGACCACGTTGCTCAAAGCCCCATCCAGGCTGGTCTCGAACCCCTCCAGGGATAGTACAGCCACAACTTCTCTGGGCAACCTAGGTCAAGGTGTCCCCACCCTCACAGTAAAGAATATCTTCCTGAGATCTCATATCAATCTCCCCTCTTTCAGTTTAAAACCATTACCCTTCGTCCTATCACTACACTCCCCGACAAAGTCCATCTCTCATGTAGGCCCTCTTTAGGTAGTAGAAGAGTGTTATAAGGTCACCTCAGAGCATTCTTTTCTCCAGTACAACCCCAACTCTCTCAGCCTGTCCTCATAGGAGAGATGCTCTAGCCCTTTGATCATCTTCATGGCACTCCTCTGGACCTGTTCCATCAGGTCCATGTCCTTCCTGTGCTGAAGTCTCCAGACACAATACTCCAGGGGGGGGTCTCACCAGAGCAGAAGGGTAGAATCACCTCCCTTGACCTGCTTGGCCATGCTTCTTTTGATGCAGCTCAGGATACAGTTGGCTTTCTGGNTAGGAGAGATGCTCTAGCCCTTTGATCATCTTCATGGCACTCCTCTGGACCTGTTCCATCAGGTCCATGTCCTTCCTGTGCTGAAGTCTCCAGACACAATACTCCAGGTGGGGGTCTCACCAGAGCAGAAGGGTAGAATCACCTCCCTTGACCTGCTTGGCCATGCTTCTTTTGATGCAGCTCAGGATACAGTTGGCTTTCTGGACTGTGAGCACACATAGTCAGGTTATGTGGAGGTTCTCATCCACCAACACTTCCAAGTCCTTCTCCTCAGGACTCCTTTCAATCTATTCTCTGCCCAGCTTGCATTTGTGCTTGGGATTGCCATGACCCAGATGCAGGACCTTCCACTCAGCATTGTTGAGCTTTATGAGGTTTGCACAGGCCCACATGTCAGGTCTGTCAGGGTCCCTCTAGATGGCATCCTTTCCCTTTAGCACGTCGACTGTGTCACACAGCCTGATGTCATCAGCAAACTTGCCAAAAGTGCACTCAGTCCTACTGTCCATGTCTCTAAGATGTTGAGCAGCTCTGGTGCCAGTACCAAAGCCTGAGGAACACCACCCATTACTGGTTTCCACTTGGACATCAAGCCATTGACTTGAACCCTTCGATTATGGCCATGAAGCCAGTTTCTTATCCACTGAGCAGTTCATCCATCAGATCAGTGTTTCTCCAGTTTAGAGACCAGGATGTCATGTGGGACAGTGTCAAACACTTTGCATAAGTCCAAGTAAATGACATCTGTTGCTCTCCCCTTATCTACCAACACTGCAGTGCCATCATAGAAGAACATCAGATTTTTCAGGCAAGCCATGTTGGCTGTCACAAATCACCATCTTATTTTCCAAGTGCCTTAGCAGAGATTCCATGAGGATCTGTTCCACGATCTTGCCAGACACAGAGGTGAGACTATCTGTCCCATAGTTTCCTGGGTCTTCCTTTTTTCTTTTTTTTTGAAAATGGTGGTTATGTTCCCCCTCTTCCAGTCAGTGGGAACTTCAGACTGCCACAACTTTTCAAACATAATGGCTTCGCAACTTCATCCACCAGCTCCCTTAGGACTCATGGATGGAACATCTGCATGTAGCTATGGTCCCTTGAAATCAGAAATCTAGTCAGAAGAGAACTATTTTCAGTAATCAGGTAAACTTTATAGTTATTATAAACTCATCTGGTTTAGGTCTCCACAATTCTTAAGCATAAAGAATATGTCTACTGAGCTCCTCTTTCAGAAGAGAGCAAAATAAGACGTTTAACAAGTGCAAAAATTGAATTTCCCTTCAGAGGTGGGTGAGGTAAGAGATTCCCATTCAGGATTATCTCTGACTAACATAACCCAAACAAGGAAAAGGATAAATGAGACTTGTGTTTTTAATATTTACATCACTGTACCTCATATCTCTACATCTTAATAATTTTCAGCTTACTCTGTACCCTTTACAGATATTTGTTCAAATTTTTAAAATGTCAGTCACAAAAATAAAGCTAGTAAGGAAAACTAAAACTTTATAATTCATTAAAAGTTACCAGCAACTCCGTAAGTCTGCTACACGCCAGCAGCCTGCGTAAGAAAGAGAGTTTTGTTCTTCCCCTGCACCCAACGCCCCACATAACCTTTAAAACTCTGTTGGATGCATAAAATAGCATTGATCCCAGAGCCCCGAGAAACAAGGCGCTGCAAATAAGAGAGCCGAACCACAGATGTCCTGTCAAGGACAAATCCTGCCATGTGCGCGCAGCCGAAGCCAGCCGGGACCGGGAGATGCCCGGGCAGAGCGGCCGCCGCCTCCCGGCGCGGAGCCCCTGCGCTCCCTCCTGTGGCCGAGAAGGACCTCAGCAACAACCCAGCCCGCTCACAGCCCTGCCTCGGCACAGCACATCCCCATCCTTCAACAGACGCTGAAGCCCTCCCCGTGCCGCAGATCTCACGGCCGAACTTCCATTTAGCTTCACCCTCCCAGCAGAAACGTTCCTTCTCTTACGCTCCTGAAAACCCTGGCGCAGGCAACGAAATAGAAACCAAGTCATTGCTGCGCACGATGCTAGTTAATGGTCTGATCTGTTGTGAATGATGTGAAGCGTTTAGAGGTCTGGTCTTCATTGAGCAATCCAGAGAGCAAGATCTGTTCCAGAGACTATAAAGCAAATCTCAAAGAATTAGTTGCGAGACCTACATTATGAAATAAGAAAAATACAGTAATAGGATCTTAATATCTATTGATAGAGACACTTGTTTCAAGAAGAAACTTGTAATATTCATCATAAATGAGACAACATCTTGAAATCAGTTAAAAGAAAGAAGAAAAAAAAGTTAACAAGTTAACTTGTAGGTGCAGATTTACTGGTAACTGAGAAATCCAGTGACCTTTGTCAGGTAGACAGAAGAAGCATTTCTCATATATTTGGGATATACTTAAAGTTAAAAGAAAGTTAAAATAGAATTAATGCACTCACTGCATCATTTAGAAACTTGTAGATTCATACTGCAATTTCAAGAATAACATCGAAATGGTCATGGGTTGTTAGACACTGAAACAATACAACTCCAATCAATCAATCCCAGTGCATGCTGGTGCTCTGTTAACTTTAAAGTGAACCTCACAGGAAAGAATCTCATACAAACTCCTCTGACTCCAAGTTTTTGCCCTCAAGTCTTCTGTCACTGAACTCCATCCAACAGAGCTGAAAGAGAAGCTCAGAGAGGAGGCTGCGTGCAACCCCTGCCTTTTCAACAGCTGTGCCATTCACCTGCTTTGTGGATAGTTAATGATACCTATTAGCATGCTGACAGCTGATGTATCCATCACTAATACCATCAGTGAATACTGCAGCAGGTAGAAACTTCTCAGTAACACAGAGAAAGCCTGAGAGACTGCCTCTGCAGTCAGTGAACTCGAGTTCAGTGGCATTAGCACCCAATAGTCATTCTCATCATTGCCATCACACTAAAAAGAAGGAAATAGCTTTATGCTTTCCTGCACCCAGAAATGTTGAAATTTGTTCGTCCAGCTGCAGAGTTTCAGCAGAATACACATAAACAGCCCTCAATAACTTAAGATGTGAGGGTACAGGAGATGAGTTTAAACCTACCTAGGCTGAGGAATTGCTGCATGTCTGTCCCATTTTCATGCCAAGTGATACTGGAAGTTCTAACTAGGGGCTGAAGGGCAGTAGTTCCTTAAATCATCACTCTTACGACACCTACTACAGAAGAGCTAGTATCAGGTTGAAGGCTAGTTTGAAGGCAGTAGCATACAAGCTAACTTGAAACGCTACTGAAAGTGCTTCCAGCTAACAGCCTTGTCTTTGACCTAAAATGACCTGAACTACTCATAATCAAGTCCCAGGTTTCAGAGGAGCAGAGGCAATTCAGCAACTAAACATTGGCTTTTCTAGCTGTGCAACATAAAGCAACAAAGTTCCAGGAACTAGGTCCTGGTCTCAGCCTCACACACCACTTTGCAAATGCTAGACTTTGGACTTCTTGCACACCCAATACTTGGCACTGCCTCAGATGTCTAGGCTCCAGAGAGGGTATCAAACGTAACTCACATGGCATCTCCTTGCTCTCTGCATCCACTGCCCCAGGAAGCAGGTTTTAGCTTGAGGTACCTACCTCTCCCCATACAAAAGTAACAGCCCACACACACAGGTGAAACACCCAAGTCAGGGAACTGACTCTCTGATTCTAAAATCAAATTGTAAAACCTTCTGTTAGGCAACACTAACAATGAAGGCAAGATGAAGGCGTGGAGAAGAGAAAGCTCCAGGGAGACCTTGTAGCAGCCTTCCAGTATCTGAAGGGAGCCTACAGGAGAGCAGGAGAGGGACTCTTTGTCAGGAAGCGTAGTGATAGGACAAGGGGTAATGGTTTTAAGTTGGAAGAGGGGAGATTTAGATACTAGAAAGAAATTCTTTACTGTGAGAGTAGTGAGGCACTGGAACAGGTTGTGGATGCCTCATCCCTGGAAGTGTTCAAGGTCAGGCTGGATGAGGTTTTGAGCAACCTGCTCTAGTGGGAGGTGTCCCTGCCCACAGTAAGGGGGGGTTGGAACTCAATGATCTTTTAGGTCCCTTCCAATTGTAACCGTTCTATGATTCTAATACAGAAGCACACACCAACCATACAGGATGGAGAAACCCATATCCTGTTGTGAGGATAATCAAGCAGCCACACAGCTTGCCCTCAGAGGCTGTGTAGGGTCCATCTTTGGTGTTTTTCAATACATGCCTAGATCAAGCCCTGAGTGACCTCGTCTGATACCATAGCAGCCCTTGCCATGATCAGGAGGCTGCTCTAGAGATCTTCTGAGGTCCCTTCCAACCTGATTTATCCTATGATACATGCCATGACATGCATACAATTGAACTTTGTTATCTAGCCTCTGGGAGGTACTATTATGGAGTTAAACACAGATTATAAAATCTGGTTCCATGAATAAGACACCATGTTTAACCATTTTTAAAGAATACTTTGAGTCAGATTGGAACTTTATTATTAGGAAGAGGTAAAGTTAAAAATTTTGAAAATACTATCACTAGATATCACTGTTTTCCAGTATGATTTCTGAAGCATGATGCTTAAAAAGCAATTTACATATAAAATATACTGGCTTCATCCAGCTTTTGCCTAAACCCAAATGAAAAAATTAACTACTGGAAACCAACCAGATAGTAGACCACAATTCTTTTAAGAACAGAAAAAAGATTTGTTTGCAAAGAGTCATGAAACTGTGAGACAGATTTTATGATAAACATTAACTTTGCTAAATAAAATAAAATAAAGACATTTCATTCAGTGAAAGTCCCATATTAGGGAAACAATGTTGTCTTTTTATGGCTATTACATACTAGCTGAATTTGAATAATCAATTGTAATTCAGCACCATATCATCTATTTATATCCACTGTTTTCAGCCAACTGCAGATTACTGCATGCTCTTGAAAAGTTTGGCCAGGATTTCAGCATAGCTGGCAAACGCAAGCTGGCAAGCTCTTAGTCAATTAAAGTCTTTATAATGAATATATATCACTACATATAAGACTGCTAGAAATGGGACTGGACAAAATAAAAAAAAAAAATCTTATAATCATGCTTATAATACACTGCTCCTTTGCATTTCTCTCCAGTTTTGTTTTGCTGGCATTATGGAGCATACTACAACTATTCAATCGGTCTTTAAGCTGTTTAAATATTAGCTCCATGTTCCAATTATGTTAAAAGAGGATTATCCATTCTAAAATATAGTTTATTAGAATAAACGTTACAACAGAAAGCATTTCCTCACTAGATGCATGTTCAGCCAAAGTATTAATTACATACTCCATGACTAAGTAACAAATAGGAATAATCCATCCTTATGGATTTCAAAATTAAGACAAGTAATTCTACAAAACTTTTCCCAGCAAATATTTCCAAGTAACCTCTATACAAAGTCATAGCAATAAATGATAGAAAATATTTCCTAACTGCAGAATCTAGACTCTCACCAGACAGACATAGTTTCCAAGAGAGGAGTCATTGTTACTAAAGCAATATCCAGTCTTAACTATCTTGACAGCTCATGTTCCACATGACTCCAAGAGAACTCTGTAGCTTTTCCCTACTGGCAGCCCAATATCCAACAGCAACATAATGCTGAACTCCAACGTGTTCATAGAGGATCTTTTATTATTACTTTTTAGGCAATACTGCAAGAAAAAGTCGGTTTAAACAGGAAATAGTATGCCAATGATAAGGAAAAGTCAGTACTGCTACATTTCACTGTTAAGAACCTTCCTAGGTCAAAAAACCTGTACACAATTAGTTTCTAAAACAATTAGCAAATGCCTGATTATAAACAGTCTTGCATACTATGCTCTACATTTTACCCAAGTTATGCAGCAAGACTGGATTTATGGAATCTAGGTTGAATGAATTGTAAGGAAAGCACAGAATTGGGTAGCAGTGTTAGCCACACAGTAATGCATTTCACAGTACATAAGACCTCTTAAATTCTCAGAACACATCAGAAACTGCAAATTAATAAAATAAAAACCATACTTTGTTTTTTTTCCCAAGAAAATCTCCTGTGAGACTTGGGACTCCAGCTAGATAGAAGTCTGTTTGAACTGCATATCCAGATGAGGGAACAGAGAGATGGGGCACACACCAGCATCAGCTGTGTCAGCCCTAACATCATGCCTAAAAAAAAGGACCAGGATAGATGCATGTATGTTAGGATGCATGTTGTCCAGAACTCCTAAGTCTGACAAGACTAAATTGCATTCTCTCAGAGTTCAAGGACCCTTCAGCCAGCAATGCAAGCAGGACTTCTTGTTCCATCCTTGTAAAGGAAACAAACACAAGAAACACCGGAACCCTCTTTTGGGATAAAGATCACAAGAAAACTGAATTAATTGGAAACACTAGGTATTCAAGCTGAAGAGTAAAATGCCAACTTTTCTGCATTTAAGCAGCACAAACACATATACCCTCTCAGCTATGAGGAAAACCCCAGAAATTTTTTGTTGTTGCATTTTGTTTGTTTACTTTAAGTTGCACACTTCATCAAACACTCACCCACAATCACAAAGCTTGCAAGGACTCCTCTAAGATCCCACCTCAGAGAAATCCACATGTTTTTTAGCAAAACTAACTGGCACAAGCTCCTCAGAGAAGGTCTGGAAGTTTCCATCCTCAGAGATGCTCAAAAAATACCTGGAGAACCAGCTCTAGTTGAGCTTGCTTGAACACGGAGGTTGAACAACATGACCTCCAGAGATCCCTGCCAGCCTCAACCATACTCCTACCAATTTCCAGAAAGGCACTGTTTCACATCTCACCACGCTCAAAGATGGAACATAGAGAAGTAACAACTTCCCCCTGTATCCTATTAGAACAATAAACTGATTTTAGTCTATACTGCATAAAAATAAAAAAAAAAAAAATCCAAGAATTGCACAATTGCACACAAAAAGGCAGTTTGGGGCCTGAAGTAGAAAGATGCAGAATACTAGAAGAGGAAGGAAGAAAACCAAAAAAAAAAAAAAAAAAACAACCACCACCCAAACAAAAAACCCCACACACCTATATGGTAACAAATTCAAAAGTCACACTGTATGAAAAGAATGAAATATCCATGGCCCAAAAGATTTTACAGACTCACCATTAAATTGAACAAACTCAAACACTATCAAGCCATTTGGAGATTCTCCAAAGAGCCAATGAAGGGTTCTCCTGGGATGTTTCCAACAGCGAGCTAAAGGAAGGTTCCTCCCCCACCCAAGGAAACTAGAGCAAAAGGGATAACAAACAATCATTTTAAGATCCCCTTAACCAAAAAAAAAGTAAACCTTTCCCACACCATCAAGGTATGTTTCTGGAGGGAGCACTGCACTGACCCGATCCATTCTGTCCCAGCCACAAAACCTGTTTCTTCTGGCACAATCCACTGCCCTGGCACAAATAATGTTATTACCCCAAGATCTGGCAGCATATCTCAGTGTGAGCAGCAAATATCTCAGTGTTTTCCTTGATTTTTGTGTACATGTTTGGAGCTATTTCATTTCCTGGCAGCTTGGAAAACTACCATTCCGTTCTTTAATGAATTCTGAGGCATTCAAGAACATAGCCAATTCCAGCTTATACTAAATGAAAAGTGGAAGAAAACCTATTATTCAACTGTGTCAAAGGGGAAAAAAAAATTGAGTAGTTTTGCACATATATCTATATACAAGTTCCCAGACACCTCTAGTGAATCCAAATCTAGAGAGACTTACATATAAACTTAATGTCAAGAATTATGTGCAAATCTGCACTGGCTCTAGACCAAGGACATCACCTTTTTTGGTCAGAAGGATTTAGATGTCTGGTATGACAGGAGAACATCCTTTTGGACCACAGCACAACACATTCAGGGAAAAGTAATTTATTTTTTTTACAGAATTAAAGAATCAGTGGTGCCTAGCTGGAAAGTGCTGTTTTGGAAGTCTCAAAGCCCCAAGTAATTGCAATGGACTGAAAAGACCTTCACTCCCAGGTCAGCAACTTGCATGCCAGTCAGGCTATTTATGAGGGAAAGCAGTTACCACCAACTGCCCTTTGAATGCTCAAGTTGTCAGCTTCAGTGCTATTACACAGGTGCAGACGTGTACAGACACCACAAACTAGTCAGGTGGACTGCTTCAGCAGAAGAGTCCAGGACTGAGGCAGCGCACAAAATTAATTAATTGATTACCACAACTGGATAAGATCACTAAAGTTGGACTTGCAGCACAGTTCATCTCTGCAAGCTTGGGCTTCTGCCCAGCACAAGTGTCAAATGCAGGATGAGAATAAGGACTGGTAAATAAATAAATAATAAAAAAAATAAATTAAGAAACAAACAAAACCAACTTTAATTCTCCATCAAATTGATACAAGTGACGGGTCAAATAGAAAAAGAAAGTCCACATTTTTCCTCTTTCCCCGCTCGCTAACATTAGTTCCACCCCACTTTCCCAGTTATTTCTTCTGTTCTCGCCCTCCATTTCCTTCACGTCTCTTGCTTCAGTGCATTGCCCTTTTTCTTAATCCCGTGTTTGCCATTCATTGTAACTTAAATTCTAATAGGCCTCTGTAAACACTAACTGATTAATCAAGATAATGATCATAAAAATAAGCCAGTCCTGTCCTTAAGACTTCTGTATCTATAAAACAACATGAAAGTACTTCAGTTCACAGTATATGGATGATTTTTTCCTTATGTATGTAAAAAACTTCAAGTGTCACAGGAATGCAATAGAATATCAAAAAAAGTGAAGATTCAACCACACTTGAGGGTTAGAAGAAGAACTAGAACTAAACACCTTCACTTTCAGCTCTGAGTGAAAGACACACTTCAATATCATTAGCTTTCTCCTTTTGCTTACAGCAAGAGGTCACAGCAAATGTCAAACACAAGAGAGCTGTTCAACTAAGGGCAACCTTACAAAATCCAAACTATTACCATGAGCAGTCTAGACGTCATCCTTGCCCCAACAAAGCCACTGCCCGGACAGCAGCTATTACACAAGGCACCCCACTAGAGAGCTGCCAAGCTTTAACCTTCAATGGTGAGAACTGAATTTATTCTCTCAAGAAACAATTCTGCTGTATCAGAGTACTGGTTTCCTTTAGAATATACGAGGAAAAAAAAGGCAAGCTATCTTTTCCCACTTCTTCCTATAGCCTAAGCCAAAAGCTACACATACAGAGTAACAGCACAGTAGTGGATCACAAAGCATTAAATAGAAGATTGCTATTTCAAATAGTAAAAGTAGGTAGCCAGCAAGTTAGCTGTTCAGAACATCTATCTGTTAAAAAACAAAACCAAACAAACAAAGCACCAAAAAAACAACCCCAAAACACACACATACAACAAACCAAACAAACAAACAAAAAACCAACCCTGAAACATCAAACAAACAAAAGCATCCACAAACAAAAACATCACCACAAAACCCACAATGAATAGGAATACAAAGGCAACGCTTTTACGGAAGAGGGGGGAGCATATAACAGAAAAAGAATTAAATAAATGCAGTAGTTTTCTTCAGTGGCTATTTTATTGTTGTACATTCAATGCTTTAGAAAACACAGCCAGTCTGAACTATAGCAAATTGTCAAAACAGTTTTAGAATAATTCATCTGCCATACAGAAAAAAACAGTATGTAGTTCCAGGCACAGAGGTATTAAAAATACTCAGTACTAAATCTCCTCCTCTAATGTTGCAGAGGTTTGTGCATAAAGGTTCTCTGAAGCCCGCAAGACTGAACTATGACAGCATATAAAATCTTTGAGCCCGTGCACGTCAGTCAGAGCTCCGGGTAGGCACAGTATGAAGTCAGAGCTAGTTTCTGGCTGCAGAAAGTTATGCGCTATTAACGCTGCACTCTGTACATACAGCAAGACCAACAGAGAACTTCCAACATGCATTAGTTTGGGTGCTATCAAAGGAATTTGAGATTAGGTTCTATTCCTTGGTAAAGATACAGTTAAGAGGGGGGGGGG
>VZRU01009179.1:22829-51038 GCA_013398155.1 Pedionomus torquatus
CACCTGCAAGCAGCCCGGCTGCGGCGGGGCACTCGGCTCCGCAGCTCTCCGCGGGACTGCAGTCACTGCGGCAGCGCCCTCCCCACCCCGCGGGGGGGAGCCGGGCGGGCTGGGCTGGGCCGGACCGGGCCGCGCAACTCTGCGCAGCCCTGCGCCCGCTCGTCCCGCCAAGTGATGGGGCAGGAGCCCTGCCCTGGCGCTGCCCACAACTCCCAGAGGGGAGGGCAAGGGGGGAAGAAAGGTGCCGAGGGGCGTCCCAAGCCCCTCCGAAAGCGCAGAAACAACGCGCTCCGCGCAGATCTTTCCCCCCCGCCCCAGGGATCCGTTCCCCCAAGCGGCTTGGTTGCCTGCAGCTGCCGGGGGGGGGGGGTGCCCCCGTGCTGTCAATCACCTCCGGTGAGGGACTATAAATATTTATTAGGCATCCTAATAGCTGCATCAAGCCGAGCGCTTTACTCGTGTCGCTCCTGTGACTCAGACCTCCCAAACCAGCCCTACACGTGCTTAATTTTAACTCCCTTCCGCACTGCCCCGCTTGCCTCCGCACCGCGCAAGGTGCCTGAGCTAGGTGGAGTGGTTTGCTAACAGGGCATCTGCGTGAGCCCCAGCACCTGGAGCCTTCCTCCCTCCTTTTTAAGGCCAGCCAAATATTTACTGGTTTGAGTGGTCTCCATCAGAATATACCCCTACAGTGAGGAGGTGACTGTCCTCTGTGGGAGCATCGCATTAGTAGGCTCGTTTGGACAGGGACTTTATGCTCTAATCAAGCTCTGAAAGATATTTTAAGCAAGACTCTGAATGCACAGGGAGCCCTGAAATAAGAAGCTAATCTTGGATGCAATTAACTCCGTAATCCCTCTAGAAAATGAGGGTAAGAAATGGTAGAAACTTTCTACAATTGCATAGGTGTTTAAAAAAGACCAACCAAACACCAATCTCTCAAGACAGAAAAATGTATATTAATGAAATATATTAAATTTATCCCTTTTTATTTGTTTTTCCCCCTTAAAATAAAAGACTGGATACTGGGTGGCATACAACCACACTGATCGGAGCTCACCAGGCTTGCAATATCTGTCATCTTTGTAAATTTTGCGTATCTGAGGAATTTTAGAGGTAAGGGTGAGAAAGATCAAGTGCTGAAAACCTCATTACAAAGGCATAAGCTCGTCTTGGTTTATTTTGATGGAGGGTGGTGGTTTCATCTTGCAGGTGATCTTTAAAATGGAAACAGCTAGTAACAGTTTTTGTTTCCACTTTTTTGCACCTTCAGCTCCCAACCAGCTGATGCTTCTGTCTGGAAACTGGACATTCTGAGCTTGATGCTTCTATCATGAAGCATACAGCTTTGTCCACATAACATGCTGAAGGAAAAACAGCAGCTATGAATCTGAATGATACCACTTAAACATGAGTTAAATCTTAAAGAAAACATCATTAAGGTATATTCTTCCAAGCATCATGCATGCTAATAGAAGTAAATCGCTAATTGGCAGTTTGTCTATCTCTTTGAGATTTTAGAGTCCTATTACTAGGACTTAGGTTTTGCTAAGTACAATATGCTACATTTATGCTTGTGGTAAGAGATAGTATTTCTATTTGTATTATAGCAATGCTCAGGGGCTGCAGCGGAACTGAGACTCAGTTGGGTTTTCCACTGATCATACAGACAGAAAGAATGCTGGTCTTGGAGATTTACAGTCCAGACTAAGCAAAAAAGACAGGCAAGAGATGGCAGGTGAAACAGAAGCACAGAAAAGTGAAATAATTTGCCCAAACCGTGCAGAATGTTTGTATAACAGTGCTGGATGCAGAGCTAGAATCTCCAGTTCAGCAGCCCATACAACAGCTCTGGAGATGTCAAGCGTTGCCTCAAATGATGAGCTGAGCACATTCCTGAAAATAAAATCTACAAACCATTTTTTTAATAAAAATATTTGTTGTTATGGTGCATTAATTTATTGAGGTTTTCTTCTTCTTCTCAATGGCATTAAGCACTAGGAGCAAAAAGTGTTCAATACAATTTCATGCTGGTGTTCTGAAGCCAGCCTATGTTAACAGAGTATTGCCCTTTCCTGTTGAATCCACTCATTTCTTGCTAAATTGCAAAAGTAATGAATTCAGATTGGGTTTCCCAAGTGTTAGTTCAAATTATTGCTGCTCTACTGAAGATACTTGTGAACAGAGTAATTTTTGAATGACATTTGACTTTACATGACAGAAATAAAAGTAAGTACCTTTAAATCCTATATGCCCTTATGTAAAATATAATACCTACAATAATGGTAGCTTAGTTCTTGGTCATAATGTTAACTGCATTTGTCCAGCTTTGAATTTTTCAATTAAAGTAATCCTAAGGACTTGGTTATGATTGTTACTTTCAATGCCTCTTGGGCTGCAAATTCCTACAGTAGAGAGTGCTTTTATACAGCTAGCAAGATGGTGATTACTCCAAACTGGGATAACCTTAATGAAAACTTCTGTAATGGATACAATCATAACATTAATAGTATCATGATAATAAACCAGGGGGAAAAAAAACGTGCCTTTGCATTTAGCAATGTTTCAGATGGTTTCATTCAAAAATAGCTGAAATTATCTATCTCAGCATTTTCCAAAGAAGCTAGTCAGTCCAGCTGAGACTAAATCTGTATCATTTCTTTCCAGAAGGGGAAGAAGGAAGCTGTGAGGGACAGAAAGGAAGATGCTGTCCAGCAAGCGCTCAGCTCTATACTGCCATGTGCTGGATGCAGAGGTTCTGCTGTGGAGCTACAGTTTCATGGCACCCACAGAGCTCCTGGGAGGTCCTCTCATTGACACTGGCAAAGTCAAGGTCTACTGCTCTCTCACAGGATGCTCCTCGAGCCTTGCCAAATGGGGGTACTGAAGATCCTAGTCCTACGCAGTATTCTGTAGAGGCCAAATTACCAAATTTTATAGGAAAATTCTGGTGGTGTCCACCAGGTTTAGTACAGAACCAAGACTCCCTGTCTGTTTTGGCCTAACAAGCAGGTTACAGTCAAAAACCTTGTAAATGTGTACTTGAAATAACTTATATACATCAGTGGAACCTGCAGTGAAGAAATTCTTGTCTGAGGTTAATTCAAAGCCATTATTAATCAATTTAAGATGATGACCTTAAGAAAACATATGCCCAGTCTTCACTAAATTATTGTGAATTAATACCTTAAATTAAAATAGTGTATTTCCATCTGCAGACAAGTACTCCTCTTGAAGTAAACAGTGGGTTTTGCTACTGTCAGAATAAGGGCCTTAGAAATGCTAAATGTACCATCCTCCTTGTTTAGTGGGATCTTTCAAAAGCAATCACTTTTCAGCATTTTCTTCATGTAAAGTTAATTACTTGATATCTTTGTTAGCTGTTATATACAGCTTCTGTAACAGCTACAGACTGCAAGGTACTGATACACAGCTGTTCACAAGCGGAAAGCAGTGAGCAAAATGTTGAGTCAGCTGGAGATGCTCCATCTTAAGATGATCTACTTTTTAAAAGTATTTGGTATAGTGACAGGGTTCTTGTGAGAATGTGTTGTGTTTCACTAAGTAACCCATTTATAAGAGAGTTCTCATTCTCAATGACACCATGAGAAATAAAGGGAATTGCTGTAGATGTGATATCCATAAAATTTCTACATTCACTGGTTTTATTGCTCTATTGTCGTTCTGAGATAAACATGAAGTTGCTTTAAGTTACCATTACATCTAAAACTGTTCAGCCTAAATACTCCACACCTAAATAATCCCTTTTGTTTTCCAAGGGTCAAGTAGAGATGAGGAGTGTTGAAAACAAAACAGAACAAAGAATCACAAGCTACCAACAATGTTATCACTTTACAAAGGGAAAGAACAATCTGACACTATATTTTCTTTCTTTCATCTGCTCCCCACTTTCTGTTCTTCTACGAAGGAATATCTAACCTTTGTGAATGGGGACCAAGTACGTTCACTTGATCTCTACATCTATTCAGTGACATTCATGCTGGGCAATGAAGTATTTCGAGATACCTGAATTGATTAAATATAGGATTGCGCTGCTGCAGAATTACTTAGGGAAGGCGCAGTTCCCAGAAAGTACCGTTCACAGCAACACAGAGCTGCTGCAACAGAACCAAACCCCTGGGGAGGCTGTGAACTTGCAGTTCAGCTTCTGAGCCAAATTCAGACCCCTTTGCAACACAACCTGGCACCCATGCCAATGAGAAATTTATTTAATCTTTTACATTTTCCATGGTTACAGCATGCATTTATTTTAATTTCTTTCTTGGTGAAAAATGTTTAGACTTCATTTATATTTTCCTGGATTTAATTCAGATCTCCAAGCAGGGAGCTCTGCAGAAAAACTGTCCTTCAGAACTTTCTGCATTTAAGAGTAATACACAGTCTCATCCTGGCAAACATTCTCCCCCCTCTTGGGGCACACAATCCTCCCTGAAATCACAAGCAGCAGGNGGTTTTTAGAGGTTTAAGAAAATGCACATAAAACATTTCTATTTATCAGAGTGTCATAGAGTTCTCTAAAAGTATGTAGCCAAGCAATCAGCCATTTTCAACAGTGTTTTAAAGCAAGACAGAATAACTAAATTCCTATGAAAATCAACTGAGTGTCCACACACAGGACAAGAAAGGCAGGATCCAGCTAATTGGTCTCTAGAGCAGCAGCTGTTCCCATGGTGGCTTTACCCTGAGCTTTCCAGATCAGCTCTGTGAACCGCTGGAAAACACAAGGTCAAGTCTGTTGCAAGTGCCCAGACCTGGGTTTTTAAATGAAGGGTCCTACATGTCAGCTGGGTGGACACGGGTGAAATCCAGGCAGGGTGTCAGAGAAGCATCTCCAGCTCTAGTGCCACTGTCATCAATATCTCTAATGTGGGTGTTTGCCACAGACTCCTGGGTCTCACCTGTGAATCTAATCCCAAATCCATATTTTTCTGTGTTTCTACTGGAATTAGCCCCTATCATTTCAACACCAAATGGTGGGGGTTTTTGATCCCTCAAAGAACTGAAAGCTTTTTTTTTGTCTTCCTCCACCTAAAGTATTCCTTTGGTTTTGTTTAAGCAAATAAACCCCTCCTGATTACTCCTTTGTCTGTTTTGGCACTGAAGTGAGGCAAGGCCATTTTCTGCCCTTCCTTGCAATTCAGTTTCACTCACGTTACATTTTAATTTACTTACATGTTTTCCATGGATTTCTGAAGAAGACTAGGTAGACTGATGATACAAGAACAGGATGACCTTCAATCATCTAGCTTTGAATAAAATATACTGAAGAATATATTAGAAAATAGAAACTCACATTGAAAAAAAAAAACAAAAAAACCTTTTAGGTTTGAACTCTGTATTGGACTGTGTCCGCTGAAATTACATTAAAATGCCAAATGTCATACCATTTCAATAAAATGGAAATGAGCAACGATACCTCAGCATTAACAGGAAGGCAACCCAAATATTCTCAATTCTCTTCCCAGCTAAGTCAGATGTTCTGCTGCTGGCTTCAGTGGAAGTTCATAATGTGTAACTCAGAGGAGAAGAGTAATAAGAAGAATATGATGAACAATCAACCAAATATTTTTGGTAGGGTGTTGAAAGCTCCTAGTTGTCAGTGTTCAGGGGGAAGGTCAGAGGATGGGGACAAATGCCATATTCCTATCTTCACTAGCAACTGTTGGCATACAGGCTTGTTAGACGCTGCTGAAGCATTGCCAGTCATGGGTCTGCAGCAGCAATGGACCAGCTGCTGTTCTGCAGTGTAGGTAAGATGCCAGAAAGAAAGGAAAGTCTATGTGTATGTTTGTTGTTTATATACCTGTTGCCAAAAAAGGAATGATAGCTGAACACTAAATATAAAATAAGGTTATGAAAACAATGCAAAAAAAAGGAATCTCACCTTCTCCTCATCTCTGTGATAGGGATTAAAAAATGTTCTAGGAGTACCTAACACATGAATGCATGCTTATGCTTCCAAATTTCCTACTTGCAAAAGAGCCATGTCTATTAGCCACCGTTTTTTAACCATGGGTGACTTTTGGTGGAAAGCTAAAATCCCTTTTAACTATTTCACTTTTAATGGTTTGATTTAAGGTGCTGTATGCTGTTCTTAACACATTTTAAAGCCTATTAGAGCCTGAGCTGTAATCATGACCCTAGAGGGATCCCACAGGAGTCTCATAGGGAATTATGCCTCTGGTAGAAAACCTTCTGACTGGGGATAGAATCATTTCCTTGCAAAGAGAAACTATGACAAGTAGAAGTGTCCAGTCTGGAAAAGAGGCGAGTGGGAGAGTACAGCTAAGGTATTAAAATAATGAACAATATGGAGATTGAAAATAAGAATTTCTTATCTCCTCTCCTTCGTAATTCAAGACTTATAAATTACCAGCTGAAATTATCCAACTTCAAGTTTAAAATAAAAACATAGAAACACTCAATAAAGAAGCATCTGACTCAGCATTTGCAAAAGTATTTTAGACAGTCTTTTACAACCAACATCTGAGGAGGGCTGCTGAATACAGTGCTATGGAGGCAATGTTTGGCACAGAAGTCCCCAAAGTGACAGAAATTGCTTGCGTTTTTGTTTATACTTACTTTATTCATAGTGATCTGCCACTGGTAACTGTTAAAAACAGTATATTGAGTGAGGTGGGCCTTTGCTCTCATCCAGTATGGCTCTTACCTTATGATTAAGCAGTTCCCAACAAAATCAAAGAACCTATGAATGCTAGGACTGGTATTGTCTTTTTTGACTTATGGAAACCTATGACAGACACATCAGGCATAAAATGATGGGCTTTTGCATTTATTTCTAGATTTGTGAAGTATTCTGTTTTATATTTCAAGTAACTGAGCTAGTGCTCGGTGCAGCAAATATCTAGGGATGGAGAGCCACTATGAAAACACAAAATCAACTCTTGGATCTTCCAATAAATAAATTCCCAGAAAATTGGCTAATGGCGTAGCTTCATTCTTTATGCTCAATGATGAACTACTGATCAATATTTCAGGATAGTTTATGAACACTGACAATACCTGCTTGGTTTACAGGATTCATTATTTCCAAAAGGCTAAAGAAAATAGGAAGTTTGTCAAGACCATATATGTGATTACTGTAGGAAATGAAGTACTAAAACTATATTTCTAACTAATTCACACACCAAGCCAAGGCGAAATGCTGTCTTTTGAATGGTAACAGTGATGATATGATTCAAAGCTACAAAAACATAGTTTAGATATCCATAAAAAATAAGAATACATTAAAGTAGCTCAGAAAGTTCTAGGCAGAAAAAGCCTCTTAAATTGTATTCATGCTTTGAGCTAAAGGGGAAACACGACATAGACAGGGCTCACATTCTAATAACTGTACTTCATTATGTATTAATCTGCAGTTTATATTGGTTCTTATATTTTTGATCCATACAAATTGGTAAAAGCAGCATTAAGTCATGCCTGGAGAACTGCACAGCCATGTTTGGTTACCATCCTGCCCAAACCCACACATTTTTGCCATCAGAAGGCTGCCAATGAAGTAGTTGTACACTTGCAACAAAGTCCATGTTTTCCACCGGTGCTGGGTTTGGCTGGCTTAGAGTTGATTTTTTTCATACCAGCTAGTATAGGGCTATGGTTTGGGTTTGTGCTGGAAGCAGTGCTGATAGCATGGGGATGTTTCAGCTATTACTAAGCAGTACTTGCACAGAGCCAAGGTCTTTGACCTGGAGATGCACAAAAAGTTGGGAGGGGATGCAGCTGGGACAGCTCACCCTGATTGACAAAAGGGCTATTTCATACCTTATGACATCATGTTCAGCATACAAAGCTGGGGGTGGGATGTTCAGAGTTAGGACATTTGTCTCCTCGAAAAATCGCTACATGTGATGGAGCCCTGCTTTCCTGGAGATGGCTGAGCATCTGCCTGCCGATGGGAAGCAGTGAATTAATTCCTTGTTCTGCTTTGCTTGTGGGCATGGCTTTTGCTTCACTTATTAACTTGTTTTTATCTCAGCCCACAAATTTTCCACACCTTTACCCTTCAGATTATTTCCCCTATTCTACCTGAGGGGGGATGTAAGCGAGCAGCTGCGTGGTGCTTAGCTGCTGGCTGGAGTTCAACCGTGGTGATGTCACCATTTAGAGTGCCCACTCTAAAATTTACACAAATAAAACCCCTTTTCCAGCTGAAAGCTGCAGCAGCTACCTGTGACAGAGGGAACAGGACAAAACCTTCCCCACTCCCAGAAACTCCAGTGGTTTCACATGCCCAGCTACCTTGCTACTGGCTGAGTTGCCCGCTGTGCACATGTGGTTTCATGGAAGTGCTGTGTATGTGCCATGTTCTTTCTAACTGTAGAGGTTACTAGGCTTCTCAAGGCAAACTCTCCTGTTTGTTTTTTTTTTTTCTGTCTTTTAAGCCTCTCCTTATTTGTTTTGCCATACAATTGCTGTGGATAAGCAAATAACGCTGTAACCTAGATAAGCACTAATGACCTCAACCCTACTGAAATCACGATGATGCACCTGAGGGCTGGTATTATTAAAACGTTGTCTAGGCTTCCCAGAGGCAGCTAATACAGACACGGGTTTTGGCCACACCAGATCATTGCATTTATTTCTTTTCACAGGAGAGTAGGCTAAGATGGAAAATTTAAAATGCAGATAAAGACATTTGAAAAAAAGTAAAAAGTGTTCTTAGTAAACAGGAAAGTGCTGTAACTCAGTGGTTTTAAGATGACTGACTTGTAATTTCAGTATTCCATTAGCAAGTGGCATGTTTTCCCTCTTAGGTCTATAGAGTTATTAGAATATACCAGAATTATATGAAAGAACGCTGCACACAAGGAAATAAGAACAGCTAATGCAAAATATTGAATTAATATTTTATTACAGGCAAACAAGACACTTTTAAAAATGATGCTATCTAGTCAAGCACTCTTCCCAGTCTGAGAATGTGGTGTTGTCTTTCATATACCTGTTGGAGGAACCTTAGCTGTATAGTCTTTGTTTTTAGATGCCAAGGTGTTGGCCACTTAAAGAAGAAAACAAACTAATCTGAGCTCAAATAGAAAATCAGGGAGGAAATGTTTTCTACATTGTCTCCTTCACTTCAAGATTACAGGCAGCCTGCACTATGTTGATTATACACAAGGACTTGAAAAGCATGAAGCAAAGAGTATGGTGTGCATTGTAAAAAGAAGAGCAAAGGCACAGCAACTGCTCATGTCCTCTGGGTACAGGATGAAATTTACTGTTACATGCATCCATCATCCTTTGCTGTGGGGCCTCCCGAGGGGTACTACGTAGCTTAATACAAAGGAGAGAGACATAACTATTTGTCTACTTGTTTATGTTCTGTTGGCTTATGGAATGTCTTGCAAAGGATAAGATTCATGCACTGTCCCACTGCTTTGATTGCAAACTCACCTTGCTGTCTTCTATGGTAGCACTCTGCTATTTGAAATCCTCTCCAGACACAGACTGATATTCATTGCTATACTATGCATTGCAAATTGAGTCAAACATTCTTATGGCACCACTAAAAAACTTGCAAATGTTGTATTTCTTCAGCATTTTGGTACATGTTAAATTACACGGATGCTATCACAGTGAGTTTTCCCCTAAAAATATTTATTTTGCTATTGAAAGGAAGAAAAAACATAACACAACAGGAGGCAATGTTCTTACAGAAAACCCCCCAAAACCTAATCTGTCCAATCCTGCTGCTTAGTCTGAGTCAGGCAAACATTTATTTCAAGCACAGAGTCCCTTCAGACTCATGCAATGGTTAAGCAGGACATTCTCAACAGGAACTTATATAAATACAAACAGCTTCTGTTAAAGGTATGAGGCAGATAAGCAGGAAAGCAATGGCTACATATAGGTGACAAGGGCTATTTAAATTATCTGTGCCTAATAGATATCACTAGCGTAAAATCTTCAGAGCTGTAACTGCTACAGATGAGTGGATACCTTTGGTTTTTCAGTGCCCTCATCCCAGATTTTGATGGAAACTAAAGCCATGGCTCATCCCTGTTTCACTGTGGAGCAGTGAGTCCAGGAATGCTATTCCTTACTGAATATTCAAAGGATTTTGCTCCCATTCTCTGCGCAATCAGAGCAAAACAGTAAGAAATTGGTAAGTTGCACATCTCTACTGCACTTACCTCTGAAAATCAAGCCTAATTTTTAACTCACTTCTATCCCAACATGAAGCACACAAGAAATTACAAACTCTTTACACCTGTGAAATATTTTGGTAAACTATACGCACATGAAAGCTTTGCTTTCATTTTAACTTGAAGACACCGTTGCTATAATTTGCCATTCTCTGTCCTTTTTACTCATTTATTCTCTGGCCTTACCTGGTAAGTTTTCTCTGTTCAATGTTTATTAATATAGCCTGAGCCTGGCTTTTTTCTGTTCTGTGGCTTAATATACCAGAACAGCCAGGAAAAATAAATATGGCTTTACTTTGAACTTCACATGTTTTCAGCTTTCTTTATTAAGCCTCCATCTAGTTTCTCCATATTGGTATACCAATAGATTCATACATATTTTAAAACACAGAACTTTAAGCTCTTACAGAAATTGTTTTGCCAAAGTGAATCTTAGGAGAATATTCAGCAGTACTTGGAGATGTTGGAAATGGAATTTGAGTCTATGACATTAAAAATAAGGAATATTTATTCCAACCCAGAGTTCATTAAAAATACACAAGTATTTGCTGAATTATGATTTTATTTTTGGTATAAATCAGCAAAACATGTAGTTAATGCTGTCAATAAAAGTATACAAGTGTTGGTTTTTCAGTTAGGGCAGTGATCGTTTCAAAACCAAATCACGTTTAAAATTTAAATCATCATCTGACACCAGATTTTCCAGGCTCTTGTCAGTACCTGAAACACTATTTGTTATTTGACTGCCTGCAGTTCAAATCCCGACAATTTTTCCATGATACCAGCCAACATTACATGTGTAGAAATTTTTCCTATGGTGGGTGATGTCTCTAACATGACAGATGAGAAGTTGATTTCACAGGTTTTGCAAAGCAACTTTCAGACAGTAAAGCTTCACTGACCCTACTGACTTGGAGTATATTTGAGCTAATTATGTAAAAGCTGAGTGTCATTGCCAACTCCGTTACCCATCCAGCTCTTTCTGTAATCAGATTATCCAATTTTATACAGTTTCTGCACAGGCCACTTTTTGATTTGAGTCCATAGAGTGAAATTCAGAGATTTTTTTTTCTCTATCCAGCTGTATAAAAATATCTTGGGAATGCATCACACAGAGTAAAAGGATTTATAAAAGTATAGTGCTAAGATGAATATCACTCCTGAGATGTGCCAGTGTTTATTAATAATAGGCTAGTTTCAAGCACTGAATATATTTTCAGGTGACATAAAGTGCCTTAGCAGAAGGCTGCTGCTGTGCAGAGCAGCCTACGCCTGGTAGCCTGTAGTCAGAGAAGGTGAAGAAATGGATTGGGCTGATTGGGTAAGGCACCTCTCCATGACCATCAGGAGACTCACTAGTTCACTTTATTTCACTTTATTTGCAGATATTTTATTTATATTTTTATTATTTATATTACTTTATTATATATTACTTTATAATATTTTTATTTATTTTATTATATATATTACTTTATTGTATATTACTTTATATTATTTGCAGACTCACTATTTCACTTTATTTGCAGATTCTGTTAGCGTAGTCCATTATTTCCAAAGTGGATTATCTATTCGGCTGAGTTTGTAAATAATGAGGCCTAATTTCTTGAAGTGTCAGGCAACCAAAGCATTATCTGAAATCAATGAATTATAGGAGTGTCCTTAGTACCTCTTAAAATGAGGTCCAAAATTAATTGCAGATGTAAAACCAGTGGTAAATAATTAGCTTGAGCATGCTTCCAATGAAGTCAATGACTATAGTTTTATTGATGTCATTGGGCATGAATCAAATTCCCTACCAGGAATATATCCAGAAATTAAAAAAAAAAAAAAAATTAACAATTTCCATCTCATTTAAAAAAAGCTTTGTAATGCACTGTTATATCTTACCAAGTGGTGCCTCTATCAAGACTTTTTGAAATTTCCCAACTTAAGGCTTGTGCATACCAAGCTGTTGCTGCTTACTTTTGCAAATAGATAGCAAAGCTATTCAGTTTGTAATAAGTAAGTGCTGGATATTATTAGCATTGTTGTTTTGAGATTCACTCTGCTTATACTGAAAAATGGCATGGATACATGAACAAGGTAAATTGCAAAGTCCTCAAGAAATATAAAAACTTTTGGGCGAAGATAAACGTGAGACATTGTGACAGCATCTACCACAAGACATGGTCATATTTAGTTGCTGTCTTAGCCCTTAGTCACCTCCCTGGACCAGCCCCAGTAGGAAAAGACGATACATGTTTCAAAGAAGTCTAAAGGGGTTTTCTCACATTCCTCCCAAGCCACACTCTTTAGGAGCAAAGCATGGAATTTAACCCATGGATTTGGAAAGAATCTATTTCTAGTAGTGTCCTAGAAGTTCATACTTACATGTGTTGTGGTTTAATCCCAGCCAGCAACCAGAACCATTTACTAACTTCTCCCACTCACAGGGATGGGGAGAAAAAAGAGGAAAAAACCACCGTGGGTTGAAATAAAGACAGTTTAATAGAAAAGTAACAGAAGAGAAAAATAATACTAATATTGGTAAAAGAATACACAAAATAAATTGCTGCAATACAATTGCTCTTACTGCCCGATGATCGGCTGTCCAGCCTGTCCTGAGCAGTGATCATGGATCCCTGCTCACTGGCAACCCCTATTCATATACTGAGCATGACATCTGTGATGTGGAATATTCCTTTGACCAGTTTGTCCTGTCTATGCTCCTTCTCAGCTTCTATGGGAAGCTGAAAACTTCATGACTTAAAAAATGTTGTTTAGCAACAACTAAACCAAGGTGTGTTATCAACATTATTCTTATACTAAATCCAAAACACAGCAGCTACTAGGAAAAAAAATTAACTCTACCCCATCTGAAACCAGGACAATGGGAATAAATATTTTAAGGTCAATCTGAGTTGTGATAATGAAAATGTCTGAAGTTTGTTTCATACATTCAGAAATTCAAAATACATCAAGGAATGCAATTTTTTTGCAGTTAGTTTTGGCCTGTAAAACAATCACATCAAATCTTTGCCTAATTCCTTGTTACAGAGAAGTAGGTTGCCCTTTATGCCTGGGCAGAGTTGGACAGACACTATGATTGTTCAAGAGGAGGCAGAGGGGACCCAGGTGCAATAGCAAACAACCCCATGTTCAGAGGATCCCTGAAGCTCCTGTTAAACTTGGTTATCCAGCCCTCTTAACAAAAAAACAAGCAGTGGGAAACTACCAGCAAGAAGCCTTGCTCCTGCATTTTGTCCTGCCCTGAGCAAAAGCTGATTTGTCCTGTCCCTACAGCTCTTATTATAGCACACTGGAGCAGTGTAAGGTGCTTATTTATGGCTTGGGACAGGTCTAAAGAAGGAGAAAAATGGCTGCAGCCTTCCTTTGTGGTATTAGGTCTGAGAAGACGTGTTGTTAAGTGCTCAGAAAGCGTAACATGTTCATAGCTTATCTGCTGGGTAGTTTCTACGGGAAGCTCACACACGGCTATTTAGGCCTGGTAAGACGTTGCTTGGTGTATCGTCCATTTGTACAACCCAGTGCATCATTTTTGCAGCCCACCACGCTGCCACACGTTGTGCTGCCCAGACTAGGCAAGCCCAAAGCCTTCTCCTCACCCCAGAGCACCACAGAAACGGCATGAGCACTGCACCGAAAAATCACAATGTGTCTTTTAGTCCCTGTAAGCTGCTTCTCCTGCATTTTGTGTGTTCCTTCAGCCTCCAACAGAAAAAATACAAAAAAAAAAACCAAAAAAAAAACAAAAAAAAAAACCAAAGACAAAAACTCCAACCCAACAAAACCACCAAACTCAAAGCCAAACAGATATACGCAGCAGCAGTAGCAAATGCATTGGCTCACCTTCACCTAGATCACCAGCCTCGTGGAAACTCTTCTGGTTAATGATGAGACCTTGTCACACAGCCCAGTGCTCTCATTGGGAAGGTATTTCCTACTGAAGGTATTTCCTACTTAGAGGAAACAGAACAGTTGATTGAATAAGCCACTCTCATTCTCATTTGCAGTTTTCTTTCTTTTCGTTTTTTCATTTCTGCTTTTTAAAATCTGTTTTAAGTTATCTTCAATTTAATTAAAGTTAATTCAAGAACCTAAATTACCTCAGATCTTACAGTCCAATTCTATTTTTGCCTTATTTCAAAGAATGACTTTAATTTTAGGAGAGAGAAAAATCAGAAAATAAGACAAGTGTGGCTGTTCCTTTTCACAGAGAAAGTAAAAAAAAATCTTCTTATCATGGATCTATGCATTAAGACAGACTAATTTTAAAATATCTCCTTAGGCTGTAAAAATATTATATACAAGGTAATTCAGGCATCTTTATGTAATGCACGAATTTGGCTAAAGTTTACATTCATGCAGTGATGGAAGAACATATACTCTTCTGTATTTTGACTTTTTTAGATACCTATTCTGTAAATATTCAGACTTTTCTGGCTGGGAGAATTTTATTGCCTGCATTTAAAGGATTTGATCTTTCGCTTGTCTTCAGTTTGGTGGAAATGAAAGTCATTGCTAGCTTCCTAGTTTCAAGAGAGATGAATCCGACATTGTCCTAGGACTTTCCCAGCCGGCCTCCAAAAAGAAGCAGAGGCACAGAGGAGAAGCACATATCACCTTTTTTCTGTTGTCAGCTGAAATCTTCATTTCTACATAGAAGCGTGGGGCAGCAGGGGAAATCCATGTCTTAAGGAATATTCAGCTGTAGCTTTGTTGTGCTGATTAGTCGTACAAAAAACATACAGCAAAAAAAGCATCGGTGCACTGGGAAAAAACTTGAATTTCTGTCGAAAGAAACCTCAGGTTATAGTTCATGATGTACAACAGTTTCATGAGAGAACGAACAGTCCAGGAATCTAAGAAACAACTGGAGTGTAAGGTACATTTTAGAAATATCTATCCTGACAGTGCTGGAGCAAGATGATCAGCAGCCCTGTTTCTGGCAAATTCTTTGCAGGGTTTCGATGGGAATAATCATGCAAGTCTATGTCTTTGTAGTCTGAAGACAGCATATCTATTTACTGCAGCTGAAAACTCTGACTTAGAGGCATCTTGTTTTTCTGCCTCCCAGGTTTTGTTACCAAAATCTCAGAGCTCATTCTCACTTGTTTCACAATTTGCTAACTTAAAAAACAGCATTTCAACAAAAATAATCCTCTGCCCCCAAAATCATACTATATGTCTCATGACTAAAGAGCTCTAACTCTAACAAATGTATTTCCCAACTTTTCTAGTTCATGATATAAAATCAGATCCTCAAAAGAGCTTCCCCTTCTTCTCCATTCAAGTCCCCCCTCCCCAGAGTCTTATGTGTTTCATGTAAACTGGGCCATGAAGTAATTAACAGTAGTTAAAATTTGCTGGATGACTTCATGCCACTTCATGTAAAACTGACCAACTCTCTTCTATGAGATTTACCTGAAACTGATACAGGAAGAATACTAAATGTTAAAAAACCCAATGCTCTCCAAACAAGATCAAGTAACATGGCTCCCCTGTCCGCAGCCACCCTTTGCAGTCTGTTTACAGAGAAACATGTTGGTTTGATAATCTGTCAACAAGATGTTTGCTTTTTTTCATAGATTTAATTAGGTTTTGATAGATTCATCAGTTTTTATCTAAATTATTTTTGGTGAATTCTAATTGGCTCCTGCTGTGGCTTGGCAGCCACATAACTGATCATATGCCTATTTAATCCACTCATGGGATATTTAACAAATTGTTAGCTATTTCACTGTGCACTGAAGTGTGGCTTTACCAATTCTTTTTTCCTGTCATGCTACTGGGGCTATTATGACAGTCCATTATGTGATTTATTTTGTGAAATAAATGTGAAGTGTTGCAAAAACAACAATACATCATAATCTTCACCCAAAACATAATAAGGTCAAGAGACATCTCTAAGCTTATACATGCAAAACACTAATACCTTTCTTTCCAATTTGTGGACAGTAGTGTGCCTTTTGTGATGTTAACATACTAAGTAAGACGTATTGCAGTGAAACAGTTATGTGATAATTCATTTTATCCTTCTAAAATAAGTACTTAATTGGTTAACAGAAAAAGTAATAGGCCTATTTGTCAGATATTTAGGCTTGTCTACCTGGGGAAATAGCCTGGAATAGTTATTGCATACTAACTCTTCAGGCGGAGATTCTTAATCCATAGCCAAAGTGTCTCTGTGTGTTTAGCTTAATCCATGCTGGGAACAGGTATAGGCTGGATGTTTTACTTTAAATTCACCCCCTAAATTTATTCTGCAGTAACTCTCCCACATAGACAAAATCTTAAAATCCTTAAAAGCAATTTAAGGAGCTGATCAAAGTAGCTGTAAAGCCTAGTTCTTCTTTTATGCAGTAAAATGGTCTCTCTCCTTCCCATGATGCAGCTTGTCGGGTAGAACTATGGGAGGTACCTTGGGAACATGGAAAGAGTTTTCAAATAGGAGTAACTGAGGTACGGGTCCATATGCTCCCTCTTCTGCTGCCCAATTCATTTGGCTTCAGTGATGTTGATCCTTCCCTTTCTAGGGTTTTTGTTTAGCTGGTTTGTTTTTTTCTTTTAAAATTTTTATGGGATGTAGAAAAGAGTACACATGATGCTTTGGAATTTATGGTACTTGTTCCTAGCTCACCTACTGGAAGGTGAGCTGCAGGGGTGCTTAGTCTGCAAAATAGTCCGGCAGTACCTCAACTCTCTGCTGGCGATGTGGCACTCCGTGTTTCTTCTGCTTGCACTGAGGCTAAACCAGTGAAGGTGATGGTTTCTGGCAAGGCCTGCAAGTGTGAAATGCTGCTTGTCTCTCTCTAAATTAAATATCAGGGTAATGATGCATATAAAACAGTGTGAAACCTTGAAATACAGACATAATAGTTGTGTAAAATGCAATAAATCACCCTCTCAGTAGAAATACCAAGTTTTCTCAAAACCAGGTAATTTCAGTGTTCACAATTTACACAATATCAGGCTTTGAATATCTATAACTCAGATACCAGAAAACAAGACAAAGCAGAGCAATTCCAGCAAACCACCTAAATCATCATTAAACTCTGTTATAATTCACATACCATAGGAGATATACAGCAGATTCTGCATATCCATGTTTCTATAATAGGCAGTAGTAGGTGAATACACAAGTGCAGTAAAGCACTGTCAAACCAAACCATTAGGGATGACAGACCCCGGCAGATTAAGTCATGATGGCGAGGTCAGTTGGATGTGAAACTTGGCTAATGATGTCATGCCCTTGTCAGCTTGCATCGGCTGAACATGTTAAGGTTTACCAGCAAGGCCTGTGGCATAGTGAGCACTACCAAAGGGAATTTCAACGTGAAATAGGTCAACATGAACAGAATACAAATGCTTGTGCCGCAAAGACTCTCAGTGAAAGCCTGGCACTGTTGAAGTCAACGGGAGCTTGGCCAGTGACCTCAATGAGGCCAGGATTTTGCCCTTTGGCTTTTGCAGATATGACATTCAATTAAATCCCTTTGCTTATATTCTTCAGATTGGTTTTCGTCATATGTCATAAGACATTTGTAGATTGTAAACTGTGTAGCAGGGAGCTATGCCTCATTAAGGACTGGTACAGACCTCAGGTTAATGGGACTCTGGTCTTTCCAGGGCAACATCGTGCAAGCTGAAGAACAATGCAATAAAAGCAAGCTCATCTGCAGGGCAAAACCAATCATGCAGTAGGAATTGGCTAACATTAATCATCTGAAAAAAACTGCATGTGGTGCTCTATGCAGACAAGCAGAGCGGCATGGGTAAGTCACAGCCAGCTTCCTCCAGTCAGAAAACATGATGAGCAGGAGCTTGGTGGGAGGAGATGTCTCCCAGCCAAAACCAATCCACTCTGACAGTTGGAACCCCACAAACCAGCCAAAGATTTCTAAAGGGGCAGTAAGAGAGTGGCTGGACAACAGGCCAGGATGAAAGCGGGTTGCATCCCTTTGACACAGAGATCAGTGACACATCTGATGCTTTAGACAAGCAACAAACCTTGAAATTCCGGCTGCCCTGCAGATGTGGAAATTGTGTTTTATACTAGTTCAATTTGGTTTTGAATAAACACTTAATGAATATGCACTAAAGCTAGTTCCTTCAAGCAGGTTTTGTTTGTTGCAGAGGTTTTTTTACTGCTAGGCATAGGCATTGCTATGCTTACCAATTGAGCAAGGTAAAGAAACACTGCTCCAGAGCCAGAGCTACAGAGGCAAGGAAGCAAACATACTCACCCCAAAGAGGAAATCAGCAGACATTTTCAGACCATACAGAACAACGTCTGAAACATTGTAGAGGCTGAAACTTCTCCTTACCTTTTCATTGAAGTACAGGTCTACCAAGCTCTGCTCAGCACATCTAAGGGCAGTGGAACGGAAAGAGTAAAAGTATGTTTACTCCTTCTTCTGTTCAATGGCTTCTGTTCAATGGCTTCTGTTCACTCCTAACACACTCCTAAACTTCTCCAAATTTATTTTTGGAAACATCCTGACTCAAGAATCTTAAAGTTGATCCAAATCCCAATGGTCAGTGGTGATAGAAGAGTTAGAAATCTCATTCTGACTCAGACCCGTTATTAGCTTCTAGCACAGTTGGTTGGGTTTTTTAATTGCAAATATAAAATTGTTTAATTGCAAACATGAACAAGTATTTAAATGGTACTTCATTATTTACATTAGAGGTATTTGATTTTTTAAAAAAATATTGGTTTATTATTTTCTTCTTCTAAACATAACCCGATGGGGAGAGACAGAATTGTCTAACTCTAAATACATAAGGGGCAAAGTCTTAGATACATTTAGGTGACCAAAACCAAAGAACTGTAGTGAGATTTTTAGAAGTGCCCAACAGGCTAGATGCCTTACTTCTGCTGTAAGTACACTGTCAAAGAGTGGTTTACAGTCAAACTGCCAAAAGAATGGTAATATGAAAGATAAGAAATAGAGTATTATTAGTGCCAGTGCCAGAAAACGTTAATTCAGATGATGTTCCAGTGAATGAAATCAGACACAGGCAAGAACAAGCAAGTTCCAGAAAATGAAAACCATATATTGAACAAAAGTGTATGTCATTAAGAATCCTAGAAGTGCACAGTACCTCTAATAACAGTAATTCAAGAGACACTTGAAGGAATATAGTGACCTCAAAAAAAAAAAAAAAAAACCAAACCCAAAACCAAACAAACCCCAAAAAAACTCCAACAAGTCAGGTGAAAACAATAAAGTGAAAAGTAAAATGTTCATATGTTATTGCCACAGCCTTTTTGGTTGCCATGGGCAGAAACACTGAAGTTCCTGGAACTGAAATGTGAAGTTCCTTCACCAAAATGTGAAGACCTGTATTTTGCTATTGACTTAACCCTTCTCCCAGATGATGTGCACTAACAGATAAACCTCCAATGCCAGGAGTGATGAGGAAGATGTTTCAACAAGACAACCAAGTTTAATAAAGTCTGAGTGATTATGAATAACCAAAACCAAATAGGAAATTCTGGGAAACTGACATACACTGTCAAAGCAGGAAAGAAGCAGAAACAGGGATGAACAGGGAAAGTTTATGAGAATACGAATGCTTCAGATGAGGTAGAAAGCAAAATAGAAACCCTCTGTCAACATGTACCAAGATGAAACTATGCAACTGCAGATTACTGCCATCAGCAGACAGAGCAGAAGTGTGCCCAACCACAGCACAGAAGAAGAGCCAGAAAGTCCCTTTAATTCAACAACGTCCTCTGTATCAAAAGTTGATCAGAGTGGCAAAGTCATAAACAATGAAATATGTAAACAAAGGAGATACTGATGACCACAAATAGTCATATTAACCATGAACTGGGCAAGTACCAAACCAGAGGTACACAAGGTTCAACAGTGAGTATCAATCAGAAGCCAATGTAGGGGTGACAAAGGGTCTATGGAAGAACATTGGAGCAACCAGCTGGCATAAGCATAAAGTGAGCTGCAAATCAGCCAGGCGTAAGCAGATGAATGGAAAGGCATCCAGAGAATTTTATTTAACTAAAGAAAGAGAACACTAAAATACTACTTTTATGCATTTTAAATTGAAATCCACTTTCCATCCAGAAGCAACTTGGCACAATCACAAGGAAAACAGTATCTAGTTATTCAGCGTAATGTGTTAGAGAAAATGTAAAAACGTTGTTACAGAAAAAGGCAGGTTATGGTATGTGACTGCTGCAATAAATATGTATGTATGTAGGGCCAAAAGAGTAACAAATTTGGCGTAAAAGTATATTCAGTTGCAAATCTGTATGTGTGTATGATTATGAAAATCAGTAAGAATTTTCCTTTCTTTACTGAAGCACAAATAAAAAAAAAAAAGATCAAAATGAATGCCTTCAGCAAAGTTCCCTTGTTCTGATTTCAGGCCAGTAAAAGAAGAGTTTGAAGAACAGTTTTCAGAAGGCATAAAAACCTTATAATTAATCATTTCTTCAAACACATCAGGAGCAGAAAGCTACAGAGTTTGTAGGCCCATTAATTGATCAAAGTACAAAAGGAGCTCTCAGAGAAGATAAAGCAGAGGAAGAAAATTAAATGATTTTTTGCAGCCTTGAAGGAGGGAAATTTAGGGAAATTTCTGGGCTGCAACCCTTCCTCGTACATCAGAGCAGAAATGTCAGAGGAACTATCTCAGAGTGAGTTCATTAGAGGAATCTATAGAAGAAATTGTCAGAATTAAGGTAACAAATTGTCAGGCCCAGATGATTTAAAAGCTGACCTACTAACAGAAGCTGCAAGGCATTTAGAGCTGCCACAGACTGCAGGAAGGGAGGATGGCAAACATGATGGCAAACTTTGAAGAGTTGCAAGGTGTACCTGGAGAGTTGCAGTCTAGGAGATGTATCACCTATTAGCTTGACAACTATATCAGGAGAACTGGTAGGGAATAAACCAGTGGATATAGGGAAACTCTAGTACCCTGAGGAAGCAGCTTTCAAAAGGTGAAGTCACACCTTGCAAACTAGGCAGAGTTTTTATGAAGGCATCCAAGCAGGGACACAGTTAAGAATATGAGCCCAAAAAATGCAAAAGAATGGCTATGCTGGGTTTGCTAAGTGCCCGGTATTCTCTCTCCAAAAGTGAATGCCTGGGAAAGAGATGGCCAGAGCAGAAGTACGTGATACTCCTGATGAGTATTCTTAGTGCCTCCAATCATTTTGACTTTCAGGAAGTCCTCAGGCAGCCTTTATCTCTCATGCATTAGTAACCCTCAATGGATTTGGCATCTGTGAACTAGCCCAGTCTTCCCCCCTGAATCAAACATTATACTATTGTTCAAGGATCACCTCCTCCAAGCTCAGGAGAGGTGCATCCCAAAAAAGAAGAAGTTGGACAAATTAGCCAGAAGGCCAGTGTGGATGAATAAGGAACTGTTAGATAGGCTCAAAATCAAGAAGGAGGCCTATAGGGGATGGAAGCAAGAACAGGTGAACTGGGGAGTATAGAAAAACTGTTCAAGTGGCCAGGAACCATATTAGGCAGGCGAAAGCCCAGAGAGAACTAAATCTGATCAATGACATCAAAGACAATAAGAAAAACTTCTATAGATATGTCAGGGGTAAAGGCAAGACTAGAGAGGCTGTGGGCCCTCTCCAGAAGGTAATGGGAGACCTGGCCACCCAGGATATGGACAAGGCTGAGGTACTGAATGACTTGTTTGCCTCAGTCTTCACTGGCAAGGGCTCTAGCTGTGCTGCTCAAGCCATGGAAGGCAAAAGCAGGGGCTCTGAGAATGGAGAACTGCCCACAGCAGGAGAAGATCAGGTTCGAGACCACCTGAGGAACCTGAAGGTGCATAAGTCCATGGGACCTGATGAAATCCATCCATGGGTCCTGAGGGAGCTGGCGGGTCAAATTGCCAAGCCTCTTTCCATCACATTTGAGAAATTGTGGCAATCTGGTGAAATCCCTGCCGATTGGAAAAAGGGGAACATAACCCCGATATTCAAAAAAGAGAAAAAAGATGACCCAGGAAATTATAGGCCAGTCAGTCCCACCTCTGTGCCTGGCAAGATCATGGAGCAGATTCTCCTGGAATCTCTGCTAAGGCACATGGAAAATAGGGAGGTGATTGGAGACAACCAACATGGCTTCACCAAGGGCAAATCCTGCCTGACAAATTTGATGGTCTTCTATCATACTGCCACAATCTTGGTGGACAAAGGCAGGGCAACGGACGTCATCTACCTGGACTTAAGCAAAGCATTTGACACTGTCCCACATGACATCCTAGTCTCCAAATTGGAAAGTCGTGGGTTTGATAGATGGACCACTCGGTGGGTAAGGAACTGGATGGATGGCCACACTCAAAGGGTTGTGGTCAACAGCTCAATGTCCAAGTGGAGGACAGTGACGAGTGGTGTCCCACAAGGGTCAGTACTGGGACCTGTACTATTTAACATCTTTGTTGGAGACATGGACAGTGGGATACAATGTACCCTCAGCAAGTTTGCCCATTACACCAAGCTTGGAGGTGCAGTTGACACGCTGGAGGGAAGGGATGCCATCCAGAGGGACCTGGACAGACTTGATAGGTGGGCTAATGCAAATGGCATGAAGTTCAACCAAGCCAAGTGCAAGGTCCTGCACCTGGGACGTGGCAATCCCAGGCACAAATACAGGTTGGGGAGAGAATGGCTGGAGAGCAGCCCTGAGGAGAAGGACTTGGGAGTGCTCGTGGATGAGAAGCTCAACATGAGCTGGCAGTGTGCGCTGGCAGCCCAGGAAGCCAACCGAATCCTGGGCTGCATCAAAAGAAGCATGACCAGATGGCCACAGGAGGTAATTCTGCCCCTCTACTCTGTACTTGTGAGAGCCCACCTCGAGTACTGTGTCCAGCTCTGGAATCCCCAACAGAGAAGGGTCAACTGTTGGAACGGGTCCAGTGGAGGGCCACCAAGATGATTAGAGAGATGAAGCNAGTATTTAAGGCCAAGCTTGATGGGGCTTTGAGCAACCCGGTCTAGTGGGAGGTGTCCCTGCCCATGGCAGAGGGGTTGAAACTCGATGATCTTCAAGGTCCCTTCCAACTCTAACCATTCTATGATTCTATTCACATTACATGAGACAAAGAATTTTGGAAATTAACTGCACTTTGCATGAAGAATCACCTTGGGTTTTTTGTTTTAACTATGGCTTCTAGTAGTGTTCTTCAGTCTCCCCTAGTTCATATACAAAAGACAATGAACAAGTAAATCCCACCCCCTCCTGCACATACTAATTGGGATTTAATCTCCCGGGATTCTTAAAAGCATTTGACAATATCCTTCACCAAAACCTCTTTCAAAATTTGTGTTGCTACAAGATAGGAAAAGAACTCCTTTCAGGGATAAATAGAGTTTTAAGAAGTAAGAAATAACCAGTGTTCTCAATGCAAGGAGGGCATCAGTAGAGTCTTGCAGGGGTATGGAATAGGTCTGCTCTATTCATCACACTTCTAAATTACTTGGAAAAGTAGGTGAATAGTAAGATGGCAATGTTTTCTGTTGATAAAAATTTATTCAGAATAATCATTTAAAAAAAAAAGAAAAAGAACTGCAGGATGCAGAGTGACTGGGTGATTAAGTGGCAGATGAATTTCAAAGCAGATGAATGTAAAGCAGCATGCATGAGATAAACAATCCTAACTTTACATGAACAGTGACAGTCTTTGAATTAGCATTATCATTCAAGAATAACATCTTGGAAATATAATAGACAGTCTATGAAAATGTCAGCTCAGTGCTCAGGAGTAATAAAAAAGGCAAATTGAATGTTAGGAGTTATTAGGAAAAAAGAAGAAGGGAGAGAATGTCGCCACACACTCATAGATTTGGGGCACCCACATCTTGAATACTGCGGGTAGTTCTGATCCACCCATCTCCAAACTGTATAGCAGGTCTGAACAAAAGGTTGAGAGAAGTATCAGGGCAACAAAAGTATCAAATAGCTTCTGCATCAGAAATTATTAAATAGATTAGGCTTTTTCAGTCTGAAAAGAGATGACTGAATGAAACTGGAATAAAAGTTTATGAAACCACAAGTGTATGGGGAACACAAATAAGAACACTGTGTTCGTTGTATTTTCTAATACAAGAACCAGGAAATGTCAAAGGAAACTGGAAGATGGCAAATTCGAAATAAACGGAAGAAATAAAACACAGTCAGCTGTGAGATATCTTTCCATAGGCTTTCACTAGAGTTTCCTGGGCTTCAGAAAGTGGTTAGTCAAGTCAGGATAAAAAAAATCCATCCAGCTCTAATAAATATGAGGACAAAATGCATAGCCCAGGAACAAGAGGTCACCAGAAGCTGAGACATTACACTTAGGAAGGGTTTTTCAGCTGCCCTGGCTTTGTACTCCTCCCAGCACATGAAGAGTTAGCTTCGAAAAGATAAAAGATATGGATTCAATGAATATTTTGGCTGTACAGCATTAGACTTTCTCACATGCTTAATCAATGCACTGCAGCTTCTAAATCTGACAGCTAATAAATTATTTTTATTTATTTATTTTTTAATTCTAATCACATAAAAATATTTGGTACAGGACACACTGACAGACAAGGAGCATGGAGCTCCACCAAACTATGAAAGTGGTATTTTTTCAGCATCACTTAAAAGTTTCACACTTGAAAGCTATAATTCAGGTAAGTGACTGTGAGTTATCAACAAATTGCCATGGGGGCAACGCTTCAACAGGAGGTGTAACTATAGCACATCTTCATGGCAACTGAAGATGGCCACTGGCACATCAATTCAGGTGCAAATCGTGTTAATCTCAATCACAATGAGTTCAGTTTTAACTACAACAAATACAGAAATTGTAATTTAATCTTGGTTTTTCCCTTTGCAGTAACTACAGAATGCCAGTTATAGAGCTCAGAGTTTGAACTTTGCTTTGCTTCCACTCGCTATTCAGCGTCACTGACAGCAGTGACTCCTTGTCCTTTGTGGGAGCTCTAGCTGGGAGAAACGATCAAGGTGTTTGTGGATGAGTGCATCAGTGGCAGAGATACAGCGAGCCTGAGCATAACACTGAGATTGTGTAGGGGTCTCGTAGTTACAGACATGACTGAGACACATTTGACCACCGGTGTGTGTTATGTTCAGCTGCAGAAAGAATTCTCAGCTCTTTGAAAAACAAAGTTTCAAGATCTTGCTGTTAAATAGACCAGGCTAGGCTGGAACTTGGCAAAAAACTCCGTACATGTTATCCTGGGAGTTGATAAAGACAGGGCAATCTAGAGAGGTTTAAAGACACCGAAAATAAGAAGAGACCTTGGGAATACCACTATCACTTACTTACCAACGACTTCTGGCAGGAGAAATTACAAGTTTCAAGATGTCCCGGGCCTCTGTTGCTTTCTTTATGGTGTGTGAAGGAGCAGGCAGTGTTCTCCATACAAGTGGGGAAGGGAGGACTGGCTGAGAGGTGTCCAGTGTCTCAAGATCAGGACCTCAACACACACAGGAAGCTGGCACACGTGTACACAACAGAGGCATCCCCAGCTGAGGAGGGAACCTACAACCAGACTGCTACCCCTGAAGCAGTTTCTGTTCCTACAGGGGCAGAGGGCACCTCCCACCCCCTGACCTCCTTATTGGGGAACTCCTCAGGGTAGGCAGAACCTCTGTATCTATTTACTAGATATCTAGAGCACCTTCTTAACACTAACTGCATCAGAAAGATGGACAGCACATTAAATCATGATCAGCCAGATACCAGACAGAATTTAAAGCATGGACTTACTCTAAGCAGTATGTGCCAAGTCATCCCACCCCACTTCTCTAGGCAGTTCCACAATCCGAGCATCATCCTCATAGTAAAGACAATGTCATTTCAATTTTTCAGGGGTGCAGTGCCCCCTCAGCTTCAATCACCTCTAGCTACCATTATCAGTGTTAAGCACTCTGAAAATCAGAGCCTTAAGGGCTTGATTTTGATTAGTTTTATCTGAGATGCGCCTGAAAACGCTCAGTCCATTTATCCCATCAGTGGGAAAAGACAGTCCACCTGGAGTGCTTTGGAGATGAAAAGAAACTGTGATAGGGCTTCTTGCAAATGCTGGAGCACTTCAGCAAACTTCCTAAACAGGAATTTAAGAATTCAAACAGGTCATGGTTCAAACCTAGCAGCACATAAAATCTCCATGTGTTCTTTGCCAGATAACTGAAAAACACACTGCAAATTGTTCTGACATGTTTTTGAACTTGCATTTTACTCTATGAATTGATGTTAAACTGTGACCCTTTTCTTGGCCATTTGCAAATTGGAAGACTGTCATGCTAAATCATTATAAAATACAGCCGCGTTGACATTCCAATTTTAGTCTGCATTTCTCTAGTGAGGAAGACAAAACAAGAGTTACCTTTAATTGAAATGACTCCTCAGAATGCTAATGAACTCTTGCTTGAATCTGGGCATTTTCATAATTCTGATGTTTATATTTTGCTGAGAAAAAAGTCAAGAAGACAGCTGACCTCATCGTATCCTTCTGTCCAATGGAAGGAATCATACAAGGAATTGTTTCACTTGTCTGGAGATTGACAGAAGGTGATAGGACAAAACAGGAGTGAAAAAAGTCATCATGTTTTTGTGTTCTTATTTTGTTACTCGTAGAATATTTTGAGAGCACAGGCTGTATTGGACTTAGCAGAAACGTAGTTTGCTTATTTCTGCAGTGACATAAAGTTGGCCTTCATTTCTTCATGAGACAGAGTTCACAATAAACAGATGACAAAAAAGTGAAGGTTTTTCAGCACAGCATTTTGTGTTTACCACTTGACAGATATAGTTTTCAGCAGAAACACAGTCATTAGGCCCAGTGCTCCCTCTTGCACTTTATGCAGTAATAGACACACGGAGTAGGATACTGTACAGCAGGAGAATGGGGACTTGTGCCCATTGCCTTGCACAGGTGTAAGGGATTTCCCACCCTGAACAACAGATGAGAACTCATCCAACACATTTTGCCCTCCATGTGGCACAACCAGTTCCATCCAAGTTGCTCCTCCTGCACAGCCCTCATTTCTCTGCCGTGACACTGCCTGATCGACTCCCTTCTCCTGAATCCGAGGTGTGCAACCAAAGATGTTATATTGCCAATCAACACAAACATGAATTAAAGAAGATGAGTGATGAAATGCAAATAACATGCAACTAAGTTATTCTCCGTAGTTCCCGAGGCAACAGCCATGTCTGCTGTGGATGGCCTCCAGAGACAAAGTAGAGAAGTCAGGGAAGTAAGTTGGTGACAGCACAGCCATCTTGAGCTGGCGTGCGAGCATCTGGATAGGAAACCTTCCATACACAGGCAATGTCCTGCATCTTTCTTTCAGTCACTAAACAAAATAAATAGCCACATTGTCAGACTCTTTAGGGAGACAACGGTCCTTAAACTTTGTTTTGGAAATTTCAAAATAGAACAAGGCTATGAAAAGTATTTTTCTTTGGTTTAACATTTCCAAATCAAACTTTGGGAGATAAACAGTTTTGAAATGAAATGCAAAACAAAACCAAAGTGTTTTCTTCCAATATTTCTACTATTTCAAATGCTGATTGGAAAGAAACATAGAAATGGGCATGGGATAGGAGTATCAGTTGTGAGGGCAGCATAAGCACATCTGAATAAACAAGAGCTGACACAGAATCTTCACTCTATTTCCTAACCAAAGCATTACAGATTCAGAAAGCTGAGATCTTTCTCTCTTCTTCGTGTCCATGTAGTTCCCTGTTTTATCTGGAAGTAGAAGTCATAAAACATCCCAAACAGATGCTATTTCACTTCTCCACAATTAAAGGACAAGTGAATTTTTGAGGAAAAGCCTGCCTCTCAAACTGCCAGCTGCTGATGTGACAGGCAGAGAAGCTCCCCTGAGACTTAAATACTTATCCAACAAAATTTTGCCATCTTTCCAAGCACAGCATTTAAGTGGCTGCTGATATTATACATAGGTTTTCAGCTATCAGAGTAGTATCAGTTGCCAAAGGAAAAAAAAAAAAAAAAAAAAAA
>VZRU01009179.1:51060-105991 GCA_013398155.1 Pedionomus torquatus
CTTTCTTCAGGTTTTAAGATATGGCAACGGAGAACATGCAAAATACTTCCCTTCCTTACTTAACAAGTTTGGATTTTTTTAATGTATCATTTGTATTAAAACAAGCAAAGTACTTAACATTTTACCAACAGAGAAGCGTGTTGGAACCAGGTATCCCAATAGCAAGCCAATCTCAGTCTGGCAGAGAAAGGCTGTGCTGGCTCAGCTGTTAGCTACACACAAACCTAAACAAATGTTTGCCCTATACTATAGGTAATTAAATGCTGAGGGGCTCATTTTGAAGAGCAAAGCCTGCTAATTCCATGCCTTGAAAATATGCTCATAACAATGACAGGGCTTTTTTTAGTCCAGCTTCACATTATCACGAAGTGCAAGGTTATATCACGGTTCAACTGATTGTGAGGATTGCCCCAGTAGAGAGATTTGATTATGCTGCAAGTATGAGCTCAGAGAGAGTAATCAGTAGTTTCATCCTCATTCTGCATCTCCAGCTCCACTTTTAGATTATGAGCAGAGCCTTTCAGGTTTCTTAATTTGTTTTTACAAGATATCACAGATCCACAGCTGTTTGCAGCAGACACAGAATAAGGTGCATTTGTGAAACATATTGAGCTCTTCATTATTGAGGCATTTCTTGTTTTGGTGACCTCCATCCTTGTTCAACTTATCTGTAGTCACAGTCAGCAATAGCTGTAATGGAGCAAAGACAGCTAAACTGTTTAGGCAGCAGCATTAATGCTGACTTTGATTGCTTTCTTCACCTGTTCACTGGCTTCTATTTAAAATTGTCAGGTGGCTGGCAAGGCACTCAGGAAAGTTTACATTTGTCCAGTCATGATTTTCAGAACATAGGGGTTTTGTCCTTGATTTTATTCTTCTGTCTTGCAAGGACTTATGCACAAAACCAGGTTCTAAATTGTATGCTAACCTGATGTTAATGAGAGATAAGAAAAGACACTAATATCCAGGCTAGCTCTGTAAGAAATGTTTCTGTGGTTAGTACCCAGTAATACACAGTATACATACTTTTTAATATGATAAAAGAAACAAACTGCATTTGAACACTTCTATAAGAGTAGCGTGATCTTAAGTAGCCCCCTAAAAGGACCAAAGATTTGGTGGAGAGAATTGCTGACCAAAACGCAATATGCATAATTAGTATGTAAATTACTTACCTTGGTAAATTACTTAAATGGCACAGGTAGACTGGCAAATGAAATATATATTATGGTGTTACAGGACTGTGTTACTTTCTGCCAGTATTTTCTTCCAGCATGTTTGGGTCTTTAAGTGCAGAACTTATAGTCCTTTACATATTTCCTGGGCAACAGCTCCCACTTGATGGGCAGCAGTGATCTATCTTCACTGAGCTGTAGCCTCAGGAGAAGTGTCTTCTGGATTTTGAACACCTATATTTATGGGAAAACCTTTTTGTAATAATTGCTTAAAAACTAGAAGTATGTATTTTTTTCAGCAATATCTTCCCCGAAGCTGGTTGTCTTTATGGAAAACATCAGTTGGAAATCACATAACAGGTTTGAATGTCACTAAAAGCGTTCTTGTTTAAAAAGGAAATGTCAGCAATGTGCCACAGTCCTAATTACTGCAGAGAAATTAGCAAATAATTATATGCAAATAAATGAAGGTAATCAAAGTTATTAGCACATTTTGCTAATCCATCATGTCAATTGCTTTAGGCTACGTAACAGCATTAGTATCAGAGAATCACCTATAAAAGATAGCAACAAAACTTTATTATCTGGTATCTGTATAAACATTGAAAATGCAGTATTGAACCAGTGAACTCACTCAGTATCAAACTGGAATGGCTCTGGTAATCCATATTACCAATATTATGAGAATTGTATATGAAAGGTAGGGTTTGCAGTCCAATATATCCTATTTTTCAGTTTTTTCCAGAAGTATGCCCATCCAGTTGAAAGATATTTCTGTGTTGGGTTTTTGCTTCAGGCTGTATTTGTTACTAGGGCTGTCTTTTTTGAGTGTTTCTATCATTTCAGGAAACAAGACTTGCAGAAATATCTTGGTTTACCAGTGTTAAAAATCCTCACGGCATTCCCATGTTTGGACACAATGGCTGATTCCTACTTGCACATTTTCTGCCCTGTGATAAATCTGCCTGTATTTGGCCAGTTTTTAACTTCTGGGTAAAAAAAATGCCGTTTGTTCTTGTTGGGTGGAGACTTCCATTTTCTCAGCACAGTTTCCAAGAATTTCCTTTTCTCTGGTCTTGCTCAGGCTTGCTCCAGCAACTGGGAGGGCACTGTCCCCTCAGCATGACTCACAGCCTCCGGGATGCCCTGCCAAGGCAGATTTGTCTTTCACGGGTGTTCTGGGCTCAGCTACTTCCCAGTGCTGGAGCGGAGATGACTCAAAAGCCAGAGGAAGAAGAAAGAGAGAAACAAGGATCCTGGGAAGTCTGAGACTCAGTGCTGGAGAAGAAAATAATACTGGCTGCCCAAATCAATGGGGGCTCAGCCAGAGGGAAAACAGAGCCTGGGTCTGTGGCAAAAAGCACCATGGAGGAAGGATGTGACTAACTGGGGAGGGAGGGAAGGATAACTTGAGTTCAGGAGAGCAGGAGGCAAATGAAGAGGGGTTAGGAGATAAACCTCACTGCTGGGAGAGGCCCCGGGAGTGTGGGAAGGTGGCAGCAGCAGTTGGGGCAGGGCTGCGCAGGTAAGTGGGAGGCAGAGCCGGGACACCCCTCAGCCTTGGCAGGAGAGACACACGGCAGTTCAGATTTGTCCATATTTTGCTGGTTCACTGTTGGAATCTCGTCCCCAGGGACAATAGGTACTAGTAAAATGAGTGAACTTTAATCAATGCCATGGTGCTGGCATGGTGAGCAGGGGTGCCTGGATATTAATACTGCTGACACTTGCTTATTCACTCCCTGCAAATACTTGCTCACTTAGTTGCTCTCGAGAGATTCACTCTCCCCATCTGGAAGGACCAGCGTCTTGGTGACTGTGGTTCCAGGTATGACTGCAAGATTTGAACATACATACTTAGAAAGATGATATAAATGTGTAGACTTCAAGACTGTGTTACAATTCTCATACACACATATACTCAGTTATTTTTTTAGGACTATCTCTCTCGCTATGTCAGTACTAGTAAATCAAACAGTTCAAGTGAGCATTCCCAGGCACTGGAAATGTTAGAGTTGCCTCCAGCTCAAGGCTGGCCTGTGCCAACTCCTGCCCCCTCAAGCTATCCCTAGACACATTTTGGTAGTTAGCACAGCCTGAGTTCCCATTAGACAGGTCAGTTGTGATACTTTACCCCAAGACCTAGAGGAATTTAGCAAAGACATGGACCATTTTATGGCAACTCTCTGTGCATGGGAACCATCCTGGGCACATTTGCTTGATGAGTTCAGACACAGCTTTTATATGACACTGCAGTCAACTTCCTATTACCCGTTTTTCCTGCTTACCAGGTATTTTATTATTATGGTTTATTTTTAATGCATGGTATGTTTTAGAAGAGAAATTATTCTACTGGCTAATCTTTCTCAGATTTGCTGAGCTCTGCTTAAGCTCTTGGAAGGTAGTTCAGATTGAGCATCCTTGAAAAATTCTTACAAGTATTAACATGCAAGCACGTACTGTGTTAGTGGTATGGAGTACAGCTCCAGAATGGTGTCATCCTCAGAGCAGTCAATGTATTATTTCTAATATTGGCTCAAATCTTTGTAGTAAATGTAAATAATTGTGAAGTTTACTTTATCTTGTTACATTGGACCTCATACCCATAACTCAGATCCACACTAAGATAGTAATTCATTTGTTTGTGAGAACATCAGTTCATTCAGATACCTCCTCATGAGCTCAGTCCTCATAAGGTTCCTCTGCTTTTTTTCAATGGGTCACAACTTCAGGTACTGAAATACTGAAATATTGAATATTACTTTTCACCTGGGAAAGGAGAAAGGCTTCCTTTAACAGCTTATGGATTATAAACGACAGAGGAGTCACTGTTCTCATAATCTGCAGAATCACCACATAAATACACAGCAAAATGTTTCTAATATTGCAGATATGCAATGGCAAGATTCTTCCTGATATTAAAACACTTTTTCCTGTGACATTTTAAATTTATTTTACCTCATTATGCTATTTGTGAAATTTTCAGTTGTTGCTGGATTGAAAAGACTGATTGTGTGTGTCAACATTTTTTTTACAATTCAGTGATATTTTCACTTTTCATTCATCAGGCTTTTATCTTTAGTTGTCAATTTAAAAGTCTGAATGTTTTATTTTAAGTATATTTCCAGTAGAAATCACAAGATAAAAGCATATTGCCAAAAAGAAGAATCCAGGTATTTTGTGCTTCTTTAATGTGGGAAACTTAAAATGTAGGGAAATTGCATATGTATCACAAAATACGTGACCACAATTGTATGTTGAGTCCTTATTTTTTCTATTTCTTTTCTTTCTAGCCACACATTAATGGTTATTGGTTTATATATAAATAATGTTTATATTTATAAATAAATAAATAAATGGTTATATTTATATATAAACTATTTATTATTAAAATAATGTTTATATTTATAAATAAATATAATAAAATTTATATATATAATGGTTTATATATAAATACACTTATTTAGCAGACTCATTAGGCACATTTAAATTCTAAATAATGGCCTCATACAGCTAGAAAAATAATAGAGTAAAAACAGAGTAGCTATTTCTAGAGAGAGCATCTTCAAATCCTTGAAAAGGAGAATTATTTACAGCAATTGCCAGATTAAGGTAATTACTGTAACAGTCCACCGCTCCTATATATGTCAAAGGAATGTGTATTTTTATATCAAGCCCAATGGCCATATAGGCTATTAGGATCATTTTACAATGCTGCTGTAACTGAGACAACATCTCACAGCAACTTAGATTTATATGTCTAATAATGGTCTCCGTTGTTTAATATATCTTTTCTGTGATTTTGTGTGGCCTTCCTATTTTCTAATGTAGATTAGTGGCAACGCGTTTGCTTTAGTAGAGAGGCTCTGCTCCATGGCATTGTTTGTACAGACCGTGCAACATTACCCACTAAGTGTTTACTATACGGGGCACTAAAACTCAGATTTATGTCGCATCTTTAGAGGTGGTAGTCAGCTGCAGTTGCTATTACAACAATTCAATTTTTGTATAATACACAGTAAACCTCCTTTGAGAATGGTTTTATACTCTTTTAATGCACTCCATATGCTGAAAGAAATAGTTTGAGTTTAAGGGAGGTTTATGGTAGACGTTTGTTAAACTTCTTGTTTTCATTAGGAAACCCCAGAGGCCCGTAATAGCCGGGTGTTGGTGTCACACCCCGGCTTTTGGGGCTGGCTGCCATCTCTTTTCTCCTCTCATGCAGATCTCAGGGGCTCTGCAGGCCAAAAGAGGCAAAGTGTCACTGTCCAGCCCCATCTGAACCACAACTTCTCATGTCTGACTTTCCTGCCACCTTTCTCATCCATCTGATATGTTACTCCTCATGTTATTTTCTCTCCTGACGTCAGTTTTGTGCTACTTAATAGGAAAACAAAACCTGCAAAGGAGAAACTTCTGCTCTGATGCTTCTGCTCTTTCTTTTATTCTGGCATCTTTTTTTATATATTCTGCACAAATATGGATCTATGCCATCTTTTTACCCATAAAACCCCCAATTTGTGTCTCATTTTTCTGTAACTTAATAATGTACTTGGCAGTACAGGAATATCAAGATTATCTGTGAAATTTTGAAAGGAGAGAGGTCAAACAAAATTGTAGTTATAGAGGGACTCAGTATCTCGACTGACTTCAAAAAACCAGGCAGTCAAAACCAAAAAAAAAGTCAAACCAAAAAAAAGGCAGTCAATGCCTTTGCACAGAGGAAGCTAAAAATGCATTCATGTGCTGGGCCAATAAGTAGAGAACCATGAATCAAACATTTAAAGCTCATGCAGGTGACCGCATGCAATTTACAGACAGGGACAGTAGCAAAGAGGTTTGTGAGGCAGGTTTTGTTCCCAGAAGAAGGTAATTGCCTGTGCTAATGGAGTGACTTGGTGAAGACTGACTTAATCTAGAACATATCATAAGAAGCAGAGCAATATAAAGTTCTCCAGACTGGGAGAGAACAGTATAATCTCTAACAGTACAGCATAAATCCAACTTTGGGTTCCACATGCAATAAATACTTGGTGGCTAATGCTGCAGAGGCTGCAAGGTACTGCTGTGGAGCCAGGCCTGTCTGTGTCAGCAAACATAGTGACTAATCTACAGTAGAATATATGAAGGCCACACAAGAGGACCTAATGTTGTATACTATGCAAAATAATACATTCATGGCCACTAACAATGCTGGAAGTAGAGTGGTTCAAGGACCAAGAGGAGCCTGACTGCAGCATGTCAGAAACCTTAGAGTTTAGACAACAAAGATTCAGAACAACCAGAAATGAAAATTACAATAGTCAAGTCATGTGGTGACTGGGACATGATTAAAGATTTCAACAGAGGAGCAGCTGGTGCAGGTCTCAGTGGAGCAACTGGCAGCCCATCAGACAGAGCTGGGAGAAAGACAGACAGTGCCAAAACTGGCTCAAGATATCTGCCCAGAGATGAAGTAGAAGGCTATAAAGGAAATAAGCTTATTTTGGGGAAAGAAACAGTCAAAAAAAAAAGTGCCTAAGGTAGGAGGAAGGTCTTTCAGAAACTCAGTGAGGTTCTGATGTAGGCTGGAAAGTGAGGTAGTAAAGAATGGAGGGAGGGCTTGGTTTAGAAGAGACAAAACTTGCTGTTCAAGACACAGTTGCAGCAGTACATTGGGAGACCACTTTAAGCAACATTAAACTTGAATTATGCTCCCCAGAGACAATGATCCTTGTTGAAAAAGCCTGGATGTAACTCACTTAGGAAAACAGTGTGTGAATAAATAAATGTTCCAGGAAGAAACTGCATTACCACTGGAATTAACTTACTTGAAATTTGTCAAGTTAAAAGCCTCAATGTTACTGGTTTCACCATATGCTTGTAATTTTTTTCTTTCAGAGCAGCTGGTTTTTCCTAAGATGTTCAGGTCATGCCCCTATTGTCTAACCACGACTAGCAGCATTAAAACATTTCCCAACCAAATAAAGTCTGAAGGCTATTTCTTAACAATCTGCATATTACTTTGTTTCTTTCTCTTTGGTCTTCAGACGTAATTCAGAAAAGTGTGGAGTCCTTTTAGGAAATCAATTCTCTTTAAACAATTTGGCTCCTTTTTTTCTTTTTTCTTTTTTTAATCTTAATCACTTTGTTAGGAATGTGAGGGTGAACTGAAGGATCATTATTGAAGTCCTGCAGGGAAATTAAAGAGTGTGAGAAGAAAAGGGTTACAGTGGGTGGTGCTGCTAAAACAGTGCTGGGAAGGGCAGGCAGCCTCCCTGCAGCTGTGTGGGCTTTTGGCTTCTGCAGTTAATAAACAGGGGTCTGACAGGCTGGCATGGTTGCTCCTTCCCTCTGGTTGAGAAGCTGCTGTACATTGTCATCAGTGACTGGGAAGAAAATGTAAAGATTTTCCTGCGGGTGAGAGAAATCGGTGAGCAGTAAAGAGTGGGAACAGGTCAGAAATGCAGAGGGAGCAAGATGGATCAATTTACAAAGCAGTTGGTGTCAGGCAACACACACTCTGAATGTGACCAAAGCAAAATTATATACCTATAAATGAAAAAAGACAACTTGTATTATGCATTAATATGCTCTGGAAAATAATTGCCCTGCAGGGGGCATTGTGTTTAACTGATTGAACATGAGCTCTCAGTGATAGGCTGTCATCTGAAGTGTCACTATGATTTTTGCATTGAAAAATACATGCATACATACCTATGAGCCTGTGTCAGTCTTTGATGGGAATATAAACTTTATTCATTGCCTGGACACATTTGGAGGGTCTGTAGTATCGCTCTCCCCATGATCAAGTAGAAGTTACGTGGTGGCTGTTGTCCAGCAGTGGTGCTCCATCTAAAAGGTTTGAGCGTATGTCCTACATAACAAATTTCATGAGCCCCCAAGCTGGAAATGACCTTACTCTGCCCTGCAAATTTGTATGGGGTTGATGGACACCTGATATTACAAAGCTGACAAAGCCAGAGGTGGTGTCCTACACAGCTACCACCACAAATGTTCACCTGCACCAGTCTGAGACAGCAGGAACAACTCTGTCGCAAGTCAGGCTTCGCTGTGGACTAGCAGAGCTAGATCAAGTGCAGATCTGCCTGGACCTGTGGATATGGCAATTGATAGTTCTGCCTCAAACAGCCCCTCCTTTGCTACACTGTTTCTATCAGCACACTCTTATTGTTGAGAAGGCAGACCCAGCCTGGCACTTTCTACTCTGATATTCCTGCTATTGCTCCTCTCTAACTTCACCTGTTAATTTTGGTGCCACTCAGCAGCTAATGTGAGCCAAAGTCATGCCCTGCCACAAGGTGCCATGCGAAACTGTGGATGCATGGCTGTGGAGGAGCAGGGAGAGCAGCAGCCCAGGACCTGGTAGGGGTAGTGATATGAGTCCTACATGGACCTCCTTGCACCACTGTCACCCAGCAGCCATGCCAGTCAGCGCACCAGCCCATGCTGCTGCCTCCAGTGCAGAGCAGCAGGGGACACCTGCACAGGAGGGAGGAGGTGGCTGGAGGAGGAGTGCAAAGCCCCACTGGTTTCAACGGTTTCAATACACCTGTCAGGCAGGGCTTACCTAAAATTGCTGCCAGTCCTGCTGTGGTGAAAGGCTCTGAAAGAAAAATCAGGAGCTCCCCAGCAAGTGTCCTTGCTCAGGATCTCCCGCGTGCACCTACATTGTATGTAAAGGGGCCAGGGTGGCAAACTCCCAGATCTGTCTTACCTTCCTGCATCAGTAACTGTCTGCCCAAGTTCACTGCATGCATCTCTACACAAATACTCCCATGTTCTCTAGTCAGAAAAAGGCAGATTTTACCCCAAAGTTGTACCAGGTAGAACCAGCACTGCCATTGCTCTACCATGAGACCTGGGATTGCTGCTGCTCCAAAACCTCCCTTCCAGTGGTGTTTCCATCCCACTGCCTGCCCCTGGGGTGTGTTGAGCAATTCCCATCTCCTCTGAGCAAACAAACCTTGGGAAGAGATAAAGTTTTAAGTTATAAAGAACTACCACCCTGTCTTAGAAGCATAGAAAATCTATGGGGCTTGTCCTCCTCAACCACTTAGATAGTCTGCTTATTGTTGGGAGTTTTGTCTGAAGGACACTCCTAAATCCCTCTCTGGATCTAACTGCCAGTGATTTGGAATTTGCTATTTCACACTTAGTACTTTCATATAGACTAGAAGAAGGGCTGGTCTCCACCACCCCTTCAGGAGCAGCCAGGGTGTCAGTACCTCTTCCCCTCTCCCTCATGCTCCCTGCAAATCTAGAAAGCTCCTGGGAGCAGTGGAGGTCAGGAGAAACATTCTCACCCGGAGGAGTACAGCACAGACCCCAAGCACAGCGCTGCTCATCTGGGGGCCACAGTGGCTGCTCAGCTTCTCTCCCCACAGTGTTTGGAGCAGCATCTGAGGAAGGCACACCACGCCAGAGTGGGTGGCACTGCCAGCACCCTGGCAGCTGTGTCCAGCACTCCCTCCATCACTCCCTGCTAACTGTGTGGGCATCTGGAGCCCAGCTGTCCTGCTCCAACCTTGGAAACAGGCGGAACAGTAAGTGCCGAGCTTCATTTCAGACCACACAGATGGCAATCTGGAAATGACGCATCTTTTTCTGGATCCAGCCTTTTGGCATAAGAGAGAAAATCCCTCTCCTTGGCCAGGCTCATCCTCAACCCGGTGTTTGGCTTCACTGCACTCAACATGATAGGAAACATCTGGCTGAATTTCTCTTCCCATCTGGGTCATTCCTGTGGTTTCCCTGTCCCAGCTGACATTTCCTTCCTCTCTTACTTTACAAGGAATTCTTATAATCCTTTCTACATGTTTTTCAGAATTTACAAGAATTAATGAGCACCTGTCTCCATACTCTGACTGTAATTATCTTTCAGCTAAATAGGCGTGGTGCTTCCAGTATCCTATTTAGGGAAAAATGACATAGAAACATGACATACCAGAAGCTTGAGGTATCACAGAGAAATTATGAATGTTAAATGGGTACTGAAGTCTGTAACTGAAGGCAAGACATTTTCACTTTGCTAACTCTCTGGGGATTATTTGAACATCTTAACCTTCACAAAGCACTGAAGACACAATATTCAATTTTTTTCCTCCTCTCTAAAGAAGAGCTCTACTTTTCTGACTGTATGTTAAAAAAAATGAGGATAAACTATTTTATTTATTTTTTAAGCTTGCTCTGCAAGCATATTTTGGTAATTCAGATGAGAATATAGGAAGTAATATTTCGGGTTTGGTTTTGGTTTTTTTTGAATGCTACATAGTCTTAGCACCCGGAGTTTATACTTACAGGAACTGAGAGATTGTCGTGCTTTAACCCCAGCTGGCAGCCACACACTCACTTCTCTCAGTCTGGATGTGGAAGAGAATCAGAAAAGTAAAATGAGAAAAAAACCTCGTGGGTTGAGATAAAGAGGGTTTAATAGGCAGGGCAAAAACTGCACACACAAGCAAAGCAAAACAGGGAATTAATTCACTGTTTTCTGTTGTCAGGCAGGTGTTCACCACCTCCAGGAAAGCAGGGCTTTATCACATGTAACAGGTACTTGGGAAGACAAATGCCATCACTCCAAATGTGTTCCCCCCAGCCTTATATACCATGTATCACATTGTATGGTATGGGATATCCTTGTGATCAATCGGGGTCAGCTGTCTCTGGCTGTGTCTCCTTCCAACATCTTGTGCCCTCCCCTCACACCCCCCCGCCACCCGGTCCTCCCAAGCTATTCACTGGTGGGGGAGTGTGAGCAGCAGAAAAGGCTTTAACTGCTTAGCAGAACTGAAAACAACACTGTGCTATCAAAAGTATTTCTCATCCTAAATCCAAACCATAGTATTTTACCAGCTGCTAATAAAAGGTTAATTTTATCCCAACTGAAAGCACAACAGGGATACATGAACATAAAAGAAAATGTATGCAACATGGCATCAGGGAATGGCCAATGGCTAGAATGGCTTCAAGAATTCAGCACAGAAAAGAAAGGTGACTGTGGTTCCTAACCTGCAAAATTAGCAATAAGGATTTAGTAATCTGGATGGTCTTGAGACAATAATATGAGAACACGGGCAAAATGAAAGATACTTTGATCTACAGTTCCCATTTAGAGAATTCTAAAATTAGCTACAGTATATCTGAAATGCTGAGTGTATCTCATAGACCACTGAGCAGGTCTGTAATTAACTTTGGTTCTTTGAGAGCAAAAGGACATGTGATTGATTGTCATCCTGACAACAGGTCTGGAAAATGCAGCTCTGTCGTGGATGTATGGGTATATAGTGCTCCCTGATAATTCTAGTTGAGTTATACCATGTAATATTTGGATAAATTGCTCAGTTTTGGAAAATACTGTTTTTAAGATCAGATTTTAATATTAGAATACACTGGATAACAATATTCTAGGGAATGAAAACTAGCAGCAAGTGCTAAGGACAAATGGCAAAGCCCAGTAACAGAACCAGGGGTTTGTATTGATATTCCTAATCCCAAAACAAGACGATTTTGTGCAATCTTCTCAGACCAACTCTGTCTAAGGGCCACAAAGTGATATGGTCCAAGGGTGCCTGACTCTCAGCACATGCTAGTGTCACCAGTGGAAAAGGAGCAGTGGGCTGAGGTGACAGAGGCATCGGGTGCACCCTGTTGCCACATCTGCCAAACACCATTTGAACACCTGTTGAGTCAGACTGTCCACAGACAGGCTCCCAGAGGGTAAAGTAGATTGAAACAGCTTCATCAGAGACCTGGAGCAGCTCGTTGACAGGACCAGTCTGAGGAAATGGTTTAATTCATTGGTGTTAGGTAACACTAACAATCTTACTGCATTTCTCGCAGATGAAAAAAAATGGTGAAGTTAATAATTTTACACACAAGAATAATAAATCTTCACCTCAAAAAGTCATATATTAGCACAGGATCCTTATACAATGCAGAGGTTTTACTCACTTGCTGAGTTAGTTCCGTTGAGTTGCACTTAGTTGCTGCAAAAGATTCACAACATTTAAGCACACAAATCTTCTCACTTATATTACCACTAGGTGGCTCACACACATGATAGCTCTTAAAGGCAGACGNTCTTATATTACCACTAGGTGGCTCAAAATCAAAGAGCAAAACGCCACTGCAGAATAAATACACACAATTTAAAGACTGTTACCTGTTGTCTCATAATTGTCATACTTTACAATTTTCTATAAATCATCAGACTGGGAGCTTGATGTGGTTACTGGTAAATATTCCCTTGAGAGAGCAGTGCTGCCATAGCCTCACACACATGATAGCTCTTAAAGGCAGACGTTGCTTTTTAATGTATGGGAGAGCAACATCCAAATGAGTAATTTGTATTTTTCCCCTTAAAATCAATTCACCGAGTGAAGTCACCAGCTGACAGAGAGAGATGCTGGCTGTTCAAAAGTATCTAAAGGACAGCCTTAGCACCACATTATATTCTAATTTCTTTTAACAAATCATCTGAACAAGTAACTTGCTTTGTTTCATAGGGATTAGCTTTATTTATAACTGTTAGCAGCTTGAGGTCTAACTTTTTGCTACACATTGCTTTAGATTAAGGAAAAAGCTTGCAAATCAAACCTGTCCTTACTTGAAAGTAACTTACTCATAGACCAGACTCCTGGATATGGATATATATCTGTAATCAGTCAAACCTGCTGCCTTAACAACACTTTGCTCTTCCCGGGTCAAGCAAAATAAATAGAATGGACACTTTCTGTAGAACTTCAAGAGGCAGATTATGTTATCTGCTACCTTACAGCCAGCCATTATCCTGTCACTGACATATGAATTGCCTCCTATTGAGGGTGATGGGACTTGTTAAACAGAAGGGTCTCAGAGAGTGAGAGAGACATAGAAAGGATTTCTATTTTCTCATAATTCATATGCTGTAAGTGTTGTATGCAAATGTCCCATTTCTTATATGAAGGAAGACAGGGTATGAGCCATAATGAGTACCTCCTCATAGTAGTCTTCTCATTTCCCATCCAAATAAGACACTTTCACAGAAGCGCAATCTGGGCAGCTAAGATACACCTGAACAATAACTATGCCTCGATGAGGTGGCTCACTGATGAAGATTTTGGTTTCCCTGAATGTTCATTGTGGCCATACTGAGAATTACTGATAGAGAGAAATCTCCCAGGGGACAATATCCAGGCTGATACCAGATTCCCACCTACACAGTCATCCTTGGCATCTGTAGAAAAATACAGTATGCACTTGTTCTGCTTGTCTTTCCTGTTTGGCCAGACCTGACCTTGACAATCAGACCTGTGCTGTGGTGCCTGAAGCAGATATGAAACTTAAGGCATTAAAATCTGTGTCAGGCTGCGGGACCTCAGCTGGACAATTCCTTGGATGACAGGAGTTCCCTGGAGCACACATCATCATCACCTTGGGCCTTGAAAGGAGAAAGCTCCTAATTTTTCTGCCAGAGTAATGGAAGCAGCTTGCCTTTCTCTCTGACAGAGAAAAATGGTCAGAGAGCAACGATGCTGTCATGAAGGAAACACTCAGAATAACATCCCTCCCTTACAAAAGACCCCTCAGTTGGAGGCATCATTCTGTCAAATGAGTTACACCTTTGAAATCTTCACAAGTGCCTTGCATGTTGCCCTTTGGGGACAACACTCCACCCTTTCTATCTGAGTCTTTATTGCAATGCACACCAGCTTCACCCCTCAGGCTTAGAGGCATAGCATGCTCATGTACTCTGGGTCTTGAGATACAGCATCTGCCCAAAGACACCCTGAATGACTCTGAATACAACACGCTGCCCAGCATCAGAGCTTCCAAGCAAGCAGGTAGGAACGGCCCTTACTTCAGGGACACTGGGCTTTCCCAAAGTTTTATTAACCCTGCCAAAATTATTCCTTGGCACTTTTCCTTAAGAGTGAAATTTATCATGGGCAAAAAGCAACGGAGCTTAAACTCCATGGTTCAAACCTTGTAGCAACCTCACAGGAAGCAACTGCAGATCTTGTGCAAACCTGTTACAACAGGTGGTAAGCTACAAGATGTAGCAACTTTCTACAAGAAGTGACAAGTTTCCCTAGATATTTGTTTTTACTAGCACTTCAGCATTTCACAGCTGTCATACATTTGTGAAGTTGTTGCAACTGTCCTCAGAGGGGATGTCACTGGCTGTCCCCAGGTTCACAAAGACAGGCATGGGCTGTCCTGAGCTAAACACAAAAGAGGCACGGAGGAGAATGTAGCCACAGTGGTTATATTTTTTGTTTTCTAGCACACACATCCAAAACCTCTCCTCTCTTCACTAGTATCTTGACAACAAATGTTAGTGCTCTTCTTGCTTCTTATGGTATTGCTGTCCTGACCTTCCATTGTGTCATATGCATGTGTGCACACACACAGGTTTGCTACACCTTTAGGTTCCCCTAACCCATGTTGGAGCTGCCCTTGCTTGCAGGTCTGTTGTGTTTTGACGCACTGTGCACTGGTGAACTGCTCTGCACCCTTCTCCTGGTCCCTTCCCTGATGTTGGAAGCCTTCCTGTCTGCTTCTGCCTACCGTGACAAATAATCTATCCTCCCCTTAAAAAAAAACACTCCACGTTATTATTTTGATCAATAGGAACACACTTGTGACCAGAAAAGGCTGCACCTTCAGAGAAGTCAAAACAAAGTAAAAATACTCACTAACTGCATCAAACTCAAACAAAATGTAAAACCCACCCCTGTGTTCCCACTGCTGGAGCTGACTGCAGGACCAGGTCACGCTGCCGCTTCCTAACACAGGAGTCCAGTTCTTGTGGCTGAGCAGGAAGGCAGATCTGTGTCTTAAAAAGCTTTTCATCACTATGAAACAGCACTATGACAGACAAGTATTTACCCTGCAGTCAAATTGTGCAGCCATTCAGGATATTGTTCTTGCCGTGTGTCCCCAGAGCGTGTGCTGGACACTTCTGGATCTCTAGACCGTGGTTTCTAAAACCATAAATCTCCTTGCAACACAGCCATGATGTCTCACAGAGTGAAGGGGTTGCTTTTGGGTAGTCCCCCTGTTGCAGTCCAGCGTGGCCACCCTAACACAGCGGGAACAAAGTGGCAAAGAAAAAGACAGAGGATTAGTTTCGGCAAAGATAGACTGAAGGACTGATTGGAATTAAGAGTTACAGGAGTGAGTCATAACCCTCAGCACCTTGCCTCAGCATTTTGTATAAAGACGCTTTAGTTTAGATTTGCTTCTGATGAGCCTCTTTCTGTACCCTTCTAGTGAGCGCTAGGGGTAGGTCTGTGGAAAGTAAATATCCTGCCATAAGTCTGACTCATCTGGAAAACAAAAGCGCCACAGTCAGTGGGTCCTCAGCCTGGCATCAAACTGGTTGTCTTTTCCCACGTTCAGCTGACCGCCCTTGCCTGCAGCGCCGGCAGCCTGGGCGCTGCGGGGTGTACAGCGTGCATCTGTTCTGCAGGAAAGGACACCGAGTCCTGATGCTCCCCTCAAAGCCCTCCCACTCTGAGAAAGCTGGGTGAATCTGTATCCGCTAGAAAAATGTGGGTAAAAATTAGGCAAAATACGGTTCATGTCTGACAATCTTACTTTTTTTTTTTTCTTGTTTCAAAGAAAAAGAGCAAGCAGGCATTAACAATCTTTATTTTCTAAAAAGGGGAATATCTGTGCCTACAGTGCCACCTTCAGTTCTTTCTTGATTATAGGCTCGATTTTACCTAGTCTGTTTCAACTTCTGAACAACTTCTACTATTTCTGTTAGTTGAAAGCCTAAACAAAAGAGTTCCTGTGCATTTCTCTTTGATAGCAGCCTGTATCACTAAAACACAACACTCTTCAGACACAGGAGGCAATATCTGATCATTTCTCAACAGTGTTAATTGTCTCTCTTGCATCTGAGCACATTCTGGACTGACAAGGCAATCAGTTGTTTGCTGGGAAGGTAATGGGTAAGTAGGAGTAGGGAGGGGTAAATGGAGTTGGTGTATTGCTAAGAAGGTGGGTTTTTTTCCCAAACAAATATGCTGCATATAAGATATGAATCAGAATGGTTATTGTGATAATAAGAGCAAACATACACATTAATAAATACAGGTTCTTCTGCCAGAGGGTCAAACAATCAAGTTATTGTTATGACAAACTTAAAATGTTACACTGGCAAGTATATGTGCAGTTTGACAGCTTGCTGAATGAGCTCATCCTCTGGACTAATAAAGTTTATACCCAGATAATCCAGTGCAACTATAGTAATCATTCTGTTACAAAATGCATAAATAGAATCTACAAGGAATGCCAAATATATTATTATTAATTTCTGTAATCAGAGCTATTTTTTTATATGGGAATATCTAATTAATAGCTGGTTTTAAGTCAAAGAAGTACCACGTTTCATTTTTCAGGATATAAATGTGGTGTCACACTCTTCTCCACATCACATGTTGCAGAAAGTGTCTACAGTAACTTCTCAGAAGACAGAATTTTTTAAGTTCATTAAGTACCAGGCACATGCACAGGGTCTCATCCCCAGGCATTGAAGGTGATGGTGTATGGTCACTGGTACAACCACTGACTGCATCAAAGGCCAGGCATGACAGTGACTGTGTAGCCTTCAAAAGGCCACAGCACAGGGGAAGCAGAAGATCCTGTCTTGTAGGCAAATTTCATGGGAGTTTTTGTACCCAGTGTTGATCATTGTCAGAGCCTGTGTCTTCCCTGGAGTGATGAGAAGAGCCGCCTCTGCAATGTCATGGGCTCTCAGAGGCAGTGTGAATGTCCTCTCACAGCCCTGCACTGGCACAGAGGGCTAAGACCAGGGCTGTGAGATGTCCCCCAGCTGAACACTAAAGGCAGGGGTGGAAAGGACCCGTTGCTCACTCACCTGTTGGGAAAGGAGGTGGCAGTGGTTACTTGCTCGATGTGAGTTGACTGGTCAAGCACTGCCCTCGGCCAGGTTCTCATCTGCATTGCTTTGAAGGAAGGGCAGTGCAGAGAGCCCTTTCTTGAAGATTTGATGCTGTTCAAATGGTGCCCTGGGCTGGGAGGGGGGGTGGGGGTGTGTGCGTGGTGTGGGGCACAACAAATTCCAAACACTATATGAAGTACCACAACTAGAGAGATTTCTCTTCAAGCTGCCTGAATATAGTCTTTGCCTCAGGCTGGGGTTGCAGAGATTTTCAAGGAGGCTGGGAAAGAAGAGGACATCGTTCGCATGCCTTGGGCAGCTTGAGAGCCAGAAGGGAGAGAGGCCAAGGGGATGCTGGTTTGGGCATGGACTGTGAGGAACTGTCTTTAGTCCATGTTCTGTATGTGTTATGAATGGAAATTTATCCAGAATGCAAAACTGGCTTTTGGGTCTTGCCAAAAAATAAAGGTGGGAGATCGAGCTATCTAAGTTAACCACCTAATTGCAAATCTTTATTTGTTAGCTGGACATCTCCATTCCTACTGCATGAAGATACAGCTGCCAAAGCTGATGTCTGGTGCCACTAAGATGCTCTGGAGTTTTCTGGATGGCCTCCAGCTTCTGCGCCATAAGAGCTAAGGTCCCCTGTAGGTCCTGTGTCAAATCTGCAAGCCCTGTCTGGATGCCTAAGGTAGCCAGGGCATCTCAGATGTACCAGTTATCAGTATTAGTAAGACAGCAAGTGAACAGAGTCTCTCAGTATCTTCAACATGGGTAGACTCAGTCTCCAGACCCCACTGTCTGCTGAATATGCTTCCCTTGAGGTTTGTGGACTGGATCTTCACCATCTATAGTGGGAGCTCAGAAATCTCATCTACACATGCTGAGTGCTGCCCAAACTGTTTATCACTTGGCAACGCACATTCTCTGCCATGACTCAGTTCCATGAGGAAGCTGTAAAAATACAGTTGCAGCACGCACACATCTTCACCGTCTCCCAGGGGTCTGTACTGCCAAGTGTAGGTGCTGGGGATATCTGCTGTGCAGATACCAGGGAGAGACTGAGCCTGAAATGAGGACAGTAGGAGGGATGGCATGGGTTGCTGACTGTCCTTGCTCCAGGCATCCCAGTCGGGGCTCAGGCTCAGCTGGTGGGGCTTTGCTTGCAGCAGCTACAGACAGCCTCTGGGGAAGCTGTGAGGCCAGCTGGGAATCCAGAAGTCCAGGCAGAGCCCAGGTAAGCTAAAGAAAGGTTCTTTCCCTACTTTTGGGAAATCATGAGTAGACACAAACACTAAGGTAGAACTACAGGTTAGGTCACATAGAAAGCAGTTCTCTTGCTGATCGTGCCAGAAGCACGATAGGAGGACACTCAGTGCTGCTTTATGTGGACAGATCTAGGGCATTTGGGAAGTATGGTAAGGACCTGAAATGTGCATGTGAACTCCAGGTTGGAATGCTTTCCTGAGTCAGTCCTCAGGAGCAATCTGATAAAGCAGCACACATATGGCTAGTGAGATCACAATTTCAAATATCATGCAGGTGTTTTCTGCTAGCTAAGAAATTAATATCTTAGCTGTCTCCTGCTTTGAAGCTGGCATAGCTATGTACATGTAAAAATTAATGTGACACACTGCAATTTCTATTTGCTAGCATTTTATGCCTGCACTGCTCAGTACAAGTGGTTGGAAAAGGTTTCTGGCACTGTTAGTTCAGACCTTAATACAACTGCATCAAAGCCAGCTTTTTCTAACAGACTGAAACACTGAAGTATCTATTTTAATTTAAAACATTTAGAAACTTAACCTAGAAATGGAATCTTGCCCCAAATGCAACATATATTGCCAGGAGAGCTGCCGAGGCTCAGCCATTTCCTCCCAGCAGCAAGAGCCAAGGCTCAGGTAAGACAGCCCGGACAAGTACCTCCATAATTCTTGGATTTCAATCCCCATCACAGTTTCTCAAATTCAGGGTTTTACCCCATTGTGCTGAAAGGAAATTACATCACTTGGACTCTACTAATGATTGCATGCAAAAGTTATGATTTTTTTGCCTGCCAATAGCACAGAACTCTCCCACAGTATATTGCTACCAGTATGTTCCACACTCATGGTGGAGCTCCTGAGAAGTACGTCTGTCACCAGCTTCCAGAGGAGTGAGTGACCTTTCTCTTAATTTGCTTCTCTATATTATGAAGTAGAACAGATTTTTCATTTGTTTCTGTCTCCAAAGCATGTCATCAAAATACCTGCATATTTGCTATGAAAGTGAAGTTCTATTCTAGTATTTTAATCTAAAACATGAGATCAACAAAGTGTCATTCAGAGATGGCATCTGGTACAAACTATTTTAAGACCATTTTTGAAAACAGACTGAAGTGTCTGTAGCTATTGCTTTAAGGCTCTCTCATTGATAAAAGGTTTCTTTGCATTTTTTCTGCCAAGTACATTCTGAACTCTGCAGTACAGAACCCTTGCCTGCTAATTGGCATGGTATTTGAGCTTCAGATTAATATCCTCTTGATTGGTTTTCTGACAAAATGCTAATGAACCAACCATAGAAGCTTAGCCTGGGTGAAAACTCATAAAACATGAATTAGAAAGCCAGTCCACAAATAGAATTGCTCAGTCCATCATGGTACTAATGAAGATTTCAACCAGGACAAATGAGCCCACCCATTTCCTGCTGGAGACATTCATCCACCTTCAACTCAACCCACTCATGCCTTGGAACTGTGACTCTTTCTCTCAGTAATACCTTATAGGTTTGAACACTTCTGAATTTTAACATCTTCTGAGAGTATATAGTTCAATACTAGCCTGTGTTGACAGGACTAGAAGGGAAAATCTTCTTAAACTATTTTGGGAAAGCTAGAAAAGTCTATCAGGCACCTGCAGTGGATCTGATTTGCTGCCTACAGCACATGTGCCACACGGATGTCCTGAACATGAGCCATGAACCCCACACACACTATCAACAGGCAGCCCCTGTCCATGCTCATGTGGGTGTAGATAGAGCTGAGGCTATTGCTCTTCACACGCATCAGCTGCCTCCAAGGGCATCCACCACCTCTCAAAGCCTTTACATTAATGTTGGAAGACTTTGGGAAAGGCTCTGCATCAGTGAGGAGGTGTGGGCTTGCATCAGTGAGCAGGAATGGGCGAAGTTCTGTGGCCTCTGGAACAAACCTACAGTAGTTCAGACCTACTCAACTTACACAATGTGATCGGCTCACAGTCCATTTTTGGATGTACAGATTCTGTTCCCATTAGAATATTTGCTATCAAAAAAAGGAATCTTTGACATTATTTCCAAAGAAATAAACAGATGATCTGAAGCAGGGTGATTGTCTGGGATATTATTTTTTTGAGGGAGTAGCAGGGCAGGGGGGGAGGAATTAGGACTTGATGGGAGAAGAGAAGCCAAATGTTCTTTTCTTAATTCCTCAGTAAAAAACAAGCAAAGTGAACACAGGCAAATCCATTTAAGCACAAAGGCCAGGCATCCTAGAAGAGCACAAACCAGAGCTTATATAAGAGACATTACACACCTCATTATGGAATTCAAAATATTTGACAAGGCAAAGCCTGTTGAGATCTGTAAATAAAGTACGAATGCTGGTGCTCCAGGGCAAAAAAACGAGAACAAGCAGACACGACACAAAGGTGGATTTAAGCTCCTTCATCTTAAAACATGTCTTAAAACATTCAATACATTCCCAGGTTTCTCAGTGACATCCTATCCATTCAGCATAGCAAAATGCTGAGCAAGACTGTAGAAAACGTTGCAGTAAAAAATCACCTTGGCATGTTAAGTGTCACTGTGCCACGTAAAACTACCTGGCTGTGCTTAAATGAGTGCAATAGGAATTTATTAGCACTTCTATGGAGAATATATACTTCTTTGCTTGTAATTTGGCAGCAAGGTGATATTGATAAATAAAGATCTAAGGGATGAAAGTGTCTCATCACTGAATCTCGTTTGTGCAAGCCTGCAAAATCAGGCTGTCTGGTCCTTACTACTGTGAGCAGGTCTGCTCATCTTGGTAGGATGGCAAAGGTCTGCATGCCTTCAGCTTTTCTACAAATTCAAAGCCCACAAAACACAGCTATTCAAGTGAGGAGAGACAGCAGCAAAGTGGTGAATAGCACACTTACACCCCTGCTACAGCCTGGTGTTGTCATTCTCAAAGACATCACAAACCGCTCCTAATCTCTCAAAATGTAATTGAAGCTGAGTTTCAACATAGATTAGCTGAAAGCTCAGCTTAAGGGCACTTTTCAAAGATGAAGGGCTCAACAAAAGTCCCTGACTTGCAAAATTCGAATCTGCTGCAACATAATATGAACAATGATTTTGAAGTACTGACAAAGGACAAACTCTCTGATTAAATTGCCTGTTTCACTACTGGTAGAGAAAATAGGCCATATCTTTAGTCATAATATAGTTGGGGGTTTTTTTAAATGTACATGTTTGTCCAGCAGAACACAGCTTAACATTCTATTTCTATACAAATCACAGCATCAGACAACAGACCACTAACTGTAAAACAGCACAGCATAAGATACTACACAGATTCACCTTATTGCAGCAATTTTTACATCACCTAGCTAATCCATTTGGACTATTAACAAGCTAATAATTCTTTATTTATCATTCCTTTGTAAAAGGTTATCAGTGATACTAATATAAAAATTAAGCACACTCACTCAACGCTCTAGATTAAGGAAAATAATCTAGACAAATTAAAATTTTAAAACTTTGGCATTACATTGGGTATAAGCACAGACTTACTGTAATTTGTCTGCATTCTGTGCAATAGTAACCAGAGAAATGATCCCTACAAAGCAGGGAATAAAAAATAAACTATATTTATATGAAGAGAGCTATACGAAGACATATGCACTAAGCAGCAGTATAAAGTAAACATACATTTTTCCTGCAGGAAGTCTATGAGAGAAACTCTTGAATGTCACTGCTAACTCGGATTTTGTAGCCCAGCTCATCCCTCTTGACAGAGGTCAAACAGCTCAGGACTGTAACCCTGATGGGAGGAGGAAATGAGCACACACTGGAAAGATTGCTTTGTCCTCTCTCTCTCCCTCCCCAAGGCAAGAGAAACATCCAAAAAAAGTCTAGTCATCTCATGAAGAATACTACACACTTAGGAGAGATGGTTTAAAAAAAAAAGTTCAGCACTTTCTCGGGTCTCAGCAGCAATTGCATGCAAAAGACTTGATCATGGTTTGAGTATCCAACTGAGCTACCAATTTAGAAGGAGAGATTATCTCTATATTCCCTCCTATAACAGTACCTATGGTTAAACTGGTCACAGTACTTTTCATGCAGTATTTCTCCTGGGACACAGCCTCAGACATACCAGCTCCACAACTTCTAACAATGTTAGAAAACAGCCACATTGGCAGTATTTTATACAAAAGCCAAAAGACATAAACGTAAACCTGCATCTGCAAGTTGTTCCCTATGGGCAGCCAAGCACCCTCCTCCTGCTTTGGCATGATCCCCCATCCAAAGCTTTGCAGACCAGAACTCCCAGTTCTGTGCCCTCGTGCATAGCACTCAACTACAGACATACGACAGTTTAACACTGGGGCATACTCCTATGCTCTTTTTTGTTCTGAGTTCCTTTCCTAAAAGTGTGTCTGATTCCATCTGTCTTTGACTCTCAGCAACCATTGAACTGATGCATTCAGAACAGGATCCAGTGACATCGTTTAGTGATGGGTTGTTGTTTTTTTATCAGAGTTAGGTTGGTGGTTGGACATTCAAAGTAATGGTGTTTGTCTCCCCAAGTAACCATTACATGTGACAGAGCCCCGTTTTCCTGGTGATGGCTGAGCATCTGCCCACTGATGGGAAGAAGTGACTGAATTTGTTGTTTTGCTTTACTTCTGTGCAGTGCTTTTGTTCTACCTATTAAACTGTCTCTACTTAACCTACAAGTTTTTCCTCACTTTTACTCTTCCAATTCTCTCCCCCATCAAAACTGGGGGAGGGATGGAATGAGTGGCTGCATGGTTCTAGCTGCCAGCTGGGATTAAACCATAACACTGCCCTTTGTGATGTGCCTTCTTGCAGGCTGTGAAGCTACCCTCTCTCCTGGGTGTGTTGTGCTGCAAAATGGAGGACATAGCAGTGTGAGTTGGGGTCCAGGGCCTTCACCAACATATATAAAAACTACAGCTATACCATTTCCTACCTACCAGCAGCATGAGAAGACAGTGGCAAAGCTGGCCCAGGCCAGACACATAACATTTGTGAAAGAGAGGGAAGCACTTCACTCTGGCTGTCCCTATGTCTCTGTGGTTAGGGATATCTTTAGTATCAGGTCCTTGTTTTGTTGTCTTTGGCCACAGCTGAAGACAAGAATCCATGGAAAGAGCCTCTTTATGAGTGGGAAAGCTGCTCTTTCGACCTCCCACTATCTGTTCAAGAGCTTCAACTGATGGTATGGATGTCAGACTTCTCAGTCATAATTTTTCAGTTTGTTTTTTTTTTTTTTCCTTTTCGTTATTAAGGGCTTTAAGCAATTAACAGGGCAGTTGCGATTCCATGTTTTCATACCAGAATACACCTGAAGTTCCTGCATGAATTTATTCTGGTCATGGAAACTGGTTAGGTTCAGTTCCCTGATTTATTCAGTCAGAGTTTCTCAGACTCCTCTCCTGCAAAGAATGACTCCAGCGGGAGCCTCACTCACCTCTCCTGTAACCAGCACTAATCATCATTTAGCTCTGCTGCAAGGTCCCATCTTCACAGAGTGCCTTTTCTGCAACTTCACCGTGTACTGTCCTGGTTGCATCCAGGTCAGCATACTTCTTTGATGTTTTTGAAAAAGTTCTTACAGCACTTTTCACACCTTTACTAGGTTGTCCCTCTAAATCCTCGCTGGCCTACTTTATTGTAGTGTGACACTCAACTTGCTACATTTCATGATCTTTTCTATTTTCCTTGTTCAAAGAAGAAGACTACTTTTTAAAGGATACCTTTGATATCATTTAGTAGCTTCCACTGCCTTTATGTTTCACCATGCCAACATTTTGTTTTCCTTTCAGTCTTTGAAAAAATCTTCTCTGGTAGGTGGCATACATTTACTCCATGCTTCTAAAATAGTGTCCTGAAGCAGTCTCCACGCTGCCAACACACATTATCCTGGCTTATTTAATCTTCTGGTTTCCTATGTACTATCTCACTGATTTATTGCAGTTCTGCTTTCCAAAGATTCTAAGTCAGCTGCACAAATCATCTCAGATTTTTGTAGTTTAAGAATAAAAAAACTACACTAATTTGAAACACCATTTTCTCATGGGAATGATCCCAGCAACATGGGCTCTCATGAGAGGATCATAGTGAAATCAATGGACCAGCATGAGAAAGGGCTCTGAGGAGCAGAACCTTACAAACTTTTGTCCAAATTTAAAAAAAGAAAAAATCATATTTCTCTTCTGCGCCCTTATTGTCTGCCTACCTTCTACTTGATTTTGGGTATTTACACACCAGAATAATAATTTGCAGCTAAATGGCATAAATTAGGCATAGCCTTGTTATTCAGCCTCATGGAATATTCATTCTGCAGGGAATTGTATTATTGTTATATAAAAGAAAGGCATTTGTAATTAAGAATGAAATTTAATCTCCTTCTAAAGAGTAAATCTATTATATACTTATGAAAGTTTTGTCTACTATATGCAACCTGAATTGCTTCTCTCAAGTAGCTATTTAAAGAGCTGCATTAATTATCACCTCCTCAAGATTAGAAAACTTGCCGTGGACTGGAAGAGACTAAATGTTTAATCATGCTACCTTTTCATTCCCACAACTCTTTTCCTAACTTGCATGAAGACAGCTGCCATCTGAACTGTAGCAACATCTTACAGAAGATTATGAATCATAAAAGTGTTTGGCTTTACTTGTTGGGGTTCTGACTGTAAGAACCATGCCTGTGAAAAGGAAAACACATTTTTTGTTTCCTGAGTCTGAAGGGAGGGAGGGGCTGAGGTGATATCTGAACTCCCACACCCATGTGTTCCAGATGACTGTAGTGGGAAGGCATTGAGGTGTACCACATCCTCTTTGGCCCATGGATTCCATCCCCTTCCAACAGAAATTTAGACCTTGCAGAAGTATGTTGCATACTTGGATCTCCATTCAGCGGGATGTGCTGGAACATATAGCTAGTCCCAGGTGTTGCAAGACACTCAGATAATGAGCTTTTGACCTAACTTGAGCCCAGGATCAAAGGTAAGGTGGGAGTTCTCTTCTTTGTGTTATGCTGCTACAGCACAGCCCAGGAACATCACCCATCCAGCCCACAGCAAAAGGAGCCCAACTCTTTGATCCACCTGGATCAAAGGTGCATGTTCCTACAGGGAGAGCACCACCAGGGGTGGTGGAACACCACTGCAACAGGTTGCCCAGGGAGGTGGTTGAGGCCACTTCCCTGGAGATATTCAAAATGAGGCTCGATGAGGCCCTGGGCAACCTGGTCTATTTGGGGGTGTCCCTGCGACTACAGGGAGGTCAGACTAGATGACCTTTGAAGGTCCCTTCCGGCCTGGATGATTCTATGATTCTATTCTATGATTCCATGTTCTATGATTCTATGATACTGAGCGTGGAGACATGGTTTCTCCAGGTCCATACATCCTGCATATGTGAATCCCTATGCAAACTCTTGGTTTTCTTCTTACTTCGGTCTAACTATGAAGACATTTGCCTGAAATGAGTGAAAGCAGAAACAGATAAGCCACAAGAGCTAAAGTGACTTTGCCTTTATAAGCCTTAACTGATCTTTCCTCCATGCAGCTAATGGCTCCCATGATCTTTGTGGTGTGTTATTGGTTGTGGGGGTTTTGCGACCTGTCCTTCATGGTGATCTCCATCTTCTCTTATGGTTTCATAAGAAACGGAGGCAAATCCTGAATGCTGGCTCATGTTTTCCTTTGGAAAATAAAATCTGAAATAGCAGCTAATGCTCCCCTGATCATGTGCAGCAACCAGAAAATTCTGTCTCTTATTTCAAAATTAACATATCCAAAACAGAACAGCTACCATGAAAGCAAGGATCTAGGTCCAGCTGTATAGAAGAGGTCTGTTTGTTTTTTCCCAGATACGTAAATGTGGCTCACATTATTCAGGTGCATGACTCCTATCAGCTACAATGTGATTGATTTCCAGGTGTTCCAATCAGGTGTCCAGGTATCCCCATGATTCTGGGCTTCAGTTCATAATGACAGCTGCAATTCAAAAAGGAACTGGTGTTAACTGCTCACACAAGGAAGTATCAAAAGTACGCCAAAGCGGATTACAGAAAGTGTCACTCCAGTTCTGCATCTCCCTTGGGTCCCTCTCCAGTAGATTTTGTTTGTGTCTTTTGAAATTCACCTGACTTCTGCAGAGATGAGAATGGGAGATAACATTAACAGGAACTGATTTTGTTCAGTTTAACATCTAAGTAGAGAGAAAAATAAAAGTTGATGATTTAAGTGTCAGCTCAATCTTTATTGCTGAATCCCTAATGCAGCACTAAAATGACTCTGTTGTAGAAGAATAAAACACTGTCACAGAACTGAAAAGGTTTGATACCTCCCAGTGTACAAATGACAGAAGTTTAATCCTGAATGTATTTAAAACAAGAATGAAGAGAACAAATTGCCCAACAAAACTCTTAAAACGAGGCTAAGCAAGAAGCCTAGAAATCACAACAGATGAGTTGGTTTAGCTTGTTTATCCTGAAAATTTCCTCGGTAATTTTATTCCACAACTAATAGAGGCACAATTAGGGATGATCTGAGAAGTTACTTTTTCATTTTAATCACATTTTCATGGTCATGCTGCGGGTAGACTGTCAGGTGGTTTTAAGATTAAACTGCTTTTGAACTTCAAATCTATGTGACTACAGGAATGACAAACACTATAGATTACAACACTGTTGCCCTACCTTTTCCAGAACCAAATCAATTGCACAACAGTTCACGTGTTCAAAGGTCTGTAAATATTAAGTCTCAGTAACCAGATCACACAAGTCAAGATTCAATGGAAAACAACCACATCGTGTTGAAAACTTAAAGGCATATCCCAATGAGTTAAAATACAAGATCTCTGTTTAGAATTACAACTAAATTTTGCTTTCTATGGACATCCTGTGCTTCAGTAGCTCTAGTGGGAATTTTGGATATAAAACATTAGTAACAAATTATATCAGAAAATTCAACAGAGAAAAAGGAAATTATAAAATCAAGCTCCATACAATGTATTTATTCAGTGTATGCCGTAGCTAAAGCAATCCTATAACATCTCAACAGACTGTTTGACCATGGTGTTGTATAGGGCTGGTCTATGAAAATAAGCATTCAGTATTTTGTTTCTTTACAGTCTGGCATTTTCTGGAATACTTGTCACACTTCTGGAGAAAGAAGAAATTATTCCAAACACATATTTGTGATTACATTATTTTGGAACTTTATATAGTTATCCTACACCCATCTTTCCTTTCTCATCCAGTTTACTCCCACTAAGTGAATGAGGGAAGACAGAAATACATACAGAATTTTAATCTGAAGACATCTTCACAAAGGAGATCTTACATATTTTTCCTCAACTAGCTGAGTACAGCTTTTTCTGCTGATGAAACATCCCTTAATTGTCTTCATTCAAATCACCCCAGGTGGGTGATTAAAAGATTGATTAGGGATTTGTCCCCTGCCTGTCAAGTGTGACTGCTGCTCACTTAGATTAATAGCACATTTCTCCCTGAGCTTGAAATGATAATGCACTGCTTGATTGAGTGAAGTGTCCCTGGGTCAAACCAAATAGGACAAACTGATGCTACAGAACATCTCCCTGGCTGGCATACAATATTAGCTGCTTTTCAATGCACAACATAATCTTTTACTGCCCTACAGCCTTCCATGACCACTGCATCAGAGAAAGAAAATCTCTTTAGAGGTGGGGAAATGGGAAGGGAGCAAAGAAAATAATCCACAAAAAGGATGAGTTTATTCACACTTGATTACCCTCTAAGAACCAATTTTCCCCTGGTAAGATTTTTCTCTAAGCACCCACTGGGTTTCTGCTCTTCCCATGGAAGTTTGTCATCTTTAACTAGCAGTTTCTGTCAAGACCACATGTGAGGTCATAACCTTGCGTGTTCTTGTGTTCATCTAAACCTTTCTGCAAATAAAACATTTGAAACTAATGGTGTCCCTTTATTGCCTAGAATCCAAAACAGGATAATGGAACTGCAGGGAAGGTGCGAGGTTGGCAACATTAATCGGAACAGAATATATCAAAGATCTCCTCCCAGGAGGAGATTCCCACCAATTTGATACCTACCTTCTGGGCTGAGGCAATATGATGCATATTCCCCAGATAAAAAACTAGTAAATGCTGGGAAAAGACCTCTATTTAGTGGGGGCAATGAAAAAGTGGGATAAAAGCACTCCTCAACAGGAGACATATCTCAAGTGAGATTCTCATTTCAGTTGGTGAAAAAAGGTCAGTGTCAGCAAGGATTGCTGTAAAGAGCCTCGGTGGTCTTTATGACTGGTACTACAAGCTTTAGTGTCAAAGACGATTGCATAGAGATTATGAAATTCCAATGAAACCAAATGCCCAAAAGTTGAAAGATGGATTGAGCTGAGGGTGTTTGTTTGGAAGAGAATAGTTAAAAACAACATCTTAAAAAGAGCAAATTCAGAGTGAATTGTGTCCAACAGGTGAAGCAGACCTGTATTGAAGCAGGGCTTGCACCGAGACAGAGGTGGGGATGAAACACCAGTGCACTGGCTGGTGCAAAGAGTAGCTGAAGAATATTGAGCATTAGAGAAAATCCAGTGCCAAATCTCGGAGTCTGTATAATGCTCTTTTTTCTCCACAGGCAGCAGGCCTGCCTGATGACCTGTAGAAAGGCACAGCTCATTTTTTCAGAAATCCCTGTTACAGTGTGAGCCATCTTGATCCCCTCTGCAGCTGAAATGACCTCTCTTGTGCTTGGATCATTGCTCATCTGCAGCTCTGTCGAGAGACAAGCTGAGTCCTTTCACATAGGAATTTCTGAAATACAGCCAGCCATCACTGACCTTTCTATTAAAAACAACATTAAACTTGATTCTCAGGCTCAGTACTGCTTGAGAAAGACATGCAAACTGCACATTTCTCAGGGAAGTGGCCACAAATTAAAACATGGATTTTAACATTTGTCATTTGAGGATCCATCTCCTGGAATGGAAAGGTGTTCCAACCACAGTCTTGGTGCCTAAATATTCTGATGGTGATTATTGCACAAGTTTTCTAGTATTGTCTCATTACCAAAATATGAAACATGACAAAATAAACGACTGCTGTAACAAGAAATGTGACAGCCTATCACAAGACATCTAGCTGGGCCTCACAAGTAGTCCTCTCCCAGCAGTAGACAGTAGAAAGCAGCAGCCATGAGAGGGAGCAGAACAAGCAGCATCCAGAACTCTTGGATGAGAAAAGTCCACTCCAACATTCACCCCATCATATCCTACCCCATCCTGCCCTGTCCCATCCCACAGAGCAGAGCACACCAGGGAGGCATTCTCACAGAATACCAATGAGTAGGCAAGCTGCCAAACCAAGGCACTCTGAGGAATGAATAATCATTTAGAACAAGGAGAGACTTATTTTCCATCATTCGTTTCCTGCTGAACACTTTGCGCTGCTTTCTACACCAGACATTCGGTTGGCAGAGCACAGCTCCGCTGCTGGGAGAGTCAATAAGAGACCGGACAGTGACCGGGTGTGGGATTTATATCACTGTAACCAGATCCTGGTAATGCTTTGCTGTGCACACAACGCTACGCACTGCAGTGCTTGCAGTATCAGGAGTCGTGTTGCGAGAGTCACCTTTCTGTACCTGCCTGCAATAGTACCTCCATTTTAATACCATCTGCAATGAGCTAAAGTCACTACTGGAACCTGGGAAGCCTCATGTATTTTAGCAGTTGAGAAAACCCAATGAAGTTGCTTTTTTTTGCAAGGACAAGAACCAATTAAATTTGATAAACATTGTATTGTTTTTCCTCTTCGTGCTAACTTCTTTGATTCAAGCAAGCTGGCATTAAATGCAGAGCAAGTAGTTCACACATGACAACTGCTGATCAGCTAAAAGCCTTCAGAATGTGAGCTTTAGAATGGTCCTCCTAACACAAATTGTCTTAATGCCTTGTTACTCTTAAGTTCACAGAAGTCCAGGTAAAATGCCTGTCTTTAAACTTGATGCTATGGCTTTACCTCTGTTCTAATTAAAACATACTTAGCGACAAGTACGTTCTTGTGAAGGCAGATATGAAAAGTAAAATAATTAATGACTAATGATTGGCATTTCCCCCTTTCCTCCCAATTAGCAAAGTTTCCAATCATTTGTCCAATTTAGCCTAATGGTAACATGACCTAAGACCATTAAGTAATATGGTTGACACAGGGAGTCACAATGTGCCGCAGCTTATTAAAAAGCATTTTATAGTACACTAAAAGCTCATGACTTTAATAGGTCTTGAATGTTCCATTTAAAAATTAACTCCAAAAGTCTTTTTAAAAATTATTTTATATACAATTCTTAATGATTTATTCAGCTTAAGAATGTCCAGAAATAAAGTTTCTATGGTATCGGAACAATTTTAGGAGCCAGATTCTTAACCATGATGATAATGAAATGATAAACAGCTAATGAGTCTGGCAGTGTGACAATTTACTTTCTTTTGCAGATGGAACTGTTTCTTTGTAGAAAAAAATAAAATAGTTTCCTCTTATATCTTCCTACCTTTGAGTTCTCTATTTACTGATTTATTTCTGTTCTTCTTTTTCTTGCTGCATTTTTTTTGTTTTAAGGGAAGCAACCGGATGAATCTGAGAGATGGACTGACTTAGTTTTCTTAACACTAATTCTTTGCACAGTACTTCTGTGCATCTGCTGTGGCCTTTTGTTTGAACAGCTAAGTTAGAGAGACATTAATGTTAATGTGGATTTATTTGTATGAGTTTGGTAGTGTCTTAAATTATAACTCTATTACAATAAAAATGACATTTCATGAAGAATTTCTATTCTATCTCAAATTTATTTCTCTTTTATCCAACATTCCCTCCAGGCTGAGGGAGACCTTCAAGCTAAAGGTTAAAGCTGACATTTATCGTTCAAAATTTTTGTTTATATTTTACCATAACCACATAAAAACAAATGAATCTCATTTCCGTCTACACTTGGTAACAACAACAATTTTTACCAGCACTTTGTACATAGAAGACAAATGTTTTATTATTATTACTCAAAAACATGGTGATGATAATGAGTTGAGCAACCTTTTGAACAGAGGCAGATTGCAAAGCTCTCACTACATTATGCAAACTTTGAGAATGTAATTGTGTTACCAAAAATGACCTTAAGTTGTCATACATATTGTTTTCCTCTCACAATATTACTAATTATTAAAATATTCTGCGTGGATGTGATCTTTTATGATGCACTTTTTAAATTCCTTCACATACTCATCAACTCTAACTCCAGATGGTAACTTTGTTATGTGGCGATGCCACAAATGTTGAAATGCACTTAGCCACGTTGAAGAGAGCAGCCCCAAACCATTCTCCATCTAAGCAAGACTCATACAAAATACGCTTTGTATATTTTCTGTTTCCTATTCAAAATCCAGTAAATATAACCTAATTTTTTATTTTAAGTCATATTACTTTAACACTTTTACTTTCTGTAATCAGAAGTTTATTATGACCCTTGTGTACACATTAGAATAAGAGGCTTTGTTACCAGGTTAGTATTTCCTCCTCGTTCAGTCTGCAAATATGCACAGGCTACAATTCAATGTCCTCTAAATTGAACAGCTATGCCAAAAACTCACTCATCCCATCAGGATTATCCTCCCTTGATATGTAGGTGCAATAAAGAAAATAAAGAAAATATTATTTTTTTACGGTTAGCTTAGGTCCCGCATATTCTTTATTTTTTGTGGTAAATATAATTCAATAGATCAATTCTGACAGCATTAAGATAAAACTTGCTGAGAAGCATGTTTAATTTACAAAGCAGTCACTATTACGTTTTCATTGCACAGTGTCCATCCATATACTGAACGTTGCTGATCTGCTCAGTCCAACACATGGCTTTAGTGCTGGACTTTAGTGTTGTTGTCAGTCATGAGATTCCCAGTGGCAACATCAATCACAGAATGGGAAGAGCCCAGCAACAGGAGAGAAGAGGCTGTATAATTTCCACTGGTTTAGCTGCTATTTGTCTTTCTTTTTCTTTGCTTACTTCAGCTATAGTGCTTGGATTTCCCATCTATCTGCTGTGACAAGGACCAGCCAAGCAGGAGAATATCATCCCCAGCTGCTCCTACCAGCTGCTCTGCATGGTCACCCAGGTTGATGTACAAAAGGATTCAGACAATTACAGTGGGTACTAGGCCTGGAGAATCCCCTCTGTCTTTCCTGCAGCCCAGCCTGGACCTACTGTTGTTGCACTCCTGCAGCTGTTCCAGACACCACGCTTGCAGTGTTTGTGGCCCCCTTACACACACATGCATTTTGCCTTCACTGGTACAAGTCCCCTCCCGAGAGCTGGGTCTTAGGTGGTCACAAGGCAAGTCCCAAAGGGCTCTGACAGCTCATCTATCTCCAGGGTTTGCTTCCAGGTCACCATTTGCCTTAAGGAGCTCAGGAGCACCACAAGCAGCAAGCAGCTATGGTACAGCCAGGAGTACCATCTCCACCTTGGTGGGCAGAGCTCCTCTCCAAGTAGCCTCACCATAGGCATGGGTAGCAATGGGATGAGCTACGCTGGGCTGGGACATAGCAGAAAAGGGAAGCCTAAACATAGAAAAGCGAATGACAAAAAAGAAAGAGAAGAAAAAGCCTTCACAGAATTGAGCCCTGCATGTAACACAGGAGTATTGTACACATATTTGTCTGCACACAGATCTGTCTATAGCTTTTCCTACTGTTCAGGTTTCAGCTGACCTTCCCCTTCTATTGAATCGATTGTACTGCTGCCACCACAATACTGCTGCCTCTGCAGCACCATTTTGCTTTCAGGAATGTTTTCTTCCATTCTCTCTCTTCTCTGCCAACTCTTGTGTGAGCCTTCCTTTACACTGAACATTTTCTCCATCATTAATTCTTCACATAATTCCACACAAAGCTTTGGTTGCATGGTTGCAATAACCTTGACACAGGTTATTTTGTATAACAATATATAGAGTATGCTCAGTCTGTCCCTCACAAAGTCGGATCTCATCCCACTGATGTAATCTGTACTGGTAATCCTGAGCCATTCTCTTTAGACAGGGCACATTAGCATTTTCTATTAGAAACCACATTAAGACTACTGACACATTAAGGTCACTGCTACGGTAGTAAATGCAAGAGGTCAAGACTCATTCTCTTGTCTGGAGAACAGATGGCTTACATCTCCACAGGTAAACTTTCTCACATTTCCAGGAACGAAGGCTGGTCCTGCCTTTGAGGAGTACTCCCCAACAGAAGATGAAGTCTGGACTGGATCCAAGATTTTTTGGGGGGAAAGTGCTAGTGGACACAAGTCAAAACTGTGCCAGGAACTGAACTAACAATATAGTTATTAGCCTGGGCTTAGATCCTGGCATTAATTAGATTACTACTGTAGCTGTAGCTTTAAAGACCTACAGAGTCTACCCAATGCAGTAAAGATGGCTAAGGTTTTGTAACTATTTTGTAATTACTATTGTATAATAATATATTACAGCGGAGAAGAGAAGGTTCCAATAAAGGGAAACTTTATTGCAATATTTCTTATAAGAAAGATGGGGACAAATGTTTTAGCAGGGCCTGTTGTGATAGGACAAAGAGTAATGTTTTTAAACCATTTAATCCTTTCTCCTCCACAAGGTATGAAAAATTCAGTTGAATCACTCCTTACTAGTCATGCAGGATGCACTCACGACAAAGCAGCAGACATGAAGAATTTTTAAGGTGAAACTTAAGAAAAATGTCAGATCTGGCAAAAGGAAGATCGTACAGAGTTTGTATTTTGTTTATGGCTCTATTAAGTTAAATAAATGTTAACTGTAATGTTATTCCAGAACCTGTAATTACTGTCAACAATGTATTTTGACCTATGACAAGCAACTGAGTCTTTGTGCATGTGTATATATACATGGATGCATGGATGCATTTGTATTATTATCCTGGATTAATGTCTTAGGATACATATTACTTACAAGCTTTGTTTTCAAAAGGGTGGATGCCACAACACTAACTATAAAGTGTATCCCCAAGCAGCAACCTGGTACTTTGACTAAATTATTCATTCCATTATTCTGATCTTCTCAGAACACAGGAAAAATCATTTGGTTTACTTCATTCATCTGCAATAACTTGTTTTGCATTTATGCAAGCTCTCTTTAGCACGAACTGACTTTGTTACCTGTTTATGCAGTGCTTAACGCAATATTTGTCAGGAACTCCTATGTATTATTACTGTACATAGCATGTATAGGCATGTAAACCACTGATTTATTCTTGAGGTCATGTTTAGACGTCCATCTACACTTCATTGTAGGGGAGCTCTGACCATGTCTAAACTGAAACTACGGAAAATTGCTCCCATGTGGACAATCACTGTTCAGATCAGGCCTATCCCTACTCTGGCAGATTCTAATACCGCCACAGAGTTTGTATTTGTTTTCTCAAAGAGAAAGATACACTTGCAAAATAAAATATATTCAGCAAAAGACATTATTTGAATATTTTTTTTCTTGGAAATATCATCCTTCTGACAACTGGATGCATCCTGCAGTTTCTGTTTCACGAAAAGCAAGAAAAAAATTTTCAATGAAATCAAACAAGCACATGCAGTTTTGGCCTTCAGGCCAAACTGCAACAACCTTCACGGTTCAAAGGAAACCCCAACAGATGTTAATGGGGTCTATAAGGTGTAGAAATGCAGCTTTCCATATCTAGTTTTGGAGAGAAATTCAAAATCAGAGATGACCCCCATAATCCAGGGACAGCAGCAGAAGAGTGGGGATTATTCTGCCTCATCAGAAGATTCACAAAGAAATGCAGAAACTGCACTGTTCAGTTCCTGAAAGTTTCAACAAGCCCTAAGCATCTATAAGGTGATATATTCTTGTGCAATAAGGAACAGAAAGAAGGACATCTTCCAAGTCAAGAGGATTAAGAATATGTTAGGAAGAAAGTGGGCTTTCCCAAGACTTGACTATGACTATGTGAAAAAGGACCAGAGTGAAGCATGAGGAATTTTAAGTGCCGTGTCACCATTTTGTAACCAATACTTTCGCTTTCAGCAAGGGGAATTTCTCAGTTCCTTCCCCAGGCTGCAGGCAAACTAGAAACTTTAAATTTAGGTCTCTCGCTGAAGCTGATTGTTTTTGTTTTGTTTTGTTTTGTGTTGTTTTAGGAAAAAAAAATACTGTGCATTTTGGCAAACCAGGATATGCTGAGGGATATATTACAATAATATTGTCTCTTCTGGCCCTCTCCTCCTTGCTGCAATGAACCATTGTTACAGCACATTCAGAAATACAAGTATGTAGTAACACACTCAATGATCACTGTTTTCCTTATCTTTTAAGAAAATGTTGCCTAGTAACATCTACTAATACAGAAGAAAACAAAAGCTGGCATGTGTTTTCCAGACTACTAGACTATTATTCAAGCTAGAAGTTCTTCAGACAGGGATCTCTGGGACAAGGATATAGCCTTTACTTCTGATGTGGACAGAAAAAAAACCCATCAACAATAGCAGGAAAGCAGAATATTCAGCTGTGATGCATTCTCTGAAGGTTTCTGTTGGCATTTCAACTGGACAACTTCATGGCAAACCTGTATCCTTCCTCCTGTTGTGCCTGCAGCTCTTTGTACCTACATGCTCCACCAGGCAAAAGTGACAGACAATATCCATACTGGGACCAGTATTGTTTAATATCTTCAGCAAGGACAGACAAAGACAGAATCAAGTGCACCTTCAGGAAGTTTGCAGATGACATCAAGCTGAGTGGTACAGTTGAGGGACAGGATGCCATCCAGAGGGATCTGGACTAACTTGAGAAGTGAGCCCATGTGAACCTTACAAGGTTCAAGAAGGCAAAGTGCAGTGTCTTGTACCTGGGTCAGAGAAACCCCAGTATCAATACAGGCTGGAGGATTCAGGAACTGAGAGTGGCTCTGAGGAGAAGGACTAGGGTGTACTGATGGATGAAAATCTGGACATGAGCCTAATAATGTGCTCTCACATCCTGGGCTGCATCAAAAGAAGCGTGACCAGCAGGTTGAGGGAAGTGATTTTGCCCTTCTGCCCCACTCTGGTGAGTCCCCACCTGGAGTACTGCAGTAGGCTTTCAAAACTTAAAGGGGCTTATAAGAAAGATGGGGACACACTTTTTAACAGGGTCTATAATGACAGGACAAATAATAATAGTTTTAAACTAAAAGAGGATGAAATCAGACTAGAGATAAGGAAGAAATTTTTTTATGATGAGGGTGGTGAAACACTGGCACAAGTTTCCCAGAGAGGCCATAAATGCCCCATCCCTGGAAACATTCAAGGTCAGGTTGGATGGGGCTCTGAGCAACCTGATCTAGTTGAAGATGTCCCTTTAGGGTCATTTTTGATCAGTGCAAATTAGTTGAACTAGATAATTTTTAAAGGTCCCTTCCTACCCAAACCATTCTATCATTCTATTATTAACTTCAGTTTTGGGCTTTCAGTGCTCATTAATGTCCATCTACTGTATCACTCAGTGTAAAATATTCCACTTTGCTAACACCAGTTACATTATCCTTTTTACATGAAATAACACAGTTATCCCTCCCCATCACTGTCATTTAATTTTAACTTCTGTGACTGCAACTGTGTTTAAGTTATTGCCTCTTCTTGTAACTAGTCCAAATAAAATGATCGCTGACAAAATGTAGAACAGAGAACTCAAGCAGGATAACTTTGGCCATTTATTGCTGCTACGATTTATCCTAACCTTCTTATCATAATTACTTATTAGCCTACTTACCCACTTATCCTAACCTCACAGCCTTGACTTCCGCTGCACTCGGGATTCAGTGCTAGTAAAGCTTAAGTCCTTGTTACTGACACTAAATACAACCTAAAAATGGACCAAAGAGTGAGTGGTAATGTAGACAATACCATTCCTCTGACAGTCATTCCCTTAGCAGTAGTTGTTACCACCTTCAGGGTCCAAGAGCGTGAGAAAGGGAGAGTTTGTGAGAAGAGGAATATCATCCATTGACCAACTGATACGGATCAGAAAAAAACCTGTCAGACACACTAGCTTTCCTTCAATCAGGGCAGTGATATTCAACACTAAATACAAGCTGAAGAAATACTAATACTAATCACCCGAGAGAAAAGTTATCTGGAGTTTCCAGGACAGAATATTAGCAAGCCAAGTTGCTGAGAAGTTGATCTCCTGCAGGGAAATGGGAGCAACAGTTCTTTTATTGCCTGTGGAACTTGAAGGAAAGGCTTTTTCTCTTTTTACAATGACAGTTGTGGTTCAGCTTCACCTTTTTAACAGGTTTTCTTGCTCAGGTCCAAGATACCCCAGCTCTATACTGCAAACCAGTTAGGTTTCTTCAAAGTAGTTGCTGTTGCAATAACCATTTTGCAGTCACTGACACAACGGCTGCCATTATCCAAACACATTTATTTGTCCTGAGAGGAATGGAGTTGCTTGATCTTAACTGTATAAATGAGAAGTTTAAAAACATTACAAGTTTTACATTACAATGTCATTTTTACAAAACGTGCAAGAAGCCCAATTACATATAGCTTTTAACAAATTCATGACCTTTAAGCAGCACACTATACATATGTCCTAAAAGCACACTGTTCAGTAAAAGTCTATTCTAATCTTCAGTTACCATACATTTGAAAATAACTTCAAAAGTGTTTTCCATGTAGATTCCAATTTTTGTTGAAATAAACATTGTACTTAAAAATAGCCCACCACATCAGTTGATTCTGTTCCATGTGTTGTAAAGCTGAACTTTGATTCTCCCCCTCCCTAGCAGCAGCAGTAGGTGCTCTTGGTGTGTTTAGAATAGGTGTTCTGGGTGTGTTTAGGAATTCTGGCACCAATAATGCTTTCCACATCAGTCAAAACCACAGCTACTCATAGGGTTAGAAAGTGTGCACCCACATACCGATATCTTTGCAAATCAAGCAATGTAACACGTTAGATTGTTAGTGCTTTTAATCTTAGTCATTACGAGAGGTTTCTAATCTTCTAATAATGCTCCCTTCAAACTGTAATGTAATCTGTTAATCTCTTTAAGAAGCTACTGAATTCCTCCATCATTAACATCTGTTTGTAGTGACATATGTAACAAATTAAGATGGTGCCTCTTTTCAAGATCAGTAAAGTTTTCTGGCAAACTAACTGAAAGCAACAAAAAAGAAAAGTAATGAAGTTTAGCCAAAAGCACACTTAGCTTGCATTGGCTTTTACAATTGAGCCAGATTTCTTCTTGACTAAAACCTGTGAGGAACTGCAAAGAGTAACAAAGCACGAGCCACATCACAAACAACATAACTATTATTCTCATTCCCGTTATTTAGGTGTCTGATTCACTTATTTACAGGTTCAGCACTGTAAGGAACAAGGAACATTGGAGAAGTAAGCACAAATTATTATTACAATGATACGCAGCCATATGTATGACAGTTATTTACCAATTTTTGCAGGCTTGAAATAGGGCAGCATCACAGTATATCAATATATTCTATACTGGCAGAAATGAAAGCCAAAAGTACACAGAACAACTCCTTTTTCCCTATCCATTTTTAAAAGCATTTATGTTGAAGACTATTTATGCACCTACCACTTGAGAGAACATACGATGGTAATGCTATTTTCCTGCAAAATTGTTTATCCAGTTATGTAAGATAAAAAGGACTCAATCTCATCTGTCCAGTGGAATATATCAAAGTTTTTAATCCTCTTGCGTTTTTAAAGGCATTGAAGAAATGCTACAGTAATCAACACATAAGTTTAGGGTCAAAAAGCTTTGCAAACATATTTCTATCCCTAATTATGTTGGGGATAGAGATAAAATCTTTCGTACAGCAAATTAAAACAAATCAGTGATATGAAATCACCTGAGAGGAGGGAACTTATTTTGCAACTTATTATTAATCAAAGAGCTGGCATGACCAGAGTACAAAGAGCATAGCCAGTCCTACCAGGGGTGTACGTACAAAGAAATGGATAGCAAGTCTCTTTTTGAAAGTTGAGAACTTCACTGAAACAAATGTGTTTTTAATGACAACTATATGAAATTTATATTTTTTTTAAATGCAAATTGTGTCAGAGGTAATTCTGTTCAAATGCAAGATGAGCATTACAATGTTATGCCCATTAAAGGTTTTTAATTGTTAGGTATTTGAGCATAAGATACTTCTTTTGGCTTTTATAAAGACTGTTTTTAGCAGACCAGTTATTAACTGGATCTGTTGTGTGAGATTTCTGTTTGATCTACAGACACTTGCAGATGAGTGAGTAAATGCTCTATTTCTCTCCTACTCAGATGTTGAGAATAAATGTTATATTTTAGTATATAAAAAGACATATGCACATGTATCTACTTCAAAACAAATGCAAAGCAAGTTTGCCAGAAAAGGGTTTCAGCCTAAAGGAAAACAGCAGGAGGAGCCTAACAGAATGGAAAACTAGAAATGTCAAATGTTTCAATTGCATCTATTGTCAATTAGCAATTTACAAGTACAAAAAAACAGGGACAAATAAAGCACGTGTATCAAATCTACCATGACTCATAGCAATTCTATTGTACTTTCAGCTGTTTATAAAGCTTGGTAGTTGTAGCTCACGGCACGCTAATGCTATGAGAAAGTTGTTCCTTGCATCTCTGATATGCAGAAATTGAGCAAGAGCAGCTGCGTGACTTGTCACAGCCATGGGCCACCAATGAAGCTGTGGGGAAAGCTGTGCTATTGTAGAGATTTTAACTTACAGTTCCCAGCTAGGGTGCCAGTTTTATAGGGTGCCACGTAGAATACCAGAGGACCCAAATGGAGAAGGGTTTGCAGTTTAACACAGCTATTAAAAACTATAAAAATAATATGGACCTCACAAAACACCATGTTTTCAGAGGGTGGAGAGGTAGCAGGTGTTGTTGCCTGTTAGACCTCATGTTTTCAGGGAGTGATAGCTAACAACCACTTGTTTGAGTGCCTCACTTACCTACTTTCAGATTGAGCTGTGTGCCATCAGGATATCTGGTGACCCCCTTGGTGGGCTGATTTTTCTGCAATGTCTACGGCTCTTATCTCTCTGGCAACGCAAGCGACACAGAGTGTGATGGTGAAACAGCCTTTGTTACAGTTCATGGCAGTGATCAGTGACAATGCAATGAACTGAAGTTGCTTAGAATTAAGGAGTTTTAGAAAAAGCAGGTCTTAAAATGGTAACAGAACTGGCCTTGGCTTCCATGGCTCCTCGGCAATTCCCTGGTCCCTGCCCTCCACAACAGTGTTCCTGCCAACAGCTCCAGGATTTGCAGTGGTATCTCATGGTTGCATTCAAGGTTGTAATTTAGCTCACTCATGAAAACAAGAGGAAGACTGCCTTGTTCCAAATGGCCACTTGATCCCATCATTAACAAGGGATCTAGTTCCTGACAGGGTATCACCAGTAAAAACAAGGCTTGCTGTTAGTACCAGCAGTGTTGCTATACACTCTTGAAAAATAGCTACCACTCAGGTGAGAGAGGTAAGATCCAACGTTACTGGGACAGATGCTGTGAAAAGTGATCATCACCACTGTGAATGACACCTGCTGCAAGAGAGAGGGATGGGGCACCGAGACCAGGGCAGGGCAAGAGGCTGGCAGGATGGGAGGAGAGGGCTGAGAGGTTAAGAGCAAAGTTGAAGGTAATGCAGGAAACAGCGATAAGAATACAAGCTGGTGAGTGGGAGAGTGACAGCCCTACCTGGAAAGACAGAGGGTGAAAGTTGCATTTTTCAAGTAGTCAGAACAAAGAAACTTTTTTTTTTCTTTTTTTTTTTTTTTTAACGTGCCCCAGGGGCTGCATTTAGACCTTTGAAAATGGCACTATATAAGGCAACTTCCTCCTAAACCTTCAGAAAAAAAAAACAGAACAAAGTTCAAATGTTTCACAGAAATATGACTGTATTCACATTATTTTAAGCCACCCTTCTGAGCTCTACAGCTCTAGCATGGCAGTTTGTAAGTGAGGTCCTAGGAGGGGTGGGAAATAGTAATGCAGACCTCCGAGTCCCAAGGACTGACAAAGCAGGTAAGTCATATTAGCTAGTGGTTGGAAACGAGCTGTTGTCATGTAATTCCCTCATCTCTCCACAAGAACTGCTGAAAAGTGGTTTCTGTGTTTTATTTATTACTGCTATGCCATTTTCCTGCTTGTAGTCACCACAGCTTCCTATTAAATAGCTATATATTGAAGTTTTCTACATCTAGTATAGTATGTTTAGCTCTCTCCTAGGGCTACATACTCCTAATGCAATTGCTGCACCTTGGTATCATAAGATTGTTACATGGCAGCTCTGGACAAAATAAAAATACCTTGAAATCTAGTCCAGTGAGTCCCTGAAGGCTGACCTGCACTCCTGAGAGTGGACACCAAACCTCACCAGAGCACCCTGCACGTGCGCCAGGAGGGACCGCAAAACAGTCCCATGGCTCAGGATGCTACTAACCTCCTTCAGAGACCTGCTCTTTCCTCCTGCCTAATGAGCACAGTGCTGCCATTCCAACGTTGCTGCCCCTGCTGAGCTCAACAGGGTGTTTCTGCACAGCACTGTGTTCTGCAGAACGGACATACCCCAGCAGAGTAGCAGAGTAATTTTCTTTATTCATTCCACTGGGAAGCATAGAAGGAAAAAAAAGTTAGGAAATGGCATTACAAATAGTACACAGGTGACGATGCTGAGCTTCTGCACAGCTTCAGCTATTACATTCTCCCCCTCAAAGATTTTCTTTCAAGAATCTGTGTAAATAGACTCTGCATTTAGTTCCCATCTGCAATAACTAGAGGCAACAGCTGTTCTTTCGAGAAGGCAACAGAGTTCAGGGGTTTGCTGCAAAGAGCTGGCCTAACAGCACAGCAGAGAAGAGCTGAAATAAACTCCATTCTCAAGTCTTTCCCCCCCTAAGAAATTAAATCTGGAAATTTACAACAAAGTACATAAGAACAAGAAATGTCAGATTTTATAACACTCTATTCACGTCATATTTCCTGCTCAGAATTCCCTTACTATTTATCAAACTTAACATAGCTATAAGCACTTGCTTAAAAAGGCTATGAAGGTGGAATTAATACTTCTTTACAAATTTACTTTTCACAGTTGTGTGCTTGAATTACACTGTAAAGTTTGGGAAACTGAAAACAAGACATAAATCAAATCTTATCAGCTGTAAAATTCCTGAAATATATTTTGGGCTTGGCTCCCAGGAGCCAAGATCTCTATTCATATTTAATCTCTGGGTGGGAAAAGGTAATGTTTTGCAAAAAATGTGAAAAGCATTTTTTCTGCCAAGGAAATTAAGGCAAAGTTGTAAGTGAGATGCAAACCCTGCAGGTCAGGCCATGGGAAGGCAAAGGCTCCTCCCATGCTAGACTTTAATCTCAGAGGCAGACATTGTTTTCAGTGTTGTGGGCAGAGTCCTAGTCCTCTCTTCTGAGCCTTTAGCAAGTGCATAAGCTTGCACTAAATATAATGAATATTTAGCAAGAATAAGGCTTTCTAAAGAAGGCTTTCCATCTGAAATTATTCTTTCCAGGTATTAATCTTTTCAGTAGTGAGAGGATATAAATCCATTCCTAATCTTTTTGGTGTGTATATAAACAGTTTTGTCTACTTCTTTTATTGCATTTTTCCTTCCTTATCCACTACAGATGGATATCCACTTACCCACTTAATCACTACAGGTGTCTGCATGGAAAGGGCTCTATATGTAAGATCTGGCCTCATATCACAGCTTCACTTAAAAAAAGAAAGAAAAAAGAAAAAAAAAAAAAAAAAGACTGGAAGTTAACTATCCATGTCAAGAAATAATTTTGGGGGTTCTTTGTTTTGGTTTTAAGCAGTCATGTAACATTCCCTACCATAAGATTCCACTTGCCTATCCTTTCTAGCTTTGGTAGCATTCACTATCACTAGAAGCAATACACAGCATCAATACACAACATTTTCTCCCTGTGCTATGGGAATAAACACTTAACATTTATGAGGGGATTAAATACATAATGGTGGTAGTAAATAGACTGAAACAAATATCCAAGCACCAGATAAATCTGGATCCAGGGTTGAATTTGGTAGAAAACCTGATGGAGTCCAACTGAAGATCTGTATGTGATCAAATGTCTGTAGCACTTTCAGAGCTATAAAATGCTTCCATGGCTAGCTATAAAGTCCTAGTGATATATTTATAGTCTGTAGGGAAAAAAAATAAAAAAAGCTAAGTATAACTGGCTTGGCATAGATTTGAAGATTTTTATCTGACAGATTTTAAGGGAGTAGTGAGAAAGAGCTGATTCCGTGTTGCAGTGGTGTATAATTTCTTTTTCCTCACAATTCATATCAGACAGGAGTAATATAAGACACTGTTAGGAGAATCAATGAGATATGCTGGAGCATAGATTTCCCTTCACAAGAACAGTACCTGCTTCTTATCTACCTTCTCTTTCAATATCAAGTGACCGAAAGAGATTTGATATAGCTGCTGGCTGGCAAGAGCTCAATCTAGAGAGGGCTGAGATAAAGCTCAAAGGCTTGAGGAAGCACCAAAAGTCTTAGCAGAGATTAACTCAATCCCTTGACTGAAGTAGAGCATCTACTATTACCCACCTGGTCTCACAGGCTAGGAGCCTAGTCGGCAGATGATTTCCTGTAGATGATAATGCTGATGACACAGCCAAGATTCATGTTGTATAACCTGTCCCTGGGACAATGGATGCCACGGTTCCTTTCAAATATAGCCCACCTGGAGGAGTTTCTGTCTTTTGTCACCTGGGGGTGAGTCTAGTGCTATACATCATGTGTACTTCCAGATAACAACAACAAAAAAAACCCAAAAATTATTTTCTCTGATATTTACTCTATTGCTATTTAATTACTAAGTAATGTCCAGGAACACATAGTTTCAAAGGGTAATTCAAGGAGTGGTGTTGCCATACCGAGCTCAGGGCTTGCTGACCCCCGTCCCTGTCACCGAGCCAGCAGACACTAGGCTGGGATGTCAGCTCTTGGGTACACGTGCCTGACTGCTCCCAGGAATGGACAGTTGGCCCGAGAAAACCTGGGTCAAACCAGTCCAAAGAAATCTGAGGTCATCCAGGACTCACAGCTTTAAGGGTGAGTGTACGAGTAATACTCAGTGTGGTATATAACCTGCATCAGTTGGGTGGTGTTCTAGTCTAGTCATGCAGCTCTGCCAAGATTCTTAATTGAAATTACGGAGGCTTTCATGATAGGTATGTAAACCTTAGTGTCACCAAGCCTTTGCACACTGGTTATTGCAGTTGGTGTTGGCGGTGTTAGCCAGAGAAACTTAATGTAGGGGCAAACAATAGCTACACAGTTCAGGAATCACATTGCCCCCTCAATTCCACACACTAGGCCTGCCAAGATAAAAGAAAAATCTTACCCTAAATGTTAATTCTCTCTTAACTCTCCTTAATTCTCCTCTTAATTCTCTCCTTAATTGAAGGACTCTGATAAGCAAATACAACAGGAAATTAGTTGTGACAATGCTATACAGGATAGAATGGCTAGGGAATTATTGCAACCCTGTCCTGTTTTAAGCAACAAGTTTTAAGTTGTAAAAGGTGAAGTTCTTTTGGGTTTTTATTGGAACAATTTCAGTGTGACAACATATCATAGTATGGTCAGAGTTGGAATGGATCATTGAGTTTCAACCCCCATGCCATGGGCACAGAAACCTCCCACTAGACCAGGTTGCTCATCAGACATTTCCAGGGATGGGGCATCCACAACTTCCCTGGGCAACCTGCTCCAGTGCCTCACCACCTTCACAGGAAAGAATTTCTTCCTAACATCTAACCTAAATCTCCCCTCTTCCAACTTAAAATCATTACCCCTTGTCTTATCACTACACTTCCTGACAAAGAGCCCCTCTCCTGCTCTCCTGTAGGCTCCCTTCAGATACTGGAAGGCTGCTAGAAGGTCTCCCCGGAGGCTTCTCTTCTCCAGGCCGAACAGCACCAGCTCCCTCAGCCTGTCCTCATAGGAGAGGTTTTCCATCTCTCTAATCAGCTTCGTGGCCTGGACCCATTCCAACCGTTCCATGTCCTTTTTATGTTGAGGACTCCAGAGCTAGACAAAGTACTCCAGGTGGGGTCTCACAAGTGCAGAGTAGAGGGGGAAATTCACCTCCCATGACCTGCTGGTCACATTTCTTTTGATGCAGCCCAGGATACAGTTGGCATCCTGGGCTGCCAGTGCACACTGCCGTCTCATGTTGAACTTCTCATCCATGAGCACTCCCAAGTCCTTCTCCTCAGGGCTGCTCTCCAGCCATTCTCTGCCCAACCTGTATTTGTGCCTGGGATTGCCACATTCCAGGTGCAGGACCCTGCACTTGGCTTGTTTGATGTATTAGGGTATCCCAGCAGCCCCTTTTGCAATAACATACTTAGTGAAGCTTTCCACAATAACTACTTCTCATTAAAAGATTCTTTCATTTACCTAAAAGAGCCCAGAGTTGTCCTATTTGTCCATTTTGCAACATTTCTGTCTCTGGCCAGAGCTATATAAAGCTCTTCTACAAGGACAGGAAACTAACTAATAAATCTTATCAAAGACATAATCAAATACCTGCATTTTTTTACTGTTTGCCATAATCTCTAATGATTTCAGGTGTTACAGGCCTCTTCAGAGCCATTGCTGTAAAATACTAGCTGAAAAATGGAAATCTACTAGCAATCATATTCATGTGAATGTTTTAAATGAATTATTCTAAGTATATACAAAAGGACAGCTACCTAATTGAGAGAACATCCATAAATATTTACTTCCTGATAAGTCAGATAAGCTGCATGCCAAAAAAAACAAAACAGAGACAAAGTTTCCAGATATCAGCAAAGCGTGTGCTGTCAGTAATACTGCTTTTCATTGGAGTCCCAGTGGGATTGCAGCTTTGTTGTGCTAAGTGATCTACAGTGTAAAAGGCAGTCATTTTGCCAAGGAAATCCCTTATTCACCACTTTTTTTAGTATAAATCTGAAATGAAAGATCTTGTTTTATACATATTCAACTTGCCAGTTCAGGAAAGATGCAGGCCACACGCAGAAATATTCCTCACCTAAATCTACTTTTTTTTTTCCTGCAGGTTCTAGTCATGGGGGGGTGAGGGGGAATGAAAAAAACCCCACACTTACTTCCTGGCTCCTATTAGCAGAACATTATTTTCTTTTTTAATCTTTTTCTAATTAGTCTGTTGTGTCTCTATTCTCAGTTTAGCAAAAATGTACCGTGCTATGAGGGAACATTAATTATTTCTTTATTATTGAGAAATAATAAACATAAGGCATTAAAGCTTTTAGAAACATCAGTCACACTGCTATCTATAGCTGACATAACCATCTCTCAGAGCCAAACAACTCCTTTCACAACTGCTTCATTTTGGCCAACACATTCCCCTCCAGTAACACGTAAGCAGCAAAACAGCTGTCAGCTCCTAAACTCATTTAAACGTCTTATTCAGTTGGGGTTTGGGTTACAGCATAACTAGTGTCCAAGGTTAAACAAAGCAAATAACTGGCTATCAACAAAAATTAAAATGGAGAGGACTTAAAAGATTGCAGGCAGGTTTTCCAGGAGTAATAGGAATTGTGTCAGTAATTAATGAGATAATAATTTTGTCATCACTCCAACCTTAAGTCACAAAAGGCAAGGCTAGTCCCCCTGAGTAGCCTAATGCAGTGGAGGCAAGGTTTGGTAGGAAAGCAAACAAGTCACGTAAACATGTTAGCTAATTGCTTAGGCAATGCTCAATCTTTAAGTCATGTGGAAGACAGCCAATTTAGGTATAAAATGTACTGTAGTATTTATCTACAAAAAAGAGTACATTTCCACTACAGACTCTAAAAAAAAATGTCAAAAGAAGCTCAGCTGGAGTTCCAAAGATCGTGTTATTTCTAAAAGCAGACATCTAAACTTGAGTACAGCATCAGCGATGGGAAGTATTGCTCTTAGCCATATTAGGTTAAATTGACAGAGCTTACAAAGTCCAAAATCCCACCCAAAGATCTGAAAACATGGAGGTCTTTGCCCAGAAATGTTGATTAGTTGAATAGCTGAAAAATAAAGTTTTATGCTCAGTGAAAAATAGAAGTTATGTGCAGGACAAATGCTGGATCCTTGTACCTGTGAAAATACTATGGTCTAGATAATGAAATTATAGATTAACTATTTTTACAAAAAAAAAGGTTATTTCAAGCACTATTAGAGTCTCAAAAAGCTTCTAACATGTGCCTTATGTGATTTTTAAAGTTATGTTGGTCCTTGTAGACCATTCTGGTATTCAAGTGCTTGAACTCATTGATATTCAGCAACAAAATTTCACAGACAAAAAAAATGCCACATCTTTTTCTGTGAAATTCTGTTCAGTTTCTTCTGTGAGAGTGTTGCATCCCTTCTTATTTTTTCAGCCCCTCAAAAACTTGGTAGGGTAAGAACTTGCTCACTAAACACCAATGAGCAGCAGCAGTGAGCCTGATGCACCAGTGCCGTGACACAGGCCCACTGCCCATCACAGCCAGTCAGGATCTCCCCGCATTTGGGATGTGGGTAAATACAGGAGACAACAGGATGGAAGGCAACTTGGGCTCCCTCACAACCATCTCCCAGCTCCAGCTATCCCTTCAGCTACCCTCCTTCGCACAATAGTCATCTTCACTGAGGACACCACTCTTTAGACAGTTTAACTGTGCTGAAGGCTCAAACGCTATTCCCCATGGGAAGGACACAACAGCTTATTTCCTACAGCATTCAGTAAAAACTCCAGGAAATAAAATATGCATTAAAAGCATAGCAGTTTAAAAAATACACGCTAAAAATGCAGGAAATGCCAAATTTAAAAGCACACAGGAAAGATCAGTTCTATGTGTGTGTACATCCATCATGCTCCTACAATTGCATGCTCACATTTTCTCCAGAGAAGCCTGATCTTATTCAGATATTAGGGCAAATGTATGAGCAGACAGAATAATGACCACTCATGCAACAGAAACCTGGAACTTGTCAGGGGTTTGTTTCTATCAATTTGTAGCCTGAATACCATGAACGCGTTTCCTTGTATAAAAAAAAAGTTTGTAAATACTAACTCTGGAAAAAAATAGCTGAAGTGCAATATATTACTGCATTGCTATATCTTTTAATCCACTAATAATATGAACTTGAATTTAAAAAAAATATTATAAATTAAAACTAAATAGGAAATATGAAAACCACTTTTCTTCAACTGAAATGTACATGTATATGTTCTAAATCAGCCTATATATTATTAAAAAGTTCAAGGTTGACATTTTTCTGCTTCTTTAAAAAAGTCCCGATGACCACAGAACTGTATTTGCCAGAGCCAATGCCCTTTCAATTGCTTATTCACAACCTTCCTGTGTGCTGCACACTGTTATACAACCATGCCATTCAGAAATGGGACAATCTTCTTAACATAAAAGCTGAGGTTATTTTGATTTTTTACTATTTTGCACCAACATTCTAGGAACATTTATCAATGAATATCAATAAACTGTTAAATATGTGTTAAAGAGTATAAGCAAAAAATAAGAAAAAAAAATGGGTAATGCCAAGTACTGTTCCCTTTTATGTGATTTCTGTCATTTTCTGCTTGGACTCAGAAGCCGTCTATCTGCACATCAACAAACCACTAAACCAAAATTAGAATTTTAACCTCAAAAATCCTATCAACTAATTCTGACATAATAAAAGCAAAAGCAGACAGAAGAAACATTTGGATGCACATACTTTTGTACATGTACAAAGAGTCCTGAAATACACCTTTATTTACAAGTGTCATTAATGTAACAGTGTCGTAGTTTCAGCCAAATTTACCAAAACCAGCTTGACAGATGGCCCCTTCCTCCCCTCACCAAAGAAAAGGAGAGGAAGGGACAAGAGAGATTTAGGAGTTTAGAATGAACTAAACTACTTTAATGAAGTATTAATACTAAAATTAAAGTAAAAATCATAGAAACTTTAGAGTTGGAAGGGACCTTAAAGATCACTGAGTTCCAACCCCCCTGCCGTAGGCATGGACACCTCCCACTAGACCAGGTTGCTCAAAACCCCATCCAGCCTGGTCTTGAACACTTCCAGGGATGGGGTATCCACAACTTCCCTGGGCAACCTGCTCCAGTGCCTCACCACTCTCACAGGAAAGAGTTTCTTCCTAATATCCAATCTAAATCTCCCCTCTTCCAACTTAAAATCATTACCCCTTGTCTTATCACTACGCTTCCTGACAAAGAGCCCCTCTCCTGCTCTCCTGTAGGCTCCCTTCAGATACTGGAAGGCTGCTAGAAGGTCTCCCTGCAGCCTTCTCTTCTCCAGGCCGAACAACAACAGCTCCCTCAGCCTGTCCTCATAGGAGAGGTGTTCCATCTCTCTAATCAGCTTCGTGGCCTGGACCCATTCCAACCGTTCCATGTCCTTTTTATGTTGAGGACTCCAGAGCTAGACAAAGTACTCCAGGTGGGGTCTCACAAGTGCAGAGTAGAGGGGGGAAATCACCTCCCATGACCTGTTGGTCACACTTCTTTTGATGCAGCCCAGGATACAGTTGGCATCCTGGGCTGCCAGCACATTCTGCCAGCTCATGTTGAGCTTCTCATCCATGAGCGCTCCCAAGTCCTTCTCCTCAGGGCTGCTCTCCAGCCATTCTCTGCCCAACCTGTATTTGTGCCTGGGATTGCCACATCCCAGGTGCAGGACCTTGCACCATTGAACCCGTCCATTGACTTTCCAATTTGCAGACTAAAAGAAGAAAACAATGAAATAGATGCAGTATATACAAAACCATATCAAGCTCCCAGGATGATATGGTGATGACGATCACTTCACCAGCAGGCATTAGGAAAAGTCCCAGACTGGACTCGGTGATTGACAGGAGCTGGATCCCAGATCTGCAGTCAGGAACGCTTGGATTGGAGTCAAAGGCAGATGAACAGGCAGGGTCCTCCTTGGACACTGGTCATCGAAGAAAGAAAGTTGACCCTTTGATCCCTCAGCTTTTATACTGAGCATGATGTGGGTGGGATGGAATACCCCTGTTGATCAGTTTTGGGTCACCTGTCCTGTCCACTCCTCCCTGCAGGTGTGACCCCTCAATGCTTTTCTGCTTCCAACCCTCCAGCGGGGCAAATAACAAAATTACCTGACCTTGGTTGTTCTAGCAATAAGTATAAGCAAGGGCCTCTCTGCAAACCATCCCTTGGTATAATCAGGTCTTATCACTGTGAGAGTGAACAGTTTTCTGAACAACGTGCTGTTCATTTCAGAGTTTAGTTAGTTAAAAGAGGCCCAGCTAAAAAAGTAAAATTGTAAAACAGAAAATTGGTTCGTTTTACCTCAAACCAGGACAAACAGATTTATCTTGTACACATGTAATGTACCAGCCAAGTACAACACGACATGTAAAGCCAGTAGCTGCCATGAGGCAACTTCTATGCATCCTAAGTTACTAAGCACAGCATCCACCAGGCTTCCTGGAAAGAAAATGATTGATTGAGATGAAAAGCAATGACACATAAATCTTCCCTTTCTCACAATCCTTATTTTTGGATGCTTGCATTGCACAGACCAACCAAATTCAGTCCTTGCAAACCTTGTTATGTGTAGAGTCTGTTCAACACGCGAATATTAGTGTCAGAACGACATAGCCTCGGCAAGTTAAGGAACTGCTGAAATGAAGCATCCAAAACATCAGCTAAGTCACAAATGTCCTGTAAAATACAAGCAAAGATGGCATCACAAGGTTTTGTGTTGATGAGAATTCTTTGGGAGCAGCATCATTTGCTCAGTTTAGAATTACCGCATTTTCTATCCAACTTAAAGGACCACACAACCGAATATGGAAAATCAAGCTCTCCTTCTCTTATTGCAAATAATAGTCTGTTGACCAAGGTCCTCAGACAGGTCTAAGGATTAGCTTGGTTATGCAAGTGATTAGCCAAGGTTAAAATAATCGGGTGCTGAAGTTATGAGCAAGGACAACACTTGTCCTTCCCTCATTACTACAATTGTTGAACAGGGGACAGTAAGGGAAATCTTGCACCTACCCATGCTTTTGCTGGGGGCAACTGACAATGTTAGCAGCAGTTTTGTAAAGCTTTGTCTGTATCAGAATCAGTGTGTCTATAAAACTGCTTCTACTGCTACTCAGGCAAGACACCACTAGCTTGCATTAGAACTCAGTGTCTCAGCTGGACTTTAAACACCAGAGCTATTTAAAAAGTTTTTACTTTCCATGTGTCTACGACCCAGTTTGAGGTAAAACAGAACCAACTTTCTGTTCAGTAATTTTACTTCTTAGCTAGGCCTCCTCTAACTCTCTGAAAAGTCTGACATGACATTGTTGTCAGTTCCTTTTAGAACAGACACAGTATGCAATGCAAGTTGCAAAAGCAAGGACCCTGTTGCATGCTTCAGCAATATATCCTCAACGACTTTGCGAACTAGTTCCACAAGTAAGCTAGTTTTTTCAGGTTAGCTGCACACCCTCACGACTCATGAAGTAGCATCAAAATTGCTGAGGAACCCAGTGGGAACTTATCCCAGGGTTCTGCCCTGTTCATTTTTAAGTTTTTTTTTGTTGGTATTTTAATATAAATTATATCTCACAGAGTGAACACTACACAGTATCAATCCTTCTTTCCTCAGTTCCTGAGCTTTTCTAAGGTTTGTGCCACAAAATGTGAACAAAGTGGTAATTTTAAGAGACCCATAAGAAATGTGATTTTTTAAAAAAGTTTGGAATATTGACAACTTTGAAGGAATTCATCATATCCAACCCAAAGCTTGACTGCTCTGGATACAAAGCTTTTAATCAAACATATCAATGGTACTTTGTGATGCTGTATTATTTTTATACTTACAGGTACCTGAATTGCTATTCTCCTCATTAACTATCTCTGTTCCTCATGAACACATCCACAACTGCATCTTTGCCTTGCTCTCGCTTTAGAAATCAGCTTTCCAGAGAGTCAGGAGAGTTAAGCAATAGTAGACTAGCAAGAGTGGTTTTTTCCACCATTATTTGACCTTAAAAAAAAAAAAAGGCATGACTGTGAGAAAACAGGGGAAAACACAGTGTGTGTTTAGCAATTTTTTTGGAAATAACATAATAAAATTATGGAGATCTTTGCAACACATAAATCAGTACCAAATATACACATGACCATTCCTGCTGCTCTTTATCAGGAGTGGGCTCAATTAAGACTGCTGCATTTCAGCTAGTTTGTTAATTTTTAATCCTGCTTTTAACCCAGTACTCTTCTCTCATTTAAGGATGGCCACCTAGTACTTTTACAGGTAGGGATGGGTTTGTAAATGTGCATGCACACACACACACACACAAAGTACTGTTTAACAACTCGCAAGGCATTTCTGTCTTATAAGGGGAGAAAAAAAAGCTGTATTTCCTTATGACTCTACCTCTATTCAAGTAACAAGAGGGTTGCCAAAGTATCACTGGTGATCGGGCAAATCTAAAACAATTTTGGGACCGGCTGCAGAACAATTCCCAGCTCCAGCAGTCCAAGCATGCACAGCCTGACAGAGCTAGCTGACCACAGCCACTGATATTAGCAGCCCGGGCACTACGCTTGGGAATCCCCCCTTCTAAGGCACATTAATTATACAAAAAATGTTTCTTGTTGATGGGAATGTTAATATCCCTTATAGTTACAAAAGAATTACAGGTACTGTCTTTAAATGCTCGCCTTTTCTTTTACATACTCGTGTTATCAGTGGTTCAAAACTGTAGAGTACCATGTCCCTTCTTCCTGCCTCTTAACTGAGGAAACTAAGGCCGAAAAGCTACATAAAGGGTCCTGAGAATGCACTTGCAGTTCTTCGCCACACAAGGAATGTAAAGGGTGAAAAAAAAGAGCACAAGTAAAATTATACTCTTTATTCATTCCATTTTAGCTGCGAATATTCCTATTATACAAATACAGTATAAATTCCAAAATCACAATATATTACAAAATAAAAAAGTACAAACTGCATTACTTAATAAATATATTTAACAAGTTAATCAGAAAGTAGAAGAGACGGAATTCAGATCGGAAACATTTAAATGTTTGACCCAGCAAACCATACAAACCTCAATTTAAATACTTTTTTTTTCTTTAAAACCATAATGCAGAACACCATTCCTGATTTATCAGAAAGTAACATCAAGTGAATAAAATGTTGTGATCAGATAAAAATTTGTTGGTGCAACACCAGTGCCAAAAAAGCAGGGCTTATACAAAAAGACACCACAACCGCAGAAACAAGAACACAAACACGGAGGTGCAGCCAAGGCAATTATTGCCAGAGCAGGAGACTATTATCTAGTCACAACATTCTATTGCAAGTTAATGTTCTGTTATTACAGATAAATAATATAAACGGAGCAGAGGGTGAGCCAGCCAGGCAACAAGAGGCCAGTTTACTCAAAACAGTAATGAAATACAGAAGAGTCAATTGCTCTCTGTACCAATCATGTGTAGCTGCATTCCAACTGGCTCAAAGGACCTGTTCTGTGCTCCAGGCAGAGAAAGCAACTGTTCTGACAGCAGTCTGTTCATACCTTGCTGCACTTTTACAAAAACCATTGTTTTCGCTTTGCAAAGGAAATACCCACGATGCTTTCATCGGTTACAGAGGGTCAGTTTGACATTAACTTCATTTGGTAAAAATATAAGCTTTATGGGTAAAAAACACAGCAAAAAATAGCTGTTACATCATAAGCACTATTTACAAAAAATGTTTACAAACGTTTTTGGCCAATACAGCTGAAAGCCAGATACTAATGTAAGATGTAGAAGATGGAGGTAACAGTTTAAAAATATTGTGCAAAAAAATACATTCTTATAGAAAAGAGAGATGACGGTGGGGAGAGGAGACACAAACATACACAGAGAACCTGCTTACAAATATTCCAAGGCTATGTTTTTACAACAGAACATTACAAACACATTTGCATTTATCCCCCACCGTGTACAGTCCTTCAGTCTGGGGTGCTGCTGCTTCATTAAGGATTAAGGCATCACCATCACAGCCAGCACACCTTCTGTCTCAGTCCCTGCAGCAAAGCTCCCAGCCTGCAGCCCTGGCGGTCTCAAGAGCAGGCATTCTGCTCAATGTACATCTTGGACAAGGACACCGCCATGGACTTAGCCAGCTCCTCATCCCGTCTGCGCTGTACCTGAGTCTGTCTGCACCAGGCCTCGTACTCTGGGTTGGGGCACACGCGGTCCAGCACAGCATCATAGTGCCCGTTGCTAAGCCAGCTCAGCCAGATACTGGGCCGTGTCGGGTCCTCGGGCCCCAGGTAGTGAACCATGGTGGAAACGGTGGGGCTCTCAGGCCGGCCGCCCGTGGTGAGGTGGATGTTCACGTTCAGCATCTGCCCCATGGCCAGCAGCTCCGGGTAACCGGCCCAGGCCCCATCCTGGGCAGCGCCGATGAGGAACTCTCCGACGTCGCCCTCGATGATGGGGTTGAAGTGGTCCAGATGGTCGGCGATGTAGTGGACGG